>OY796861.1:22369840-22860236 GCA_963680765.1 Agrochola lychnidis
ACTACACAAATAGTAAACTTCAGTGTTGAATTTAGGCAAATCATCTATCAATCTGCCTAACCTTTTCCTAACTATGTTGGGGCCGGTTTTCAGTCTAACCGGATGCAGCTGAATACCAGTATTTTACATGGAGCGACTGCTTATCTGATCTTCACAACTCAGTAACTGGGTACCGATACCGATACCAACCGATACCGATACCGATTTAGGCAAATCATAAGAAAGAAAGAGGATTATCAATTTTATTTACAAGTTTTCTGTTACTTCTCAAAAAGCGTCCAAGATAAAATATAAAGAATGTGGTATTTTTAATAAGTGTTGTTTATTTAAAAAACCTGGATTTATAATTGCAACGTTATAATGTATGAGATTTTTATTTGAATAATATTGTATGCGAATCAGATCGTCTCCAGTACAACAATGAATAAGTAAAACTTTGTTTTAGGGGGCCTGGTGACCTGACATACAGGTTTTGTAAAAAACTTAGTTTAGGCACCAGTCTTCCACAAATTGATCGTAAAATTGTGATTTTGTACCAACATTCTCTGTAATTTGTGGTAAGAATAAAAAATTAATTAATTTAGCGTAAGTATGATTTATTTAGCATCAACATCAATGGCGAGTATATCACTAACCTTCGGTTTGCCGACGACATAGTTGTCATGGCTGAGACCATGGAGAAACTCAGTACAATGCTCGATGACCTCAGTAGAGCCTCCGAAAGAGTGGGTCTTAAAATGAACATGGACAAGACAAAAGTCATGTCAAATGCCCATGTGACACCCACTCCCATGAAGATCGGAGACGCTACGCTCGAAGTTGTGGACGAGTATATTTACCTAGGACAAATCGTCCAGCTAGGTAGGTCCAACTTCGAGAAAGAGGTCAATCGTCGAATCCGACTCGGCTGGGCAGCGTTCGGGAAGCTACGCAATATCTTTTCGTCCCACATACCACAGTGTCTCAAGACGAAAGTCTTTGACCAGTGCGTGTTGCCAGTGATGACCTATGGTACTGAAACGTGGTCGCTCACAATGGGCCTTATCAGAAGGCTAAAAGTCACCCAAAGGGCAATGGAGAGGGCTATGCTTGGAGTTTCCCTACGTGATCGAATCAGAAATGAAGAGATCCGCAGGAGAACCAAGGTAACCGACATAGCCCGAAGAATTGCCAAACTTAAGTGGCAATGGGCAGGGCACATTGCTCGCAGAACGGATGGCCGATGGGGTCGAAAGGTTCTGGAGTGGCGACCACGTACCGGAAGACGTAGCGTTGGAAGGCCTCCCACAAGATGGACCGATGACCTTGTGAAGGCCGTAGGAATCCGCTGGATGCGGAAAGCACAGAATCGGTCGAAGTGGCGGTGCTTGGGGGAGGCCTATGTCCAGCAGTGGACGTCTTTCGACTGAAATGATGATGATGATGATTTATTATTATTCAATGTTCATTGCATATACCTAAAGGTGCAGCTTCGTCTTCTAACAAGTTGTTTTGCAGCTAGGCAGAGGTAATAATATATATGTCGGATCCGGTCATTAGTACGGACACGAAACGAATCGCAAGCGCGCCACTGGCGACATCAAGAGTGATCTACCTACACCAAAAAAGGCGCACTTCTACAGAGTCGTGATGTTTTAAGGCCACGGCGAGGAGGGGATTCAGCCTCTAGTCGCATTGGAGTCAAGACGTCGTAGAACTGTTCTCGATTCGTGGTGCTCAGTTATTGTGTTAGTTGTAATTTCTGATCATTGTGTTAATTGTTGATTTTAATAAATGCTGTCACACCCAGTGTGTGTATAATTTAGCTAGTGTGATTCATTTGATAGTAAATTATAATGTGATCTGAACTGCAAACTGTTTTTCTATTGCGCATTAACCAACACTACCCACACTAGCTAAAATATCGCTGATAATAACGAAAGTCACATACCCATCCCCGACATATATGTATTCAAATAATTATTAATTTCTGTGAATAAACACTTTTCCATTTTTTTTCCATTATAATTAAGTTATGTAAAATCATTAACCACTGAACAATAACTATCTTATTATTAATAATCAGATGAGTTTACAGAGCACTTAATTAACCGAACTGTGACAAGTCACCTATTGATATTTCAATAGCTTACCTACATAATATATAATGCTCACACCGTTCAACTATTACACTACAATGTGTGTAACCATAAAATAAACCATTCAAGTGTGTTGTAAGTAGCGGACAATCATTTATGGGGTTTTATATCCATTTTTATGGCAACTGTAAACAGTGGTCGGTGAAGATTGAACGAGAAACGTAAACGGTTGGGCGTTAACCATCTTTTACACTTTGGACTATCTTCTGATGGTGACCTGAAGCAGTAGTTAGACTTACTGTTTATTATTCTGTCCAAAAAGCACTCAAATCAGGTGTGGGTCTTCAACAGACCATCTTAGACGCTAATCTGCATGGTCCTCATATGGCCTGACCAAGATTATGTCTGGACTTTAAAAGAGACTGCGACCTCTGATTTTGTTTCGGTCTTTCAATATTCGTTTTTTAATTAATATCAAATGATATTACAAAACAAATTCTATTTATAATTAATATATATATTTAAAAATAAAAACTATTTATCTACACTAATATTATAAAGAGAAAAAAATTGTATTTTTGTTTGTAATGAATAAACTCAAAAACTACTGGACCGATTTTAAAAATTCTTTCAGCAATGGATAGCTACATTATCAGCAAGTAACATAGGCTATATTTTATCTCCGTACTCCCACGGGAACGGGAACTACGTGGGTGAAACTGCGTGACGTCCGCTAGTAATTAATAGAATTGATAAATGATATTGATTTCTGTTTTATTCAAAAAAACGTAGAACTGAAAACCTTTATTTTAAAGAAAATAAAGAAAGAAAAAACATTATGTGTACGTTACGTGTATTATTTGTGGATATTTTTATGTTACATTACATTATTACTTTATTTTAAAACTAGACTAGACATGGATATCAGTTATGAATTCTCACCTTTCTCTCAATCAATCAATCATTTATTTGCAATGAATGTAGGTTACATATAATACAGGTGGAGTAGATAGGAGTGAGCCATGTACATTCTGCCTGGAAATAGGCACGCAAAAATTATAAACATTCTTATGAAGCTATTTAAAAAATAAATTACAAATTAAAATGTCACAATTAGAATTATTACAATTATACATACATTAATTAATATTGGAAATGTCAAATTAAAATGTTATTAGTTATTATAAAATAAAATTTAAAAATAAATGTACATTAGGTCCCATATTGATTAACAAGTTTTGTCCATTAAAAAATCATTGATCGAATAATAACAACACTACACACCACTTCATGCATCACTTCTACTCTTATGCAACAGAATAATGTTGAATAAGTAAATCAAATACAAAGTTATCACAGCCGTCCTGAAGACGACTACACAATGTATCCTGCCAACTTATTATTTATGAAGAACTTATAAAATGGCGTTTGCAAAGGTCATGTTTATTTATTCTGCATAATACACGTCTCACTAAAAAGGATCTTCGGATATAAAAGCATGAAATATTTTGTTTGTTGACAGGAAAAGGTTTTCATTTTGGTCTTCATTTAAGTTGTATTATTTTGTGATTTTTATGACATGTTATAAAAATAATCGACAGTCTGTTTATAATTTGAAATATCAATTTTTTTTAAAGCTAACTTTATGATTAAACAAATAATTATTAATATGGAGAAATGGTTTTGTAAGTTATTGAGTCGTAAAAATATTACCCAAAACACGTCCAGATAATAAATTTAAAATATTAATTGCTAAATTATAAACTACACTAATAATTACGACACTTCAATAAAATACCATTTCTGCACGAAAAATTCAACCTGTACCCTAATTGCGTAATGCAACACAATCACAATTTGTTTCGATTTGAAACAGATTGCTAATCCATTGCTTCATAAGTTGGAAAAAAAAACTGCTCAGCAACGTAAATAACGCAATGAATGTTGTTGAACTGTCAAAATGAAACAAATTAGGCAAAAATTTTTACGAAAATAAGTTACGCAATTAGGGTACTGAAGTATTTTGTATCTGAATTAACAAATAAAATAAAACATTGTTTTTTAGCAATCAAAACATAATATTAACTTCACGCCTGTTATCAGTGTTTTCCAAAGAAAGAAAGAAAGAAAGAAGAAAGAAAATAAATTTGTGGTAAAGGGTACTTATGGTAAACACACATTAATTTTGCCAGTTATGTTTTGAGTTCCGTGCTATCGCCGGCGAGCCAGTAGCCATTGTTGTGTGTATTAGTAAAATTAAATATAAAACAAAACAGTTAATAAACTGTTTTCTTTCATTTAAATTTTATAAAAGCGTGTTATAATAATAAATATAAAAAAACTATATAAAAAACTAAAACTACCTAAAAAACAATAAATAACGATTCTCAGTATAGACAACAATTTTCCAATATTAATACCCATAAACAAAACCAAATGGTCCGAAATATAAAGTGAGTCTTGGATTTAATTAAATTCGGGTGTGTTACGTAAATAAAGTGCTCGAGCCATCTCGAGCCCATTGTTTTGTATTAAGGCTTCTGGCTCGAAACGAAAATTGACAACAATAGGGGAAAATTTAGTAGAAAATGGCGTACGAAGTTGGAAGGGGGATTCCAATCGTTTTACCTTCGTAAAATAATATCAAGGGTGTATTAGACAAATTAAAATGAAAGGTATTAATTAAAAACTAGACGTATTTAAAAACTAGCTGGACTAAAAATAAAGACTAATAAAATATGTGCGGACTTTATCATGGTGTCAGTGGAATTTAACTGAAGACCTTTCAACGTATTTTTAAGTCAACTGAATTTATTAACAACCGCACAGAACCGTAACAAACTAATGAAATCTTGTAACAATGATAAAATACCAAAGCCATCGTAGCGCGTTTTAGCCCGCTACGAGGGAAGCTACGAACCGCTACGAGTATCTACGCCGTAGCGCTGTCATCCTACATCTTAAAAGCGTCGGTAGCTGTTAAATAAGTATATTTTGTTTTTCGTAATTTCGCCGTCTTTCCAAGAAAATATATTTTTGGGAAATTAAGTTCCACCTTAATATATTTGTAAAGAAAATGGGGGATTCCAAGAGTTTTATTTTAATTTGATATCTTCACAATGGAATTGAGATAAGGATTTTGTAATGGTAGATAATATTTTTTACGTTGTAATTGTATTTTAGTTCTATTTTGACAATCCCGGACTTCTGTTTTGTTAGGGCTTACCAAACTAGTAAAACTTTTGTGAAAGGGTGGATCTTTATTGGATTACTTTTTCTTATTGAGTCATAAAAAATACAGAGACTTTATTTTTAGTCATAAAAAGAAAGATGAAAATCTTTGCTATTTTGAAGTTTTTATTTGTACTAGCTTTTATCCGCGGTTTTGCCCGCGTGGAGACTGGGGATCGTCCCACGGGAACGTACTACTGAGTTATAAACAGTGATCGGAGTAGGTAGAGTGATTTGGGGTCAATGCACTGGCACGTATATATTAGTATGGATATGCCCCCGGGATTCCGGGATTTTGAAATTATTAAGACTTTTTTAAGGAATTTTAAATGTTGTGTTGTAGTGTGTAGAATAAAGAATACATCAATATGAATAAGAAATATTTAACCCTTTTGCTGTCTTTTAATAGTTATAGGTAATCGGACTCCAAGAAAAGAATTGGTATACTATAAAAACAACATAGTAATAGGTATAATATATTTTACTGGTACCTTATTTAATTAAAAACGTCTAAGGGGCCTCTGCGAGTTGGCTTCGGCCCCTCGTACGCCTTCCAAAGGCCCGGGACCCCTAGGTCCCGAGAAATGTCAAAGACATAATAGTAATAGATTTTAAATATTTATCTTTCGCATTCTATAAATTTCTAATGTAGTAGTTTAAAAATCCTTACTAATACACTATTTGATTCAATCCCGTAAGTACCAAAATGAAATCTCGGAAAAAAGGCTTATCCATGTTATGATTTCTATGAGTATTCATGATGCGAGTACGTGAAATCACTCTACCTACTCCGATCACTGGTTATAAAGTATCTTATATTCTAACCTAGGTCGAATTACTTTCGCAAAACACTACCTACGAATAATTTCAAATGATAGTTTTTTTTACACAAGGCATTTTGTTACCTTTCCTGGCACACGAATGCTATGTATCAATCAATTTATCATGCTTCGTCCATCAAACCATCGGCAATCCATCTATTGGTACTGGATACGTTCCAACTTCGGTTGTTACGTCAACGAATAGGAGTTTTAAGGGCTCATGTTACAGCCTGTAATAATGTTAGACTGAAAAGGTTACACTGCAGGCCAAATTGTCCTGCAGTGGGACCGTTACAGACTAGAACAGTAACATTGTAGCGGTTACACCGCCACATACGAACTACGCATCAAAGACATGACGTCACACAAATCCTGCATCGCGCAGTTAGAGTTTACCGAGCGATCGACATACATACAAGATTTCAACTTCAAACTGATGGGCAGTTGCCCGCCAGACACAACACCCGTCTGGTCGGAGGATCCTCCCTTTTCTGTGGTGGATGAGTGAACTTTACACCCTGTTCCTCATACCTCTAAATTGGTGACCCCGACGTGATGAACGTCAGCGCAGCCTTCGAGCAATTACTTCGGCGTGACATCATCATCATCATCACTCCCGCAAGTTTTCGTGAGGCGACTCACACAGCCGGCCAGCACCCACGGCTTCAACGGGTATCCTGACCACCAGCATGTAGCGAACGCGCATTCCTGGTCATCACCCTCAGCCTCATCACCCCGACTCACTCAAAGATTGTGACTGTCATAAGAATTAAATATTGTAGCTGTACCTATGGTTTAGTGTCTATAAACTTTTTCTAGTTTGAAAATATAGTCGAGCAAACTCGAAAAAATACATTTGGTCGTCAAAATATGCACTGATAATTTTTTAAGCTATTGCATAGCTTTTATCGCGGGCTTTGAGCACGGCGACCGAATCAAGAAATTCCGTAACGAAAATAAAACCTAACACCCCCCACTCCGCCTACCATGTAATGACGGTTCCCATGACAACGTGATGTTGTTATGGGAAACGTGATGTGACGTCATGGGAACGTAATTTTTGTTTTATGTTACATGTCATCATCCCAAGTGTAGCGTTGACAAATAGGAAGTATGGAGGTTACAAATGCTATGCAATAGCTTTACCGCGGCAGTCCCCGAGTGCCACAAGTTTTTTTGTATACATTGTAACGGCCAATCAATTTTCACGCCTCCTCCTTAAGACATGACCAAATATTTTTTGATATTCGGATAGCTTATGACCTAAAGAGGTGTCATAAAGAATATGAATTAAAAATGTAAAAAAAATAGATTTATTAATCCGCGAAATTTCGGCTATTTTTAACCGACTTCCAAAAGGAGGAGGTTTACAATTCGACTGTATGTTTTTTTTTTTTTGTATGTTTGTTACGCGATTACTCCGTCAATTATGAATTGATTTTGATGATTCTTTTTTGTTTGGTAGATCATACTTCAGAGGTGGTCCCATATAAATTTTATTAACTTTGCTTCGGTAGTTTTTGAGTTAGCTTCAATAATACGTATTTTTTCCTCACTTAGTATGTGGATGATATTATGATAACTTCCTGTCACTGTTATTTACATAGCAGGTAGTGGTCTTCGAATTTGTGTGGGGTAGGTATCACAACTAAAAAGTGAAAAATAAAAACTTTTACAAAAAAAAAAACAACCGACTTCAAAAAAACACTACAAAGTGAAAAATAACTTTAATTTCGGAAGTTGGTGACAAAAAACGAAAATTAAAAACCAAAGACACCGACTTCCGAAATTAAAGTTATTTTTCACTTTGTAGTGTTTTTTTGAAGTCGGTTGTTTTTTTTTTGTAAAAAGTTTTCTAACTCAAGAATCGTACAATATATAATAGATCTATACATACCGTGTAAGCAAAAGAGATGCACATATTAATAGCTGAGCGCTGACTGTTCACGCTGCCGGCGAGGACTTGCTCTACTAGTTTGTCGCTGAGCGACAAAAACTATCAAAGATAATACTCGCTCAGCGATACTTGCTCAGCAATGCTCGCTTGGCAGTTACAACTCACGTCGAGAGACTAAACAGCGGTAATTTCGTCTCGAGCGAGTGGTGCGAGTAATCGCCCCTCGCACTCGGATACTCGCTGATAGCCCAGCGAAAAAACTATTGGAATTAGACACTCGCTGGTCGCTGCTCGCAAACTTGTTTTCAGTTGCTAGCTCTACTCGCTAATCGTTAATCGCCGGCGTCATTGTCATAAGTCAGTTGTCTGAAATGTCGGCAAATTGTCATAGGATCTCAATTTGCTTAATTAGTTACTCTTAGTGTGCATAAACTAACGTCTTTTTAGGGTTCCGTAATAAACAAGGAACCCTTATAGTTTCGTCATGTCCGTCAGTCTATCTGTCTGTCCGCGGTCTAGCTCCGAGACCTTTAGCACTAGAAAGCTGTAATTTAGTATGAGTGTATATATGAATTATGCCGACAAAGTAGTGAAATAACGTAAAGTGGTGATGTATTTTTTTTTCTGCCACATTGTGTAGGGTATCCATTGGAAAAGTCCTTTAAAAACATTATGAGTATGCGAAAACCATTTTTGGATTTAGAGATCCATTTGCGAAATATTAAGCTTTAAAGTGCTAATTTTTGTTAGAGTCAAGTGTACCCTCCCCCCTGCCGTCTAAATGGGATGTGTGAAAAAAATCACAGCAGTAGCTTATGTAACGAAATTAAAATAAAAACTATCACAGCTAAGTTTTTATTTTAATTCCAATATATAATAGATCTATACATACCGTGTAAGCAAAAGAGATGCACATATTAATAGCTGAGCGCTGACTGTTCACGCTGCCGGCGAGGACTTGCTCTACTAGTTTGTCGCTGAGCGACAAAAACTATCAAAGATAATACTCGCTCAGCGATACTTGCTCAGCAATGCTCGCTTGGCAGTTACAACTCACGTCGAGAGACTAAACAGCGGTAATTTCGTCTCGAGCGAGTGGTGCGAGTAATCGCCCCTCGCACTCGGATACTCGCTGATAGCCCAGCGAAAAAACTATTGGAATTAGACACTCGCTGGTCGCTGCTCGCAAACTTGTTTTCAGTTGCTAGCTCTACTCGCTAATCGTTAATCGCCGGCGTCATTGTCATAAGTCAGTTGTCTGAAATGTCGGCAAATTGTCATAGGATCTCAATTTGCTTAATTAGTTACTCTTAGTGTGCATAAACTAACGTCTTTTTAGGGTTCCGTAATAAACAAGGAACCCTTATAGTTTCGTCATGTCCGTCAGTCTATCTGTCTGTCCGCGGTCTAGCTCCGAGACCTTTAGCACTAGAAAGCTGTAATTTAGTATGAGTGTATATATGAATTATGCCGACAAAGTAGTGAAATAACGTAAAGTGGTGATGTATTTTTTTTTCTGCCACATTGTGTGGGGTATCCATTGGAAAAGTCCTTTAAAAACATTATGAGTATGCGAAAACCATTTTTGGATTTAGAGATCCATTTGCGAAATATTAAGCTTTAAAGTGCTAATTTTTGTTAGAGTCAAGTGTACCCTCCCCCCTGCCGTCTAAATGGGATGTGTGAAAAAAATCACAGCAGTAGCTTATGTAACGAAATTAAAATAAAAACTATCACAGCTAAGTAGGCTTTACAAGTTAACGAGTAATAATCGACCAACTTAACTTTGCAGTTGCAAAAACATATTTTTCCATACATTCCGTATAGGAGAACATCTTTTTCAACTACAAAGTTAAGTTTGTTTTTGGGATAAATTCATCCCAACTACTGCGTATTATTCATTGTGCATGGTCCGACACGCAACTTGGCCGGTTTCTTTTTTCCTATGTTACTAACATGTACCGTATTTCTATTTCACAGCAATTGACACATTGAATACATTGTAAAAGATACTGCATGTGTACGTATTAATAAATACATTGGTACGGTTGTAAATGGCGGCATGTGTATATAGAATCATTATTAGTGTGAATGGGACATTACACTGCTCATTCCATGTGATTAATGTTATCCTGAGCGTGAGTTATGAGCGGTAAGCGAGTTGGTGCGTGAAATCATTATTCAGATTGCGATAATAAGTAATATTATGCCTAGTTGACTGCCCCTCTGGTCTAGTGATTATGAGCGAGATTGCTGAGCGAGGGATCATTAAGTTCCCTTCAAAATGGTTGAGCTAAATGGTGCTGATCCATGCGTCATGTTCGTGAACGGGCGCCGTCAGTAGGGACTGGTCATTTCTTAGCTGCCACGGTTTATTTTAATTTATTTAAATTTTTGAATTGTTATTATATTTTTATTACGGACGCTTTTAACGTGCACGTCTTTCTACATTGTTCTCACATGTATAAGTTCAACACGAATGATGTAACCAATATTTTGTAACAATATTTTGATTTAAAAGAGTGTCCGTGGAGTTTCTTGCCCGTTCTTCTCCATAGGTACCTACTACGCTTTGGAATGGGCAACTAGCTTCATTTTTCTGACTGACCGACCCCTTGACAATTCAAAAGTACCTGTAATTGGTTTATTTGAAATAAATGCTTTGAGTTTAAGTCTGAGTTTGAGGGATTTTGGTTCTGATCTGCGGATTCGTCCATTAGAATATTCTCAGTAGTAGTACGGAGTCCTCTAAGGTAATTACAGAGATAAATTGGAGTATAAGTATTTGTACAGGTGTAATTTTCTGCGCAGCTGAAAAGATGAATGGCTTCCCTATTATAGCAAACTGTTTGCACGGTATACTGTTTTACTGTCTATAAGCAGTGACTTGCATGTGCAAACAGTAAAATACAATAGACGTGGATATATTTAGTAACCTGTTTCGCTTACCTATTTCTAAAGAGCCATAAAAAACCTTGAAAGAAATCGACGCGTGTTTCATCTTTCAACGAGGCATCCTCAGGATAACGATTGACTTGTCGCGAACTCGAACACGTGTGGCAAAACGCCTGAATCAATAAACTGCGCAAACAGTGTTTCAGTGTTTACGAAATCTATTTGCGCATGCAAGCTTGCAGCTGAAACTTAATGGAAAACCCAATACCATATTGTCTTGTCCAGATATTTAATCTGAGACCCCATCCTCAGCAGTTACGCTTGCAACAACTATTCCAATAATATAATAATATAATCTTTATTGACATAGAAGTATGTTACATTATTATATGGAAACCCTGACTCCTGCGCTAGGTTTTAACCTGTGTTACAGGAATCAGTGTCTTCTCCCAGTAGTTTTACACAAAAATTATGCAATAAGATTTAAACAATTTTACATCATACAATATCTGCTTAAGGCGTATAAATGTGTGTGTGTGTGTGGTTGTGTGTGTGTGAGTATGGGGGGTATCGTGGTATTCATATATTTATCTTGCATGTTTATAATGAGACTATCACACTAAAGAGTGCGTGACACTATCACAACCCGCTCATCTCTCCCAACTCACATTCTAAACGTTTCACAGCTCATTTTATATACTCGGTGGAACTGAAATTCCGTACCTAATTAGCGGTTTTGCGTATCTACATATATAACGATGTGTACTACGCCCGGATGATCGTGTCATTAGGGGTTAGAGAGTGACATCTCAGGCTCGAAACGTTTTTGTTGTGGTATTCGCTTTGGGGATGAATATGGGGGAATGGGGGTGAATATAGAGATTCTGTTTGATATGGAGGAAGTATTTGTCTCCAAGGTTGAAAGTGATGTAGCTTTATTTACAAAGCGTGTTTAGTTGATGTCATCGTTTAAAGCCGAGAGGTTTTTTTGAAGTGAAAACTTCTTTTTCTTTCTTCATTTTTGAGATGGGACTTAACCATTGATTTCGCGACACCATATCGACACCACATTTTTGTAAACGCGGTTGTGCTCTTTATTTATATTATGTTACGGATCAATGTTCTATGCAAGTATTTTTACTTTAAAGGTTTTGTAAACGCGATTATGCTCTTTATTTATTTTACGTTACGGATCAATGTTCTGTGCAAGTGTTTTTTTTTAAAACCCCATTGTGCTCTATATTTAGATAAGGTTACGGACCAATATTCTATACAAGTATTTTTCTTCCACCAAGGCGATCTTGTTCAAGTTTTCACTTCTGTCGGCACTCCCGGAGTGCCACCACTTTTTTCCAAATAGAAAGTGTGAATGAATAGCTTTGAGGCCTTAAAATGAAATTGTAGCAAAGAAACGTATTCTTTCAATCTGAAACACCTTCTCAATGTAATTCAAATAAAGTTAAAACTCAAAATAATACGTCTCTTCTGACTTCACTGTTATTTAAAGACCTCACAGTTTTCAATGCAAAAGAAATTTACATTATGTTGTATCAAAAATCATGCATCATTATCATCTGCCAAGCCTTTTCCCAACTATGTTGGGGTCGGCTTCCAGTCTAACCGGATGCAGCTGAATACTAGTATTTTACATGGAGCGACTGCCTATCTGACCTCCACAACCTAGTGACTAGGTAACACGATACCCCTTGGTAAGACTGGTTGTCAGACTTTTTGGGCTTCTAACTACCCGTAACGACTGTCAAAGATCTACAAATGACAGCCGGGACCAACGGCTTAACGTGCTTTCCGAGGCACGGAGGGAACTTGGTATGTAAAGATGGTCACCCATCCACGGTCCAACCGCGGCAAGCGTAGCTTAACCTGATCGATCGACTTGTGCAGCTGTTATTACTTAGCCACAAGCCCCTCAAAAATCATGCATCAATAGCGCAAATAACCTTGCGCGTATTTTCATGACACTTTATGCTGTTATCAAAGCACCATTTCATCAGCCAAAACTTAGATACGTTTCTAGCAAACTACATTATGCATAACTACTACAAAACCCACTCAAGACTAAGTGCGAACAAATCCTTTTGAAATGTGTGCGGTTACATTTTGAGGTTACAAACTTTCGCGATTATTCTAGCATCGTTAACTGCTCGTCTGTCCGTGACCACGGCTGGTGAAATTTGACCTAAACTTCGAATTTAAAAGGTGTTGTTCTCTAAAATTTTAAGAGCGTTTATTCTGAAAGTGGGCAAGTCACAAATAGATGTCAAATATTTCGCTGTTTTGATTAATTTGGCAATATAACTGTATGGAAATAAGAAATGTGGCTAACTAGTGAACTAGAATATTAATAATGAATTGCAATTTAATCACTGAATTTGATGAAGTAAAATTTTTAGGTGTAAAAAGGCATTTAGAAAGTTTCCAAATACTTTTTTACATCTAAAACTAAATATTTGGTATGACGATATTAATTATTACATTTTATAATCAATAATTTAGTTCGCTAGTTAGCCATATTTCTTAATTCCATACAGTAATATTGCTAAATTAATCAAAACAGGTAAATATTTGACAGCTATTTAGGACGCTGCAAACTTTTAGGATAAATCCTCTTAAACACCAAATAGACTCAATTTAGTTCAGGTTTCAGTTATCTGTAGTGAAAACAAGTGACCAAAAACCTCAAAAAAATCTGTCAATATTTTACTGTTACTGTGCTTTCCGTAGGTACCTTTACTGTATTTTACTTATGCTTAGTTTTTAAAGAATTTTAGCCTGAATTTGTCTATTATCGGAGAACTATTGGTTCGACTGTTGGTTCTTTTAGCGATAAGACCGCCCATTGTGTCACCTAATGTAAAATTTCTATATTAATGTCTGTAATTTTTATGGTGTACATAATAAAGAATATTCTATCTATCTATCTATCTATTTGAGCAAATATCGGTCCAATATTTCTAAAGTTTTTTTTTTCCTTTGTCCTGGGGTTCAACAATAGGATGGACCCTAATCTTATTACAATCTAATTTTACAAATAGACTAATAAGTAATTTAATTATAACCTAAACTATTAAATTGTCTTTACTAAGAATGTGTCCAATAGCATTGTTCTTATTGTCTCAATTAAGGCGAATACACTTCGTTCTTGTGTTTTTTTGGCACTTTTGTACTTTACACTATTCACTAACACTAAACACTAGCTCTTTTCTAACGTGACGATATTATTGTGGATGTTCACAACATCACGATAACACAGGGAAGTAAACTGTATGGAAATATAATCAAGAAAGAAAGAAAGAAACATAGCTTTATTTGTCACAGAAACACGTGCATACATAAAAAACAAGACTAATCAGAGAACAACACAAAGTACATAACAAATCACGAGCATAGAACAGAAATTACTTAGGCGGCAGCTACACGATATTACTGCGACAAGAAGGCGTTCGTATGGAAGACGCTTTTTCCGTCCACGATAACGGTACAACGTGCACGTATTTTCATACATTTTATGGAAGTGGACGTTCACCACGTTGAAAATTAAAAAACCGGCCAAGTGCGTGTCGGACCACGTAGTTGGGATGAATTTATCCCAAAAACAAACTTTGTAGTTGAAAAATATGTTCTCCCATACGGAATGTATGGGAAAACATATTTTTGCAACTGCAAAGTTAAGTTAGTCAATTATTACTCGTTAACCTGTAAAGCCTACTTAGCTGTATAGTTTTCCTTTTCATTTCGTTATATAAGCTACTGTTTACGCCTGCATATTAAATGAAGACGTTCAGTGTGTGTGCGCGTGTGTCGTGTTTGCTATTCTAACAGGCCAGGCGCCGTACGGATTTTATTTTGCTTATACCGTCACTAATTATTATTTTAGTCAAAATTTTCACCATCATCACGAACTTGTACGCTCCACAAATATTTAATGTAAAATACAGTTTATCCATAATTAAACAACCATACCTCGATACGGGAGTTTCATTGAAGACCACTGAAGCCCCAACATCTGGCGACCTACGACAAAACCTGCAATTTTGGCAAAAATCAAGTTCGATCATTGTGACCACGCGCTGCCGGTGCAGTCATTGCGCCGCAGCTACTTTTCTTCTAAATCAACCATCATACCTGGGTTCCCTGGAGGTGTACCAGCCATTGCAGCCACCGCCGGTTAACGATCAGCATTCAGCATCGCACCGCAGCCTCGGCCAATGCAGCTAAGTGCCCATTATTCCTTGTGAATTCCCTGTTACCTACTCACCCTTACCTTTTATACCCTTACCCTAAATAAATCTATCCAATACCTATTTAGAATAGCTTCTACTATGAGTGCATTGGTGTCTGTAGTCATTGTAGTGTCTTAAAATAATAACATCAATACCTACACCATATGCAGCTCATTAAAGTAAATTCCATTATCTATTGGTAAACGTTTTTACTGTCAAATCGAATAAAATAATAGTCTATTTTCTTATGATATTATCATCGTTTTATCCGTGTTTCCCAACAGACTTATAGCTGTTACTATAAGCATATATTTCACCCAACTCGCCGAACATTCCAGGCCGATCTCTCCGTGTAATGCAACTTCGGGCCGCCGACCGTGTCACCGTGTGATCGGAGCGGAGCCCTACCCACAGCTGCGCCGGGCCGGCCTCAGGTGACGTTAGGCGAGGAGCGTGAGCTAAGTTTTTAGTTTTATACATTATCATCACTTAGTTTGTGTCTGTATATTTCCATAATCAAACCTACTTGGAATCAAATTGTTTATTCAATCCGATTTAACATTTACAATATTGGCAAGGTTTGAGTTCACAATGGGTAAGGATTATGGAGGTGAATCTAGCACAAACAATCCTCAAGAATTACAGGATCTTTTAGTGAAACGTAGTTCCATAAAAGGTCAAATCACTAAATTTAGAAACTTTTTATCAAATGTTACCTCTAAAGAATCGCTTACTCACATTGAGTTAGCGGAGTTAACCTTAAAACTAAACAAATTTGAATCTATATACAACCGGTTTGATGACTTGCAAAATCAGATAGAAGTATTAAACTCTGACAATTTATCTAATGAGATTGATGAACGTGATACTATTGAACAACTATTTATATCCAACATTGCAATTGCGCAAAGTGTTACACAAAAACATAACTCAAACCGTCATGATGAAAGTAATTACAAGGATTTAAATTCTACTCAGATACCTACAGGTCCATGTAATCATGATCATCACGATATAGGTTTTAAATTACCTCAAATTCAAGTTGCTAAATTCGACGGATCTTGCTTTCGTTGGCTTGAGTTTCGTGACACATTCCTATCCATAGTACACAATAACGACCGCGTCGCTCCCATTCACAAATTCCATTATCTTATTTCATACTTGACTGGCGATGCAGCGCGCATTATTGCTAATTTAGAGGTATCCAGCGCAAATTATGCGTGTGCTTGGAAATTATTGTGTGACAGATATAACAATGCACGACAATTAATAACTCATCATATAAATTCATTATTATACATAAAACCAATTACAAGTGAGTCTGATAAATCATTACGATTCCTTGTGGATCATATTAATAAAAACTTACGTGCTTTAACTAGTCTTGGTCTAGGTTCACGTGACTGGGATATTTTACTCATTCACATAATGAGCCCCAAGCTTGACAGCCACACTAAAGCCAAGTGGGAAGAATACCGTGGCACGTTGGATACTAATATACCAAATTTGCAACACTTTTTCAAGTTTCTTATTGATCGCGCTGATGTACTTGAGTCAATCAATAGCAGCCATTCATACTCTAAACCTAAGACTCAGACAACGTCAAAGCCTATGGATTCTAACAATAAAATAAAATCTCATCAGTCATACATTTCTAATAGTGAAGACAATAATATTTCTGAAATATCGTGCGGCGTTTGTAATGGTAATCATCGCCTTTATGATTGTCCCACTTTTTTGGCTAAGAGTGTGGATGACCGTATCAGTGAAGTAAGCAGATTGAAGCTTTGTCACAACTGTTTAAGATCTGGCCATTCTGCACGCAATTGTCGCATGCATCCGTGTCGCATGTGCAATACAAGGCACAATAGACTCTTGCATAAACAATCTAGTAACAAAAATATTTCCAGTGTTGTCACCATTTCACCCGATCTCACTGATGACACTATCGTTAATTTTTCAAATCAAAGTAACCATCAAGTTCTATTGTCTACTGCTTATATTGAGGTAGCTAATCCTACGAATAATCAAACACAGAAGGTTCGTGCTCTTTTGGATTGCGGTAGTCAGTCATCATTTATTACTCAATCTCTTAAAACAAAACTACTTTTAGAACCGACTACCACTTTGCATGTCAATATAATTGGCATAGGAAATAAAACCACCACTCAGGCTACAGAAACTTGCGTGGTTCAGTTGAAATCTTTGATGAAGCACTTCACCGTCACTTCGTCTTTTCTGGTATTACCTGTGTTGACCGGTAATATACCTAGGATACCCGTTGACTTTAAAAAACTTAATATTCCAAGTGATTACTTTTTAGCAGACCCTCAGTTCCACCAACCAGCACCTGTTGATGTTGTCATCGGTGCCGATATTTTCTGGGACATTATTGGCCGCGATCAACTCTCTCTCGGCCTTAATTCACCTGTATTGAGAAGTTCTCAATTCGGTTGGTTAGTTTCAGGTCCTATGTATTTTAATTTACCCACAAACAATAAATTTAAGGAAATTGATAATAATATAGATTCTAATCATTCAGTCGTTTCTTGTGTGTCATCTGTTGACAAAATACATCAAGAATTGACAAAATTCTGGGATTTAGAAAATGTTCCCCAAACTAAACCACATATGAGTCATAGCGAGAAGGCATGCGAAACACATTTTCTATCGCACACTCTTCGTTTGGGAACCGGTAGATTCTCAGTTAGTCTACCCTTAAAAGATACACCTGATTGTCTTGGTGAATCTTATTCACTGGCTAAAAAACGCTTGTTAAATCTAGAAAGGCGATTTCGCAAACAACCACATGTGAAATCACAATACGTAGAATTTATGCGTGAGTACGCAGACTTAGGTCACCTTTCAGAGTCCTCTGTACATATACCTTCTACATCTTACTTCCTCTGCCATCACGCTGTCTTCAAAGACAGCAGTGAATCTACGAAAATTAGAGTCGTATTCGACGGCTCGGCTCCTACTTCATCAGGCCAGTCTGTCAATGACATCCTCATGGTCGGGCCTCATATGCAGGACTCACTGTTCTCCATCTTAATAAGAGCTCGACAACATAAGTTCCTCCTCACGGGTGACGTCGAGAAAATGTACCGTCAAATTCGTGTCCATGAGGAGGATCGCAATCTTCAACTTATTTTGTGGAGAGAGGATGAGTCTTTGCCCATCAAAACTCTTCAGCTAGGTACTGTGACTTACGGAATGGCAAGTTCCAGCTACTTAAGCACTCGGTGTCTGTGGCAGATTGGTGAAGAATCTTCCGATCCTATGGTTAAGAATATAATTCAACATGATTTCTTTGTGGACGATCTCATTACTGGTTCTGAAAGTGAGGATACTCTACGTTATATTCACCAATCAGTAACTGAAGAATTGAAGAAGGGATGCTTTAATCTTCGTAAGTTTAAGACTAATTTACCATCATTGTTCGATCCAAATAATCAAACTGATGATAATCTTTTATTAAGCGAGTCAACTAGTACACTAGGCATGGGATGGAACCCATCAACCGATCAGTTACATTTCCCTATCAAATGCCCACTTCCCTCTAACAATAATTTAACCAAAGATCTTTTCTATCGTCTCTTTTTAAGATCTTTGATCCCTTAGGACTGATTAGTCCATGTGTAATAAAAATGAAAATGTTGTTACAACAACTGTGGCTGCATAATTTAACTTGGGACTCTCCAGTCCCACATGAAGTTCAAAGAGACTGGAACAATTTTATGCAGTTTTTACCTTCTCTGTTAGCTCTAGAAGTTCCACGGCGTGTGCTCTGTAATGAACCCGCATCTGTGGAATTACATTCATTCAGTGATTCGTCCCAACATGCATACGGAGCTTGCATTTATTTACGTTCGGTTAATGCCGCGAATGAGGTAACAGTCAATTTGCTTTGTTCTAAGTCCAAAGTAGCTCCGATTAAAAGTACAACTATCCCTCGTCTAGAATTGTGCGCTGCCCTACTGGCAGCAAGGTTATGCAAGGCTGTCAGGAAGTCACTGCGATATGAAGTTCAGCATCAAGTACACTGGTGCGATTCGTCAGTAGTGCTAGCCTGGCTCCACACTAGTTTTATAAATTTGAAAACGTTTGTAGCTAATAGGATTTCGGAGATCTGTGAGCTAACAGACGCCTCCTCGTGGCGCTATGTGCCCACATCTGTCAATCCTGCAGACCTCATATCTAGAGGAATCGGTCCAGATAAGCTAGGCAGTACCCAGCTATGGTGGTCAGGCCCGCCATTCCTCACCGAGCCTGAAAGTGATTGGCCTATCTTAAAACCTAATAAAATTAATACTAATGACTTACCGGAAACTAAACCTAATTGTACTACCACTCATGTTGCTACTCAAAATGAACCTATAATTAACTTTAAAGATTTTTCTAGCTTAACTAAAATAAAACGATCTTTCGCTTACGTGCTAAGATTTATTAATAATTTAAAACCTAATCAAGATAAAATTCTTGGCAATCTGACTGTTGATGAATTAAATAATTCTTTTCTTTATTTGTGTCGTCTCGCACAGCAAGAATCATTCTTCTGTGAGTATAATTTACTATGCAACAATAAGACCTTAAGTTCCAAATCAAATATTTTATCATTGACTCCATTTTTAAGTGACGACAAGGTCATTCGAGTTGGTGGTCGACTAGACTCATCTGATTATAACTATAATAAAAAACACCCTGTTCTCTTGCATGCTTCGCATCATTTTACCAAATTGATCTTCGAGTACGAACATAAACGCGGATTACATGCTGGTCCACAACTATTGTTGGCCGTTGTTAGGGAATACGTTTGGCCGATTAACGGCAGAAATTTAGCTAGACGCATTTTTCATAATTGCTCCAGGTGCAGACGCTTGCAGGGCAAGACTATTGCGCCAATAATGGGACATTTGCCCTCACAACGTGTCACGCCAAACTTTCCATTTCACACCGTGGGAATTGATTTCGCTGGCCCATTCCTTATTGTAAATAGAAAGGGACGCGGTGCTTCGTTAGTCAAGTGCTATCTTTGTTTTTTCATATGCCTTCGATATAAAATTTCTCACCTCGAAGCTGTGAGCGATCTATCAAAGGACGCTTTCGTTATGACATTCCGAAGGTTTGTGTCACGTAGAGGCAGACCAGCGGAGGTATTCTGCGACAATGGACGCAACTTTGTCGCAGGAGCTAAAGAAATGAATGATTTTTTTTAAGATTTACCAAACCGATCTATCTGATTTTGCATGTTCGGAAGGCATTAAGTTTTACTTTTCACCAGCTTACGCTCCTCATTTTGGCGGCATTTTTGAGGCCGGTATCCGTTCGGCAAAATTTCATATTAGGCGAGTAATGGGTAATTCTCATTTAAGTTTTGAGGAACTTCAAACTCTTTTCGCTCAGGTAGAAGCTGTGTTAAATAGTAGACCTCTCTGTCCTTTATCCGCCTCTCCTGATGATTTCCATTGCCTTACTCCTGGGCATTTTCTCATTGGCCGGGCTCTTACCGCGCTACCTGAACCTGCTTTGGAAGATTGCCACTCAACCAGCTTGCAGCGCTACGCCAGGCTGCAGCAAATATACCAACATTTTTGGCGGCGCTGGCAATGCGAATACATCGCCGAATTACAACTTCGCCGTAAATGGAAGACCAACGCCGACGCAGTAAAAATTGGGGACATGGTCCTGCTTAAAGAAGATGGCATCCCACCACTTTGTTGGAGACTTGGACGCATTACTCGGCTCTTCCCAGGACTGGATGGGGTTGCACGAGTAGCCGACATCAATACGCAAAGAGGAACTATACGGCGTGCTCTTGTTCGCATCTGCCCGTTACCGACCGAAGAGGAGCTACTTAAGGGTTGAAACCTCTGAGTTTCAACGGGGGGAGGATGTTTACGCCTGCATATTAAATGAAGACGTTCAGTGTGTGTGCGCGTGTGTCGTGTTTGCTATTCTAACAGGCCAGGCGCCGTACGGATTTTATTTTGCTTATACCGTCACTAATTATTATTTTAGTCAAAATTTTCACCATCATCACGAACTTGTACGCTCCACAAATATTTAATGTAAAATACAGTTTATCCATAATTAAACAACCATACCTCGATACGGGAGTTTCATTGAAGACCACTGAAGCCCCAACAGCTACTGTTATGATTTTCTATGTTCTATGTTATGGGGTTTGGTTTCCGCACTTAATCCGTCAGGTGGACCATTGTGCGTTTTTTTCACACACCCAAAACTAACCATTTAGCCGGCAGGGGGGGGGGACACTTGACTCTAACAAAAATTAGCACTTTAAAGCTTAATATTTCGCAAACGAATCCCTGAATCTAAAAATGGTTTTCACAAACTCACAATATTTTTGAAGGACCTTTCCAATGATATCGCTCACCATGGGGTAAAAAAATAAAATAATAAACATTACCACTTTACGTGTATGAGAGGTACTCTAAAAAAAAGTTTTTCATAATTTTGTTTTACCACTTTGTCGGCGTAATTAATATGTATACTTATGCCAAATTACAACTTTCTAGTACTAAGGGTCTCGGAGCTAGACCGCCGACAGACAGACAGACAGACAGACGGACATGACGAAACTATAAGGGTTCCTTGTTTACTACGGAACCCTAAAAAGCACACAATATAGCACTATCGAATGAATAAAATTCGGTTAAAATTCATCAGATACACACAAGAAATACAAAAGTAATGCCATCATTTTATAGTCAGCCCGAGCACTACTCATGGCAGAAAAGTTGACAACTTTATTTTTACTGTCACTACTTTACCGTTGAAGTGTTGAACACAAATAACATGACAATATAACCGTGTGTACATTGTAAGGGTTAACCCTGTACAGTTCGCTGACAACGCGACAAATTGATTGTTGTGGTATTTACGTAATGAGCTAACAATGTCAGTCCACCCTACAATTAAACTATTTGTTTCATGTTATACTCTGTAATTGACGTTTGATGTGTTTATGTTTTAGGATACGCACTAGTGAACTGTATAATAATGAGTTAAACACATAACAAGCTCTGTAGTGTGTGCTTGAATGATTGCATAATGCATTGTTTATTATGGTGAATTTATGTCTGTAATTTTTATGGTAAATAGTTAAGTTTTTATTTTATGTATTCTGTTTTCTCTTCTACTCTTACACACGTTGTCTACATCTCATTAACTACTTTCCTATCGCAGGTATGCTGGAAGAGATTTCTATAGAAATAAGCATCGCCTTTGTACGTATTTTTCTGTTCCTTTCTTCTTATCTGTTTATATGTGTGTACATAAACTGTTAAATAAATAAATAATCAAAATCAAAATATTTTATTACACATAAACCTACAAGGGCACTTATGAAACGTCAGAAGCTAGGTGCATGGTTCCAATTGGTCGCTTCCTATGGAGAAGAGCCGGCAAGAAACTCCACGGTTACTCTTTTCAAAATAAATTGTTTCTACAATGTTTTCAAATTACAGTGTTAATAGGTATGGGAGGACAGTGTAGGCCTATCAACAAGAACCAGGTACTTAGTAAAATAGAAAATGGTCCACAAGTCTACAGCCTACAACGTTCTCACATTCACAAAATCTAAAAGAAAAGAATCTATATAAAAGATAAACAAAATAATAAAAACAAGGACCTATTTAAACCAAATGACATGATTGCCACTATAGCTGTAACAAATCTAATTTGATTTAATACTCAATACTCAATACGTTTATTGCATTCCACAATGTGAACTTAGGTGGTAGGTACATAAAGACATACATTCGTTTTGGAGCATTGTGGGCCCTGTCGGGCATAACAACATAAAAATTAGGAGGAGGGCTCTCATAGATATTTGTTAACAATTTTAATATTAATCTACACTTTCGTTTTGTGTAGGTAGGTAGGCTGATAACTAATTGTGTACATATAATTTTTACCACTCATATATTGGATTTAAATATTAATATTTATTTAAATTATACATATATTATTATTATCATTGGTAATTATAAATTAATTATTATTGCGTTTTTTTTTAGAAAAATATATAGAAAGTTGTAGGTATATAATGTCAAATACTGAAAAGATTATATCAATGAAGTATGTAAAAAAAGTAAAATAAAATAATCATCGTAATTTGGGAGCAGTTAATAGAAATTTACATTGTTATGCCGTTAATGAGGTACCAGGGAAGCTACATGTGCAGAAGGAATTATTGCCAGACTTCCTAGTCTTCAACGTAGTCTTTAATCTTGTAATATGCTTTTTTGATAAGGACACGTTTGATGTGGGTTTTGAACTTTCCATCGCTTAGTTCTGTAACAGACTTTGGCAACTTGTTATAAAAGCGGATACCGTTTATAAGAAATGACTTACTAGTTTTAGTTAATCTAAATTTGGGTATCACAATTTCATGTTTACTACGTGTATTTATATTATGGAAATCGTTTTTTATTTTGAAAAGTCCTAGGTCAATATTCTATCTATCTATGCTATAACATAACATCAAGCCTGTAATCCTCGAAGGGATAGGGAGAGGTAGACTTATATCACACCCACATTATTCGCCAGTTATGTTTAAGTTCCATATAATAAATAGGTGGCGAGCCTATTGCCGTCAACATTTCTAATAACACGATCATAGTACTTATGATATCTATCAAAATTCTATGTTTCGCAAATATCATAGTCACAAGTCTCCGACTAGTAAATCTGCTATCATCTATCACGTTAGCTCGTCTGATTAATTTACGGAAACGATAACAGCCATTCACATCATTGACGTAAGAATTGACAGCAAATTAAATTGGTTTTTAGAAAGAAAAATGTGTAAATAAGGCTAATTTTAATTAGTGTTAAAGATGATTAAACAGATTAGACCATGTGTTTACTTGTATCTGTTTGTCAAATAGATATCCTTAATCAATTAACTGGATAGTAAATTAAAATTACGATAAGTTTTTGGATTTAGTGGAAATGGTAGCTGTAGATCATTTCATTTAGAGTTATCATGATTCCTGTTGTATCTATCAAACATAATAAATATTTATAACGTACTCAGTGATTTTCCGTCCTTTGCAGGGACAGTTCTTGTTGTTTTTGAATGTTTTTTTGTTTTCGTATTATATTCGATTACGTGCTTATTTATTTAGTTTTTTTAAGTATAAAAATTATGTATTAGGTATGTTGAAACTGTTTGTACTCCCCGTCACTTGTCCTTTTAAGGGTTCATTAGAAAACCAGCGTCAGACAGCATCTGTCTGGCATTAATGCTGAAATGAACCTTTTTTGGCGCAGATTTGAGGCACACACTATTGTTAAAATATTATTTTAATTTTATTTATATTTTGTGTTTCACGAACTGTGTCAAAATAAATGTTTTTCTTTCTTTCTTATTTCCACGCGAGCCGCTCGTAACTTATCGAGCAATTTCACACACCAGCCACTGAGAATTATCTAGTCAAAAACTCAATATAACTTCGTTCGGCAACGGATGCGGATGAATATCAATATTTCACTCCGAATGACTTCTGTCGGGCTCCAGAACGATAGATTTTTATATAGGCCGCAGTATGACTAGTATTTTTGGTCATATTTCTAAAATAGTGTGACTGGCCGTCGCCGATATCGTTTGTTCGTATGGTAGTTGGAACCGACGATTTTATACGAGTTATTTGTATGGACGCGACAGCGCAGAAGCGTGTGTGAGATAGTGTCTGAAACACAATGGCATTTTTTTTGTTTGTTTTTTTAATAGTTAATTGATTCAGGCGTGACCTTGCGGAAATCCATTATAAAATACAATAGACGTGGATATATTTAGTATCCTGTTCTGCTTAGCTATTTCTAAAGAGCCATAAAAAACTCCTGAAATAAATCGACACGTGTTTCACCTCTCAACGAGGCATCCTCAGGATGACGATGGAGGGGTGCGTACAGAAAACCTCCACGCGTGACTGACACCTGCTGGTCCCTTATGGATACGTTCGGGGGGAAGAGCAGTTGTCAGGACGGTGCACCCTGGGCATGAACAATATACTCTTCGGAAAAGGTTTGGGAGTTTTTCGGAGAGGGTATTGTTTGTGGCTAATTTCTGTGGGCGGGGGAGCAGCATGCTCCTCGACGTTCTTCCGCTTGTCCCTCTGATTTGCAGAGGGCACAGTGGGGGAACGAAGGAGGCGGGTCGCTCCTGATCGATCGACGTACGTCGATTGACACTGGACGTGACCCCAGCCGCTGCGGTGCAGGCGCACCAAAGCGGCTATCGTTTCTCCCTCAAGAGCGATCTTGAGGGAGAACTTTCGGCGGGTTCGCTGAGCCAGGTTATCTGGACAGCGGACGGAGGCATGTATAATGCCGCCGCCGGGGGCTTGGCTTAACCGCCCGGCCCAGAGGAAGGACACCTCTAAGATAAAAAACCACCTAATCCTAAGTTTTGAAGCGCGGCGAGAGGATGAGTGGCTGGTGGGGGACCAGTCGTTAGCGTTTCACCTGTAGATACCTGCCGAACTCTACAGTATGTAGGCTTACCTAGGCAAGAGGCTCTGCCTAGGTGGACATGTAGTTCCTCAATACTCGTGGGATTAAGAATGGAAACAATTATAACAAACAAAAACAAAAACAAAGATGACGTGCCAATTGTATTGGCGGAGAAGCTACCAATTGCCGGCAACGGCAACAAGAGCCGAGGAGGCTCCAGTCCCTCAGGGGACCAAAGCATGTCCGACCAGGACACAAAAAGCGGGGGCTCCAAGTCCAAATTCTGGGGCAAAAGATCGCGCGGGTCGGAGCGCACAGGATCGGCGGGGCAATCCTCGGGCGAGGAAAGCCTCCCGATCGCGAAAGTGCCGACAGTCAGGAGAGGCCGAGGACGAGCGGTAGCCGGAGCAGCTTCCGCTTCGAGGCCGGGGCGGGGCAATCGGGGTCGCCTCAAGCGGCCTGATACGCCGCTCATCAGTTCGGAGAGCGAAACCGGGGTCTCGTCATCCGAGGCCTCAACTGAGGAGTCGGAGGTGGTGGTCGCCGCCTCACCGGTGGGCACGAAGGTGCGGCCTGACGCCGTGAAGAGTGCTCTGGGTGGGGTGGTCGCCACCAAACAGGTCGCCGAATTGGCCCGTCCGCTCCGGGAGCGGGCCAAAAATAAGCTGGACCACCGTGGTGATGAGCCGGACGCCGCTGGTGGCTCCAATTCAAAGCGAGCGGTCAAGTTCGCGGAGGAGGTAGCGGCCGCGATCAGGGAGGTGGCCTTCAAGAGGACGAAGTCCTCTAGAGGCAAGGCAGTATCCGCGGCTACTGCCTCTATCATGGCGGCAGCGGAGGCCCTCCAACCCGGGCCTCCGCCGGACGGTATGTCGGAGATGCGGGCGGAGATCGCCCGCTTGACAGCCGCCATGGAGCTTCTCCAAAAGGAGAATGCGGAGCTCCGAGCGGACTTGGCCGGGCTCCGAGGAGCCGGCCCCCGAGAGGTGCCGCAGGAAGGGGAGCGGCATGGGCAGGGACGGCCCGTGTCTGCAGAGGACCGGATCCTCAACCTGGTGCGGCAGGAAATGGCTGCTCTACGGAGCAAGTTTTCCACCTTGGAGGCCATAGTCCTGCGCCCCCCGTTGGCGGCAAGCCAGCCGGCCCCGGGCCAGCTAAGGGCGTTGTCTTACGCCGCCACTGCAGCTGCCACAGCCGGTCCAGCCTCGTCGGGGCCGACCAAAGGTGGGGCGGCTGCACAGGCGGCGAAGGCCCCAGCCAAGGCGGCGGGGGTCCCGGCCAAGGCGTCGGGGGCACCGGCCAAGGCGTCGGGGGCACCGGCCAAAGCGGCGAGTGCCCCAGTCAAGGCGGCAGAGGCCCCGGCCAGGGTAACCAGGGCCTCGGCTAAGGCGGCGAATCGGCCGCCCCCACCACCTTCTGAATCTCCTCCGGCTGACGCCGGATGGCAAGTAGCCGGGGAGAAGAAGAAGGCTGGTAAGGCGGCAAGGGCGGCCAAAAGGAAGGCGAGGCGGCAGCGGCGCAAGGAGCGAAGCGTCGCGGCTAGGCTCCGCGCCCCGAAGTCCGCAGCTGTAGTGATTACACTACAGCCGGAAGCGGCAAAGAAGGGCGTGTCCTATCAGCACGTGCTCGCCAAGGTGGATGCGGCGGTGGATCTGAAGGAGACCGCCAATGGCGTCCGGCTAAAGATCACCGCGACCGGGGCCAGGATGCTGGAGATCCCCGGTGCGAACAGCGGTCCGGCAGCGGACGCTCTGGCCAATAGGCTCAGGGCGACCCTGAATCCGGACGAGGCCCGAGTGTCCAGGCCCACCAAACGCGCTGACTTGCGCATCCGGGGCCTGGACGACTGCGTGACGGCGGAAAAGGTGGTGGCCGCGGTCGCCAGGACTGGGGGGTGCTCTGCCGAGGAGGTGAGGGCGGGCACCATCCACCCTGACTCCACGGGGATGCGAGCCGTTACGGTGAGCTGCCCCGTGTCCGCGGCCAAGCTGATAGCCGGGGAGGGCCGAAGGCTTCTGGTGGGCTGGGTCTCCGCGCAGGTCAAACTGCTGGAGCCCAGACCTCTGAGGTGCTTCCGCTGCCGGGTGGGCGACCACGTGGGAGCGAAGTGCACCTCGGAGGTAGACTGCAGCGACCACTGCTTCCGCTGTGGTCAGCCTGGTCATAAGGCCGGCTCGTGCAACGCCGCGCCGCACTGCATTGTATGTGCGGCGGCTGGCAAGCCGGCCGATCACCGGGCTGGGAGCAAGGCCTGCGCTCCACCCGCCAAAGCCAGAGGCAGGGGCAAGCCCTCCGCCACCGCCGTCACCGCCGCAGCCGCCGCCACTACTGCCGCCGCCGCTGCCGCCTCCACTGTCGTCGTCGCCGCCATTGCCGCCGCGGCGGTGCCCTCAGAGGGGGCTAGGGAGGGGGTTGAAATGGAGTGTCAATAACGGCCCCATTACGCCTCCTCCAGGCGAACATCAACCACTGCGCTGCCGCTCAGGATCTGTTGCTCCAGAGCATGGCGCAGTGGTCGATTAACATCGCCGTGGTCGCTGAGCCGTACTTTGTCCCGCCCAGGGATGACTGGGTGGAGGACCTGAGCGGCTCAGTGACCCTCATTTCGTCGGCCGCCGCTGGTACCCCGTCCCTCGAGTCTGTCAAGAGAGGACGGGGTTGCGTGGCAGCACGGTTCGGGGAGATTGTCGTGGTAGGGGTATACTTCTCCCCGAACCGAACTCTTGCCGAGTTCCACAACTCCCTCGTGGAGTTGAGAGTCGTCGTCGTCGGGTTCGGTTCCCTCCCCGTGTTCGTCCTCGGGGACTTCAATGCCAAAAATCTGGCTTGGGGTTCCCGCTTTACGGACACACGGGGTAGGATGGTGGAGGACTGGGCTCTGGAGACGGGCCTGGTCGTCCTAAACCGGGGTTCTGTCCCCACGTGTGTGCGGATGCGGGGCGAATCAGTGGTGGACATTTCGTTCGCCAGCCCCGCTCTGTCGCCGCGTGTAATCGACTGGCGCGTCATAGAGGAGGTGGAGACCTATTCCGATCACCGGTACATCCGGTTTGACGTCTCCGCCCAGACCTCGAGCGCGCCGGTCCGACAGGCCCCGAGTGGTCCGCGGTGGGCGCTGAAGCAGATGGACCGGGAGCTTCTCCTGGAAGCCTCGATCGTGCAGGCCTGGGTGTCATCACCGGACAGGCCTGCCGACATCAACGACGAGGCGGAGTGGTTCCGGGAGGCCATGTCCAATATATGCGACGTGGCAATGCCCCGGGTCCATCCTGGACGTGCTTCGCGCCAGCTGTACTGGTGGTCGCAAGAGCTGGAAGCTCTGCGCAGGGCGTGCGTAGCTGCGCGACGCCGGTACGCCAGGCACCGCAGGCTCCGTATCCGCCCTCCGGATACGGAAGCCATTGAGGCGGAGCTGTACGAGGGGTACAGAGCGGCGAAGACCGCCCTCCAAGCGGAGATCCTGCGGGCCAGGACACTGGCCCGCGAGGAGTTGCTGGAGTCTCTGAACAGAGACCCGTGGGGACGCCCATATAAGATGGTGCGGGAGAAGCTCCGCCCATGGGCTCCCCCGCTGACGCAGAGTCTCCGGCCCCAGCTTGTGGAGGACGTGGTGAGCGCTCTGTTCCCTTCAAGGGGGGAACATACGCCCCCGCCCATGGCTCCGCCTATTGCGGTGCCCGATGCGGACCACACCGCCGACGACGACGACGATGCTCCGGAGGTGACCGAGGTAGAGATGAGAGTGGCGGTACGCAAGATGAGTGCGAAGAATACCGCCCCAGGACCCGACGGCATTCCCGGGAAAGCCTGGGTCCTGGCCATGGGGACTCTCGGGCCTCGACTAAGGGGGCTCCTATGCGCATGCATGGAGAGGGGCCAGTTCCCACTTTGTTGGAAGACTGGGAAACTGGTCCTCATTAGGAAACCGGGGCGCCCGGCGGACTCTCCGTCCGCCTATCGGCCCATTGTGCTGCTCGACGAGGTGGGCAAGCTCTTTGAAAGAGTCATTGCAGACCGCCTCGTCGGGCAGCTGGTGCGAGTGGGGCCGGATCTGGCGGAGAGCCAATTCGGTTTCCGCAGGGGGCGCTCTACGGTGGACGCCATCATGCGCGTGCGAGCCCTCACGACGGGGGATGCTGTGGCCCGGGGTGGGGTCGTCTTGGCGGTGTCTCTAGACATCGCCAATGCCTTCAACACCCTGCCCTGGAGTTGCATCAGGGAGGCACTTCGGTATCACCGGATGCCGACCTACCTCTGTCGTGTGGTCGAGGCCTATTTGACAGATAGGGCTGTCATCTACCCCGGTCACCAAGGAGAGTGGAACCGGCGAGAGATGTCGTGCGGTGTCCCACAGGGATCGGTCCTGGGGCCGCATCTGTGGGACATCGGATACGACTGGGTGCTGCGCGCCGATCTCCCTACTGGCGTCAGCGTCGTCTGTTACGCTGACGACACGCTGGTCCTGGCGCAGGGGAGGTCGTACCAGGCGGCGGCCGACTTAGCGACACGCGGGGTTGCGACAATCGTCGACAGAATCCGGCAGCTGGGACTCGAGGTGGCCCTGCACAAGTCCGAGGCCATGGGTTTCTATGGTCCTCGTAGTGCGCCACCGCCGGGTTCCCAGGTAATGGCGGGAGGGGTTCACATCGGCGTCGAGTCGACGATGAAGTATCTGGGACTCGTCCTCGACAGCCGGTGGAACTTCGTGGAGCATTTCCGACGTTTGGCTCCCAGACTGGACCGGGCCGGGGCTGCCTTGAAGCGGCTCCTGCCCAATCTGGGAGGTCCAAACGCCTCCTGCCGGAGGCTCTACGCGGGGGTCGTGCGGTCCATGGCCCTTTACGGGGCGCCGGTGTGGGCGCCTTCATTGAGGCGGCAGCCAGCCCGCCGGCTTAACGCGTCCCAAAGGGTCATGGCCATCCGGCTGGCCCGAGGATACCGCACGGTCTCCTGCGAGGCGGCGAGCCTCCTTGCCGGAGTACCGCCATGGGATCTGGAGGCAAAGGTCCTCGCGCACATTTGGGAGTGGCGCGAGGAGGCGAAACGCCGGGGCCTAACTCCGATGCCGCAAGAAGTTGCGGCACAGCGGACAGAGCTCCGGCGGGATCTCATGGCGGAATGGAGAGTGCGATTGTCGCAACCCAGCGCTGGGCACGCCGCAATTGCGGCGATAAGACCCCTCTTTGAGGAGTGGCTAGAGAGACGCCACGGCGTCCTCACCTTCCGCCTGACACAGGTGCTCACCGGACATGGCTGTTTCGGGAGGTACCTGTTCAGGATAAAGCGGGAGGAAACGCCCGGGTGTCATCACTGTGTGGATCGCCCGGAGGACACGGTGGAGGTCTGCCCGGCTTGGGCAGAGCATCGCCGTGTCCTCGTGGAAGCGATCGGCGGCGGTGATCTCTCGCGTCCGGCCCTGATTCGGGCCATGCTACGGAGCGAGAGGAAATGGCAGGCCGTCACCTCGTTCTGCGAAGCAGTAATGCTTGCGAAGGAGGAGACGGAGCGCGTGAGGGAAAGGCAAATTTCGCGCCCTCGCGCCCCTAACCGCCGCAGCAGGAGACGCCCTGGGCGTCGGGAGTCACGAGAGGATTTCCGGCCACCGTAGGCGCGGGCTTGCGGACGGTGAGCAATGGGTAGCTCGCCGTCCGATAAGGACCAAGCCCGGGTCGACGGCGCGTTGTGTTCCACGCGCGCCTCAAAGAGATGTCAGCAGAATTGACGGGGTCCGCTAGGGCCAATGCCTGCCGGGGGTTCGAAGAAAACCGATAGGGAAATCGTGGCCCCCTGGCAACACGGCAACTGAAGGAACACGGGTGGGTTTTAGTCAGTAAGAGTCTGACACGCCCTCCCGCTCCGCCCAGAGCGGGAGAAGTCATGTGATGATTTCCCACCCAAAAAAAAAAAAAAAAAAAAAAAAAAAAAAAAAAAAAAAAAAAAAAAAAAAAAAAAAAAGGATGACGATGGACTTGTTGCAAACTCGAACACGGCGTGTTGCCACACCGTGCGCTGAGTGCAGACTGAGCCTTATCGCCCGTCAAACCCACTTATATAGTGTCACCGTTATCAGTGCGACCGTTATCAGTGCGATAAGGGGCAAACGATCACAGCAATGGTGACTTTGGCATATTCGTATTTAATTCGTTCAACAGTGTAATGTTTCCTGTATTATTTTTGTGAATTTCTAAACTCTCTAGTACTGACATTCTGAAGCTTTTATCACATGTGTGTAAAATTTCGAAAGTGTTATTATTATTTAACGAATGACCTGTATCTATTAAGTGTTGTGTGTTGTAATTCCTAGTTTATGGGGACTTGGTATTTCTAATGCATCGTGAGCGAATTTGTAGATATAAATGGTACATGGGCAAACTAAAACACCTGAAACAACTGTATTTAGTTCTTACAACAATAAAATCCTCGATTCGTAGTGCTGGTGATATAGTGCCTGTATTATATGTATAATTATCACTTGCTTTAAAAACGGTGAAGGAAAACATCGTGAGGAAACCAGCATGCTTGAGAGATATTTCTAGACGGCATGTGAAGCCACGTCAGAGGCCCATGGGCGGCTTTAAAACTCTGAAACCTGGTTAGTCACTAACCGTACGAAAAAAAGAAGGAGAAGAGTACCTATACGTGACATCTACCATTTCAAAAATCACAATAATATAACTAAAATATTCGTCACGAATTAACGAAGCAACAAAAAAAAAACTGTCCAGTGCCCATTACCAGGGGACCACCTACTCAAAAATTTTAATTGCCATTATAACAAAAAAACGCTTACATAATTTAGTAGATAGCACTTGGCGACCATACTGAAGCGCGACATTAGCCAGAGAGCTTACATCACAATAGCCGGACATTGACTTTAATATTACCATCTACAGCTTTCCAAAAAAAAGTATGCGTTTCGAAAATCATCGTCTATCTTCGGATATACGAGCGCGCGATGATGAAATCTAATAAAGAGCTATGACTACTATGGAAGTACTTGCCTATTTTGTATTACGATGTTTACAAAATTATAGATTAACAACTCTATGCAATTCCGAAAAACTTTTGAGTGATCTGAGACTGGAGTAGGTAACCCGACAGAGAGAAAACTTAAAACAAAGGCGAAAAATAGGTGCCTACTACAAAGTGCGAAAATAACTACAAAACTCAAAAGCATTGCCTCTGTGGGAGGTTACTCTGTGGTGAGACGTTTGTGTTAATTCGTAAACACGAAGATTACCGAAGCGCACACTTTTCTTCGGAAAGCTGTATACTTGCATACCTTAACAAAAAGACTCGAAATAATTTTCTGTAGGCTAGACTACAATCAAACCCACGACTCGTATAGCTATGAAGCTAATTGCTCAGACAGTGCGCCTCTGAACCTCCGTGCTCTCAAAATTAATAATGATGTAGCAGAAAAATAAGTGTGAGCAACGTTTTATCTTACCGATATCAGAATTATCTGATAGTGACATCTACCGCAATTATTCGAATTCAGTTAAACAAACATTGTAACGAGAGCATTCGTCACGAAGCTACTAACAAAAAAACTTTTCACAAAAAAAAAAAAAAAAAACAACCGACTTCCAAAAATAACTTTAATTTCGGAAGTCGGTGTCTTGGGTTTTGTATTAAAGTTATTTTTCACTTTGTAGTGTTTTTTTTTGGAAGTCGGTTATTTTTTTAGTAAAAAGTAAAAAACACTTTTTAATTGTCGTACCTACCCCACACACATTCGAATACCACTACCTGCTACCAGTGACAGGAACTTAACATATCATCTACATACTAAGTGGGAAAAAAATACGTATTTTACAGGTAACTCAAAAACTACCCAAACATAGTTAATAAAATTTAGTTGTTACGCCTCTTCAAAAAAAAAAAGAATTTTCTAAATCGATCCACAAATGACGGAGAAATCGGTGGACATACATAAAAAAAAGAACAAACATACGCTACGAACATATTATAACCTCCTCTTTTTTGGAAGTCGGTTATAAAATCAAACTGCCCACTCAAATTTTTAATTGCCATTATAGACTAAAAAAACCTCACATTATTTAGTTGATAGCACTTGGCGAGTATACTGAGGCGTGACATTAGCAAGGGAGCTTACATCACAATAACTGGACAAGTTTGGCATACGCTCAAGTTCTGAGTTATGGCTGCAGAACGTTCGCGGCTAATTTTGCCAGGCTTATTCTCGTGTCATAACTCCAGTTTGGGGCATCCGGTGGTAATAATGAGAGAGGTGAGTACTGGGTTATTCCTTTCATTAAACGCGTGTGGTCCTCTCACGACCTGAAACTGCAAACTAAGATATGCGTTTATAAAGCCTTAGTTCTACCAATACTCACCTACGCCGCAGAAACCTGGTGTCTCTATACAGGTGATATTAAAAGGCTTGACACTTTCCACTTACGGTGTCTTCGGTCTATCCTGCGCATAAAATGGCAAGATCGTGTTCCCAACTCGGAGGTGCTTAGGCGCACTGGAATGATGGGCATGGAGGCGATTTTGATAAAGATCCAACTGAGGTGGTGTGGTCATGTGCAGCGCATGGATACGAGTAGACTACCTAAAACCACTTTCTACTCAGAGCTCGCCCAAGGAAAACGTACACAGGGTGGGCAATACCTGCGCTACAAAGATGTCCTTAAACGTCACCTTACGACCTGCGACATACCTGTTGATCACTGGCAGGAGCTTGCTCGAAACCGAGAAAGATGGCGAACCTCAATCCACAAAGCAACTGAATGCTTTGAAGCAAGTCGTCTTGAAGACTTAGACAAGAAGCGCCAAATACGTAAAAGTCGCCCAAAGCCTTCATATGCGTACACATACAACGATGCTGATCAGCTCTTCTGTACACGGTGTGACCGGGTTTTCAAGACCAAATTTGGTTTTGCTAGTCATCAGAGAGCTCACGAAAGGAAAAAAGAAAATTAGTCTGGGTCGCTGTCGCCGGATACGGTGAAGAGGACTATATTCCTTTCATTCTTAAAAGAAGTTTCTATTATGCTACTCAAAAAAAAAAAACAGTGGCACTCCGGGTGTCCCGACAGGAGTGAAAACTTGAACAATTTATAAAAATACTTCCAAAACCTTTAAAGTAAACAACCCGGACAAAAACAACCCCAACCTGTGCACAATCGCGTTTACAAAACCTTTAAAGTCAAATACTTGCATAGAATATTGACCCGTAACACATTATAAATAAAGAGCACAATCGCGTTTACAAAACTTTTAAAGTAAAAATACTTGCATAGAACATTGATCCGTAACATAATGTAAATAAAGAGCAAATGAATTGAATTGAATTGAATCGCGTTTACAAAAATGAGGTGTCAGTAACAGTTTCGCGAGTTTAATTGTTTTTTCCCATCTCAAAAATGCCCAACGCGCCTAAAGAAATTTTCACTTCAAAAGTTACAAACTCAAGTCACAAATGAGTGGCCAGAATGTCACATCACCAATATTTCAATGGTGGCCGCCTCCGTAAACGACGTGACTTACACATGCTGATTCGCACTGGTTTACGTTAGTGCGCTTTTGTAGCACTTTCATACGACATGAGTGCGTCTGCATTTGCTGACACGAGTGTCGTGGATGATGGGCCTTAATTAAAGCACCTCACCTACCTAGGTCCGCAAAAAGATAGTACAAAATATTAATAACATGTATCTTTTTTACAAATATGAATTCAAAAATTCAAATTCAAAAGTCATTTATTCAAACTAGGCTGAGAATCAGCACTTTTCGAACGTCAAAATTACATAAGACAGTCCCCCAAAACGCCCACCCTTCACCACTTCCTAGTGCCTTTAGCTGAGAAGAAGAAGTGGCGCAACAAACTCCCCAGCAGAAAATTGAATAACCAACAAGCATTTTTAAAGTATATATTTAATGTGGAACTTAAGCATAATTAAACGGGCAATAACTAGCTATTAAAAAAAAAAACAAAATTCATTTAATTCAGGCAAAACCCATATTACATCATATAAAATTTAACTATGCTGCAACACACAATCTAACAAAACCAACATAATAAAAATAATGTCAATGCAATTAAAATAGGTACACATTACAATCTGCGAATACTATTGAATATAAAACTATCCCACAGAACATATCCAAATATTCCACTACGGATTCTCTATATTTCATAAAACAATATTATGCTACATCCCATCATGCAATAAAACACACGTCCACGAGCTCGTTGAATGCACAAGAGATTGTGATTTCTTAGACATTATGTTAAACAGAACAGTTTTAAAGAAAGAGAGCTTGATATTCTTATGTTGGATATTTATTTTCGGGAGAGACGAATATATCCTACAAAATTAGGTATTTTAAAAAAACTGTGTGATAATTACATACATACATACATAAACTCACGCCTTCTTCCCATGGGGGTAGGCAGAAACTACAGAACGCCACTTGCTACGATCCTTACATAGTCCTTTTGCCTCGTTTACGTTCATACATCTGGTCATACACGCACGCCGGTTGCGAGTACTACGCACCTGGCCTTTCTGAAGAACATCACCAATAAGGTCAGTATATGTCCTCCTAGGGCGTCCCCGCCCGGCCTTTCCCTTATTATATTTAAAAAACTGGCCAAGTGCGACCCTGATTCCCACACGAAGGGTTACCACCGTACAATAGACAACTATTGTACGGTGGTATTGGTTTTTTATTTATATTAACCGTACAAACGGTTAATATAAATAAAAAAAAATCGTAAAAAAAAACACATTTCTTGTATCCCTTTAATTTTTAACTTTCATTTATTTCTTGTTATAGCGGCAATAGAAATAAACAATTTGCGAAAATTTCAACTGTCTACTTATAATGGTTCATGAGATATAGCCCGCTGACAGACAGATGGACGGACGGATAGTCCGTTTGGCACACTTCGGGTACGGAATCCTAAAAATACTCAAAAATGTTACAAGTACCTACGCTCATGATATAATATCATTACTCTGTCTAGAGCTTCATTTTTATGTCACATTCCCTCTTTAGGCACAGCTGGGACTAATTACGGGCCAAAATTGTGACCATGTAATTTTAACAATATTTTTGGAAGTAATGCAAAATTTAAATATCATTACTTAAAGGGCAGGTTTCACAAAGGATTTTAAATTGTGTGAGAAGTAATACGCAGGTGGACTAATAATGGAATAAGTACTTGTAGTATTACACTAACGTTATAAAGACAAAATATTTGTTTTTAGGGTTCCGTTGCCAAATGGCAAAAAACGGAACCCTTATAGATTCGTCATGTCTGTCTGTATGTCTGTCTGTCCGTCCGTATGTCACAGCCACTTTTTTCCGAAACCATAAGAGCTATGCTGTCGAAACTTGGTAAGTAGATGTATTCTGTGAACCGCATTAAGATTTTTACACAAAAATAGAAAAAAAAAACTAATAATTTTGGAGTTCCCCATACTTAGAACTGAAACTCAAAAAAAAAAATTCATCAATCCCATACGTATGGGGTATTTATGGATAGGTCTTCAAAAATGATATTGAGGTTTCTAATATCATTTTATTCTAAACTGAATAGTTTGCGCGAGAGACACTTCCAAAGTGGTAAAATGTGTGTCCCCCCCCCTGTAACTTCTAAAGTAAGAGAATGATAAAACTAAAAAAAATATATGATGTACAATACTATGTAAACTTCCACCGAAAATTGGTTTGAACGAGATCTAGCAAGTAGTTTTTTTTTTTAATACGTCATAAATCGTAAACCGCAATTTACCTTTCATTCAATGTTACTTGCTGCTACGGAACCCTTCATGGGCGAGTACGACTCGCACTTGGCCGCTTTTTTTTGAAGTTAAAACTTCTTTTAGCGCGTTGGGCATTTTTGAAATGGGACTAAACCATTGATTTCGCAACATTGGCGTCGATTCCCTTGTTCACAAACTAAACTAAATTAAAGTTCAGTGCATCTTTTTCTTTCTATTTCATTAAGAAAAGGACAGAAGATAAATTTTAGTTTAGTCCTGTCAAATTAATCAGCGCCTGTCACTACTCTATACAAGTTTAGACGTGATTAAAAACTTGCCTACTAAAATTACGTCAATTTACGTCAAGCGCTGACTAATTTGACAATTACGTTCTCGAAAACGGCTTTAGTCATTTCGATGAAAGTTGCAATATAGGGGTTCACGGGGGCAAAAAATCGATCTAGCTAGGTCTCATATCTGGGAAAATTCGTTATCTCCATATTTTCACCCGAGCAGAGCTCGGTCGCCCAAAGTTTAGAACAAGATGGCTACCTTAAAATAATGACATGGCAGCATGGAATAAGTAAGTACCTACTATCATGGCAGCATGGAATTAGTATGTACTATACATGGAATTAGTATGAATTATCCCATACTATTAAATGAGCATTTTCTATTTCCACCAGAGCAGAGCTCAGTCGCCCAAGTACTAATAATTATCCTAATAATCACTTTTCTTGTCCGGTACTAGTCGATTTAAAAGAATAACAACCCTTCATTTCCACACAGATACGCAAAAACAATCACCACACTTCACAATAATTCCTTTTAATGTGACCTATATTTTCCGCGTTTGGATAATAAAAGCTGCATCAAATAAAGGTGTGGTGATTATAATGATGGTAGTTATGACTGGGAATCGTTTGCTACAGAATAGATTGCTACAGAAGGTCCATACAATGAGCGAAAACAGACGCACGCACACATAGACACACGTAAGGCAATGTCAGGCTGAGGTCTATCTGCCGGGGTTTGCCAAGAAGTCCAAAAGTGAGATCGTGGCCCTCGGCAACACGGCAACTGAAGAAACATGGGTGGCTTTTAGTCAGTAAGGGCCGGCGCCCGGTGGCAGCACGGCATGGCAAGGGATTTTTATGCGACGAATAGAAATATAATTTATTAGCATGACAATAAAATTTAATTTCCAACGGCAACGATGCCGTGGTATCCTTAAGCATGCCACGACGTCCTTAGGCATCATCATTGAAATTTCAATTTGACTGTCATACATATAAGTTTTATTTCTATTTGTTGCATAAAAATCCCTTGCCGTGCCATGCTGCCACTGGGCGCCGGCCCTAAGAGTCTGACACGCCCTCCCGCTCCACCAAGAGCGGGAGAAGTTATTTGATCATTTCCCAGACAAAAAAAAAAGGGTGAGGTCTATAAGGCGTAGGTAAAATCCGGGAAATGAGTTATTAACAATTAAAAATTAACAAAACTACCTACTTAAATTGTCCGTATGTTGAATTCACAACGGTAATTTTTTGACAGTTGTATGAAATGACTATAACACGACAAATTGACGTAGGGTGTCAATTTGCTTAGCAATTAATTCCTCTAACTGTACACATACTTATAAGCTAAGGAAAGTACCTAAAAGCTTCATACCAATATGGATATAAGTTTTATAAATACGAATAATGTTCGTATTCTTATGAAATGCTTATTTTACTTCGCAAAGTAAGGTCCCAGTACCTACGCGTTATATATATATATTGACCTCAAACGATTTTGTCACACGAATGCCAGTCATGCCTGCACTAGCTGCACGTGTTGCATAGAAACGGATTGTCGACGGAAAAATAGACAAAATGACAGATTGTGATTGTTTATCTGTCATTTTGTCTATTCTTCCGTCGACAAAACTCGTGTCTATGTGAGCGTGCAATATCGCTCCTTCTGTAAGTATCTATTCTGTGCGCTTGCGGTGGGGATATTATCACAATTGAGGCATCATTACCGTTTCGCACTGCAATTTAGACGCCCCATAATGACTGACGTGTCATTATAATTAAATTTTTGGGGTTAGGTTTTACGTGACTGGAATTTTTTATGTAATATAATAACAAAACATAATTTTATGCCTGTTTCATCGAGTAATAGGGGGCGAGCCTATTGCCATCAACCGGGCACAGAACCTGACTTAGGGCTAAGAATAATAATGAATTATAAATGTCCATTAAAATAATTCTATTATGTTTGATGTGTATATCTTTTCTCTCGCTTTCCTGCAATCAAAACCAAAATCTAAATAATCTAAACTGTGGAAGTGATTTCGTGAAAAGGGACGGAAGTGTATTAACAGGAAGCCGGGGAAGCGCGCGCTATTTGATTTGATCAATGAGCGCGTGCGGTGCTAGAGTTGTCCGTCAGAAACGACCTTGACGAGGCCCCGCCTCTTTAGTGTTGCTTATTACTATTATGCTGCTTAACAGATGTAAATGTTACATATCATATGCGACTACAATAAGGATTGCTCGTTTTTTTTTAATGGATGTTTTTAATACAACATGTAGGTTCGTTCAAAAAAAAAAACGTGTGGCACTCGGGGACTGCCGCGGCAAAGCTATCGCATAGCATTTGTAAGCTCCATACTTCCTATTTGTCAACACTACACTTGGGATGATGACGTGATGACATAAAACAAAAATTACATTCCCATGACAACATCACGTTTCTCATGACAACATCACGTTTCCCATGACAACATCACGTTGTCATGGGTACCGTCATTACATGGTAGGCGGAGTGGGGGGTGTTAGGTTTTATTTTCGTTACGGAATTTCTTGATTCGGTCGCCACGCTTAAAGCCCGTGATAAAAGCTATGCAATAGCTTAAAAATCCATCTTTTACACTTTTCACAAATCCAAAGGCACATTATTTTCTCTCAAAAATGTTTTTCCTTCATCTGTTTAGGTCCCTGTTCATTAGTCAAATAATATGTAACACAATATTCACGTCAAATGTACAGACAATATTTAATTTATATCAACGAGTGAATGATCCACAATTTTCACAATAAATACTTAAGCCGGATTAATATTACTGTGTTGTGTCGTGCCGTGACGCCTTCTGACGCAGTGTTAGCCAATCAAAACTCTTTGTGATTTGACGTAGTCCTGAACAGATTCGTTTGATTGGTGTATCCCGCGTCACGACACAACACGACACAGTAATGTGTCGGTGGCTTTATGTTGCTCCTGTATTCATTTTAATGTGTATTGTTTGCCTATTATTTTAAATTCACAAACACGTAATTGAGGACCACCATATTATTCTCCTTGGGTATTCGGTCTGAATGGCCCAAACTGAATGGCCCTCGGGCCATTCGATAATAATCAAAAATCGTCTCCGTTCCAAAGGACCAGTGATGAATATTTGTAAACAAATTCAATGTCATAAACTACATGAATTACATTCGGGTGCAAAAGATAAAAAGTTGTAATAAAAGATTATTTTTGAAGTGAAAACTTCTTTAGTATCGTTGTGATTTGAAAGTCGATGAAACGAAAAAGCGACAGTAAAAAGAGACAGACATAAATTCATAAGATTTAACGAGGGAGAAAATGAGATAAGAAGCATTATACAATGTTTCTTATGTTCGTGGTTTTCTGAAGCTGAAGAATTTGTTTGTTTGCTTGAACGCGCTTATCTCAGGAACTAATGGTCCAATTTAAAAAAAAAAACAGTGTTAGATAGCCCATTTATTGAGGAAGGCTATAGGCTATACATCATCACGCTAAGACTAATAGGAGCGGAGCACCAATGAAGAATGTTTCAAAATCGGGGGGTTTTATTTTTCCTTTTGAGAGCTTTCGCTGCGTGCGCTGCGTAAACGGTTAAAGTTTCGCAAAAATCATGTATAACAGAATTGATCCTCTATAAAAGTTCTAAAAAAAGTTCGCAACAGCACATGTCTATCTTTTAAGGTTGGCTCACTATAAACTTTTTTATGCTTACCAAATTTGTTCTAAAATAATGCATTATTTGCGAAGGTGTTTTTATAAACATGATATTAATCCTTATCCTAATAAGTACATTATTCATCACAAGTATTTAATTTAAAACAAAATTGCCATTAACATCATTCGATTTCAATGAATATCTTAGGAGATATCGCAGTTTTAATATAACATCGAAAATAATGATCAAGTACTGCACGCGCATTTATGATGTGCAAGGCTAGGCAAGTTATAAGGGAGAATAAGATTATAAGACCCAGTACTTTTACCTAACGTTTTAAAGTTCCACTTTTACTGATAAAAGCGTGATATATGCTGTTGCGGACTTTTTTTAGAACTTTTTATAGAGAAACAATTCTGTCATACATGTTTTTTTTTCATTTTCTTGAAGCCAACATTTTTGAAGGTTTCACTTTTTTTCTTAGTTTTGTATTATTTTCTTTAGAAAAATAATCAATATAAAATGTTTATTTTATTTTATTTATTTGACTAACCAACAATTGTTTATAATAGTTAATTAATACTAAGCCGTTTCTATTCTAAGTATCTTTGCGTTGTGTATTTTTCTAGTTTACAGAAAGTCTCTTATACTCCATTTGAAATAAAATTAGACATTTAACTAAACTTTTTTTACAGTTCGTTCAACCGATTTTGACTTCTATTGCGTTGGTGGCATGACAAATGGCTGCTGCAGTAAACATTGGTATTGTAACCCCTTTTTTTGCTATTAATGCCATCCTTATGCCTACGGTATAGAAGTCAAAATCGGTTGAACGGACTGTAAAAAAGGTATGTTTAATCTTATTTCAAATGGAGTATAGTTCAGTGTGCCTTTTGGCAAAGGCCTGAGTCCTATCTCTCGCAACTCTTCTCCAATTTGGACCCGCTGTAAGCTTTGGTTCATCTTCATCTCTTATACTGTCTTTCCCAGTTCTTTTTGCCATCTCTGGGGTACCAATCAGTTACAACTTTACCCCACTTGTTTTGGATACCTCTTAACATGTGGCCTGTCCATCTCTACTTTTGTAGGTCTATTTTGATAAGAACATCTTTTGTACAAAAGTTAATCAAATCATTTTAAATTAAGTTTGAAGCGGCCAATTGGAACCGTGCACCTAGCTTCTGACGTTTCATAAGTGCCCTTGTAGGTTTATGTGAAATAAAATATTTTGATTTTGAAATAAAAAACAGTCTTATTACTGACTTCTTAAAAAAAAAAAACAAATCAACAAAATTTATAATATGTATTTTTAATCAAATGTAAAAAAAAAAACTTTTAAACAATGAGAAATCTTACAATACCTATCTAGTCTATGTGACTATCACAATGTGTGCGACTGTCCCTTTCAATTAATTTGGACATCATTTTATCACAGGTCCTTTGAAACGTAGACGATTTTTGTTGACGACTGAATGGCCCGCGGTCCATTCGCTTTGGGCCGTTCAGACTAAATACCCTTCTTATTAATGGGGCAACAAAACCCAATGACAGTATTTTATTGGGGCATTTCATACAAATATTATAATTATGAAAGTAAGACTATGTGTCTGTTTGGTCCATTTTGTTTTTTTAATAAAAATCATTAAGCTTGCAGAGGGGACACACACTTGACTCTAACAAAAAATTGCACTTTAATAAATAAAATAAAATAAAATAAAAATCATTTATTTCAGACAAAAAAGTCCATAGGCAAGGCAATTTGAGGTTGTTAGTGACAATAAATTCGCTTATGACTAATGTTAGTAACTAAAATAAAAAGAAGAAACTAGACACACCGTCTACCCCTGCACAGTAGGCCATCGGTCTCGCAAAACATGGAGTTCAGTAAACCTACTGAGCAGAACAGTATCGGTTCTCTCGCCAATCATCCTCAGGACGCTATTCGGGCTCCCCCGTACTCGTCGCACCACCGACGCAACTTTTTTACGCATTATTGCGTAGAAGTCATCTACGCTGGCGTCAGCAAACATGTCGGATGCACTGCAGCATCGAGGGAGCCGAAACAGCGCCCTGAACACATTATTATACTGCACACGCAAGGAATTGTAGGCTTTTTGTGTTTGCCCACAGGCCACTCGTGTAGAAGGTTAATATTTCGAAAACGGATCCCTAAATCCAAAAATCGTCTAAGTAAATTCACAATATTTTTGAACGACCTTTCCAACGACACCCCACTCTATGGGATTATTGAGAGAAAAAAAATCATCCTCACTTTACGTCTGGGGGAGGTATCTAAAAAAAAATATTTTTCACGATTTTATTGTACCACTTTGTTGGCGTGATTAAAATGTATACCCATGCCAAATTACAGCTTTCTAGTACTAAACGTCTCTGAGCTTAGCCGCGGACAGACAGACAGACAGACAGACGGACAGACAGACAGACGGACATGACGAAACTATAAGGGTTCCTTGTTTACTACGGAACTCTAAAAAGCATGATTTATATAAAGTAGGTTGGGGTAAGTTCGGCGCTAAGATAAGGCCGTACGAATCAAACTCTCCGCTTATTTGGCAATATTTTGCATGCTGAAAACATTGTATTCAGAATTTGTTTCATACGATCTTATCCCAGCGCCGAACTTACCGAAACATACACTATTTCAAACTAACTTTTGTCAAAGTCAAAGTCAAATAATTTATTTCAAATAGACACATGCATGGCACTTTTAAACGTCAAAATTTACAAAAAAATGGAATTGATTCTAGAACTTGATTCTTGTCCGCGCCTTCGCCCGCGTGGAGGTCGGGAATTATCCCACGGAAATATACTATAGTTTAACCAATACCGCCGTACCGCACCTTAGGAATACGCGGCAAGGCGGGGAGCAGTGTTGACCAATGAGCAGCGGGCAGGATGCCGTGCGCCGAGAGCTTTGACGAATTAGCGGCCTGCACTGCTCCCCCGTCTCGCCGCGCGCCTTCCTAAGGCGCGGTACAGCGGTATTGGTCAAACTATACCGAGATAAAAGTATCCTATGTCCTAACTCAGGCTATGGTCTACCCATGTGCCAAATTTAATCCAAATACGTTCAGCCATTTTAGCGTTAAAGATGAAGAAAGGATGTTAAGGGTTATTTCAGAGCTTGGGTGTTTATTAAAGCAGGAGATATAGGCTAAAGACACAGATTTTATCTATATGTCCCCCGATAGGACTAACAAAAACGTTTTATTATCCTTGCGATAAAAGTTTGCGAACTTTTATTCTTTCTTATCCATAAAGTTACATCTGTACGTTATACTGCTTTTAAATTTGCGATAAATTTTATAGCACTCCTCAGGTTTCAGATAGTAAGTACTATTTTAAAGCCGTAATTTTTAAGATTATCTGTAGGATAGATTGCCGGAGAGGGACCGAGGCGAGTTTTTATTACTTTACTATGTAACTTTGCTACTAAGTGTAAAATTGTTTCGAGTGTAAAATGACAAAGAGGATTCGTTAGAACTACATTTTAGTATCGTTCGGTGTGGTCTCTCTGTCAAGCGTACTAATCAAATTAAAGGAAAGATATCTCCTATCATTCTGATTTAAACGGTCGGGTGTTGAGTTACTTAGAAAAGTTTGTGAGCTTATTGACTTTATCTACATTATCATATCCCAAGTTGACACTGCAAATGAAAACATTTGTTTCCTCTGTAACAGGTCTATTACAGGCTAGAAATATGTTTCTACAAATCTCAAAAGTCTAGAAACGTTTGATTTTGTTTAGTTTGATATCAATAAATATACATTGAGATAAGTAATGCAGTATATAGAGACAAAAAAACCTTTGTATAAATATTTAGGATTAGTATTGTATTTATTTTATTTTTGATTTGTTATTTCACTATATGCTGCACCGGTTGACGTCATCACGTCAGCGCCGGCTATCGCTGAAAACCAGCGCTGGGGCTCTGTCTCGCATGGGGTTGCAGCTTTACGCTGAGCGATGGCCGTTTTGCATGGATGTGATGCATATTTTCCCCCAATTCGTTATTAACGTGTTTTTTTTTAATCTTTCTTTGCGTCATGTTTACCGCAAATAAACAAATTTTCTTTCTTTCTTTCAAAAGAAAAATAAAGTTAAAATAAATAAAAAAGAATCAGCCACGCTGTACGTTCAAGCGTTTAATACATCGTGCACCCAAGCTCTTTGCACGCCAGTGTTCGCTTACAACGTCACTCGAAAGTGGGTCGGTTATTTGACATTCGTGTACACTGTACGTCCAGACTACGAGTACACGTGATACTTAACTATTTGTCTTCAAACGCTGTAGTAAATACGGTACACATTGTATGTAGGAGAGGAAAGAAGTGTTTGTCACGTTCTTTTAAAATGTTTGGTAACAAAGCAACTTAGCTTTTCAACTTAAAAGTTAGTGCTGTTGAAGAGAGTGCGTTTAGACGTTTTGGAGTTACTAGATTTATTTGCTGTCTTAGAACGTCGCGTGTCTAGCGATGTTAAGCAAGAACTTAGATTAGCCGTATACGGTGATTTGTTTACAAAAACCGCTGACTCGCACATTAGGTATCTTTATATACCTGTTGTTTTAATTAAAAAGCTTCTACACTATATTCCTCTAAGAATGCTTTCAGGAACTTACATTAGCCGTACAGCGACCAATTTTCTAAACACGTCCACTCGTCGACGTGTCACGTTTGTGCTGATAGTATACTAGGTATATTGATGCGGTGCAATAAAAGAGCTCTCACGAGTGACGTAGCCTAGCGTGGTCATCCGGTCTATTCTGTAAAATTCTCGCCGTGAAAACTAGGTGAAGTGAGTTTGACAAGAAATGTCAATAGTGTCAGTCCCTAGCATCAGGCGGAATGACAGCTCACTTCACCCAAGTTTTCACTCGGAGATTTTTACAGAATACACCGGTAGAGTCTGGCCACGGTAAGTATGCATAAGTAAAAAAATGGTGGAATTTGAAATCTATAGACGGCAACACCGTCTGTGTTGATGTCTTTTTAATGGTCAAAAGCTGGTGTCAGTAACAGTGTCGCGAGTTCAATTGTTTTTCCTATCTCAAAAATGCCCAACGCGTCTAAAGAAGTTTTCACTTCAAAAATTCTTTCAGCAGTAGAATGCTATATATTATCAATGAGTGACGTACACCGTAATTTATAAAGATATCACGCGGGCGACGGAAGCTAGTCAAATATAATATTGTCCAGGAATGCTATCCGGAACTTACATTAGCCGCACACCGATCTGTTTTCTAAACACGTCGACACGTCACGTCTTGCCCGTCCGTATTGTGTTACGTACGGGCTAGAAATCGTGTTACATGGTATGTAAACGGTATGTATGTGAGGTAGTTTGAATAATTAGTTGTTGATGATATTATAATGTTGCGTGTTAGTTTTGGGTGGTATAATTCAGGAAATAGTTAAGATGACAAGTCAAATAATTTATTATTGTAACATGATGCCGTACAATCGATTATTATCTAAAGTTTGTAAACGTTATTGGTTTATACTGAAATATTACCAAGACAAAATAAACAAAATTCAGTCCTACATATATTAAATAGACGTTAAGCAAATTCAAACTGTCAACAGTAACCAAACAAACTATTTATTGACATTTTGAATCAGTTATTTTGGTTGGTCTAGTGGTCGCAAGCGCTACTGTTTTTCTATCTGGAATTTCTCAGTAGCAGCTCGGAGTCTGGATTATAATTATTTATCTTTATTCACATAATGGTAAATGTAACTATTATGCTAAGCCCCACAAAACCGTAGTAGTGGTTTGACTGTGGGGTCGGTGAGTCTCTATACATTAAATAAACTTTGTACATACGTCAGCAAATCAAGTCACTACAATCTGTCAAATTTCTTTAACAGATTTTCAACTTAACTCTAAAGAATAAGGTTCAATGTTGATTGGGAAAACCTGACAGACTGGAGTAGGTTGATGTGCTGGCTTCTGTACTTAAACCAATAATAATTTAATGCCTGTAATTTGTGCCCGGTTGATGGCAATAGGCTCGCCCCCTATTACTTGGGACTTAAAACATAACTGGCGAAATGTGGGTGTACCTACTACAGGGAAACCTCTGTCCAACCCTTCGGGGAAACAAGGCGTGATGTTATGTGTTATTTTAAAATGATTTATTCAACTTTTACTCATTTACACATATTAAGAAAAAAAAAAACGTGTGGCACTCGGGGACTGCCGCGGTAAAGCTATTGCATAGCATTTGTAACCTCTATACTTCCTATTTGTCAACACTACACTTGGGATGATGACGTGATGACATAAAACAAAAATTACATGGTATGCGGAGTGGGGGATGTTAGGTTTTTTTCGTTACAGAATTTCTTGATTCGGTCGCCGCGCTCAAAGCCCGCGATAAAAGCTATGCAATAGCTTAAAAACTTCAACTATAGTATAAAATTCATATAAGAACAGCTCAGATGCTTGTAAAACATAACTCCACTAATGGACATGAAAAACTTTACGGAAACTTATGAAATATTCACGCAGAAATTCTTATTTCAATAAAGTTGCAGTATTCTGTATCCTCTCCAGGTTTTTTACTTTCGATTATGCTTTTATTTTGGTTTTAATTGTCATTGCTATTTTGAGATAAAGGTGATTATTGGTGCTATGATGTTTCTTGGGGCTTGTATTTGGTTGTATATTTAAGAATAAGAACATATTATTATAAAAAAAAAAAAAAACGTGTGGCATTCAGGGACTGCTGCGGTAAAGCTATTGCATAGCATTTGTAACCTCCATGACAACATCACGTTTCCCATGACAACATCACGTTGTCATGGGAACCATCATTACATGGTAGGCGGAGTGGGGGGTGTTAGGTTATATTTTCGTTACGTTACGGAATTTCTTGATTCGGTCGCCGCGCTCAAAGCCCGCGATAAAAGCTATGCAATAGCTTAATATCGTTATTTTATCTTTTTTGTGCATTAATAAAATAAAAAGTCTTTGACCCACTTTGAGCTTAGATTTTGCTGATAGCCAATTCACTATGACACGATTTTTCAAACGTCAGAGAATTTCTAAGATCGTAATTTGGTGATTAACCTCCATTTCAGCAGCCTAAAATAATTTTCCACACGTACAAAATTAAACTCACAAGCCAAACTTAATTTCAAGCAGCGTGACATAATACAACGAACGTTAGAAACAGTCCTTAAACTGTCTCAATTGAAACAATAAACACGCAATTCCATCACAGCGGCAACTTGTTATGACGTGTTATGACGACACTACGTGACGCCGATACGCGCGTAGCGTGACAGAGACAAATGACGTGAGTGATATGACGCAAATAAGCGACAGCGTGATGGCTTGCGTTAAAACTTAACATGTTTAACGGGTTGCTTTTAAAAAGTTACGTGTTTGGCTTGTGACATTCCTCTGACTGTAGCGTGGTGGTTAATTCTCGTTCCTTTACCGTACGAGAAAAGGGAAAATGACAGGTCGTATAGAAAATTAGTCCTTGTAAAAGATTATGAAGGTATCTTCATAACCTCTTTCAAGGACCTAAAGGAATTTAGCGGCGTTGCGAATATTCCAACCTACACTTTACACGATCGACTGAAAAGTTTTTAAGCTATTGCATAGCTTTTATCGCGGGCTTTGAGCGCGGCGACCGAATCAAGAAATTCCGTAACGTAACGAAATTAAAACCTAACACCCCCCACTCTGCCTACCATGTAATGACGGTTCCCACGACAACGTGATGTTGTCATGGGAACATAATTTTTGTTTTATGTCATCACGTCATCATTCCAAGTGTAGCGTTGACAAATAGAAAGTATGGAGGTTACAAATGCTATGTAATAGCTTTACCGCGGTAGTCCCCGAGTGCCACACGTTTTTTATTTGAACATTTAAGACCCATGTTCTATATCGACACTTAGCAATTAAATCTCGTAAGTGATACGAGTATGAACCTAATCTTTACTCAAATCTTGTTCTAATTCAAGATTCATGAGTGAGCATTTCGACCCAGAATACGTGCTTCAGTTACATTACCAAGCTTTTACAAACAAATATCAACAACGTTCTTCTCTAATATTCATGTTGAATAATCTACTAAACTCTAAAATGCTTGTATAAGCAGTATTTGCTCACATAAATCCCTTTATTATTGTTGCAACGTTCCTTGCGAGTGCATTCTGAGTACGTTTTATCATAAGTATGCGCTCACTCCAACTTAAGTTCGCAAACATGCTTGATGTAATATGTAGGTACATAAACATAAGCTCACGGCTTTTCCCATGGGGAATTTAGAAACTACAGAATGCCACCTGCTGCAATCCTAACTCCTTTTGCCTCGTTTGCATTCTCGGCCATACACGCGGTTCGAGCAATACGCATATGTCCTTTCTGAGGAACATCACCAATAAGGTCAGTATGTCCTTCTACAGCGTCTCCTCCCGTTGTTTTCATTCACACCTGCCTCGTTAATACCTTTTGTAGGTCGCTTTTCTATAATCCTCCCAACATGACCAAACCAACTAAGCGTACCTATAAAAAAAATTGTCGCTACATCTATTTGGTGCAAGGTGAAACTCTCGAAAGGGACATCGTGGCCCCCGGTAACAGGGCAACCGAAGGAACACGGGTGGGTTTTTTAGTCAGTAAGAGTTTGACACGCCCTCCCGCACCACCCAGAGCGGGAGAAGTTATTTGATAATTCGTCACCAAAAAAAAAAATTGGTGCACGGTAAAACTCTAATGAGTTTATGTTGGCACCAACTTAAATGTATACAAGTTATGTCAAAAAAAAACGTGTGGCACTCGGGGACTGCCGCGGTAAAGCTATTGAATAGCATTTGTAACCTCCATACTTTCTATTTGTCAACGCTACACGTTCCCATGACAACATCACGTTGTCATGGGAACCGTCATTACATGGTAGGTGGAGTGGGGGGTGTTAGGTTTTATTTTCGTTACGGAATTTCTTGATTCGGTCGCCGCGCTCAAAGCCCGTGATAAAAGCTATGCAATAGCTTAAAAAAACAGTGGCACTCCAGCAGTGCTGACAGAAGAAAAAACTTGAAAAAAAATCGGCACCGTGGTAATCAACGCGTTGATGTCTTTTACTCTACGCATCGCAGTAATCAACGCGTTGATGTCTTTTATTCCATGGTGTCGGTAACAGGTCGCGAAATCAATGGTTTAGTCCCATCTCAAAAATGCCTACGCGCCTAAAGAAGTTTTCACTTAAAACAAACATTATGCAAGACACTAAATGCCCATAGACGTCATAACAAAAAACATTCCATTGTATCTCGTTCAGTGTCTCGAAAAGTGTTAAGCAATGTTTGTTCAAATAAATCCCTTTATTATCGTTGCAACGTTCCTTCCAAATGCATTCTAAGCATACGTTCTATCATGAGTATGCGCTCACTCCGCCTTAAGCCTGCAAACAACATGCTTGATATAATACGTACTCGTATTCTTTGATACTAGAATCTAACGATCGAACAAATATGTAGACAATATATAAGTCCTTTTATATGAATAATCGAGTATGCAGCTAGGTATTGGAAGTGGAAGTCTTAAGTTATAGCAGTGACCCGTAGGTTTAACGACAAGCTTCCTTTACTATCCTATACTATTCAATGAGCAATATTTGTACATATATAAAGGACATGTCCTAAAATGGTTTTTTATTATTCAACTAGCGACCCGCCCCGGCTTCGCACGTATATAAACCGGGTTATTAAACCTTCCTTTTCAATCACTCTATCTATTTAAAAAAACCGCATCAAAATCCGTTGCGTAGTTTTAAAGATTTAAGCATACATAGGGACAGAAAAAGCGACTTTGTTTTATACTATGTAGTCATAATTCTAACCAGGATAAGTTAAATATATTTGGATAGACATCCCAAAAACTAGTGGTTCTAACTATATCATACATTTTTAAAGACCTCCAATTTTGAGAAAAATCTTTTTTTATTTTAGTAAGAATTTACTCCTAAAACGAACAAACCTTTCTAATTATCTAGGACAATATATAGTGAACACACCCCATAAAATAGTAAACTTTTCAAAATTGACACATGTTACTGTTATTACTGTCAATTGATAGACAGTAATGACAGTACTATGTGTCAATTTGTATCTTATTTTTCATAGTTGCCATCAACAAATAAAATATTTGTACTTTAAATAGTTTATAATTTTTCTCATAAATGGCCCTTCCATTTATGAGAAAAATTATAATCTAAAAATATTATTTCAGTGGTTCCTAGTTCCATATTTTGTCGTTTTTATTTAGATGTAGTTTGATGCTGGTTAGATTTTTCTCAGAATAAAAAACCAACGTCCCTACAAAAAGCGGACATCTCCTTTGTAATCACGTTCTCGAAAACGGCTCTAACGATTTCGATGAAAGTTGCAATATAGGGATTTACAGGGGCGAAAAATCGATCTAGCTAGGTCTAATGTCTGGGAAAATGAGTTTTCTCTGTATTTTCACCAGAGCAGACCTCGGTCGCCCAGGTACTTATTAATATCGGTATCTCATAAATGCATAGAAGCACAACCGCATTTGCCGGTCACTAGCATAGAGCACAGCTGACTGCCTCCAATCTCCCTATAAAATATGACCGCTACCTATGCAATACTACATACACCTTTATGTATAGGTATGTATATATATAGGTTTATATAGGACGAGGGAGCTCTCCCGTGACCGAGGTTGAAATATTGACCTTTTAAAAATACAGGTTGATTTCAAAAGGTGGGATTTTAAAGTGTCGGATGTGAAGTTAATGATGTTTCGTAAATATGATGCCGTTTGGGAAGTGCTTTTTGGTTTTACTCGCGGTTTCTTTCATGTTATGTAGGTACAGTGTTGGTTTTTTTACTGGGATCGCTTATGGTAGCCATGCTAAAGGTTAAAGATGGAAAGATTTGTTGTAAAAGCCATTGAAAGTTTTTCAAATGTGTCGAAACGTCATTAAAGGAGTTTTGGTACCTACCTAAAAAATGTTTCTTGGAAAATCTGTTTGAAAAACAACAAACCAAAGTCGAGTAGTTCTCACTTTATTTCGATTTTATTTTGTAGTCGCATAATACAAATTTTTGACATAATTCGACTCGCCTGTGACTGCTCCTGATAGAAAAAAGACGCATCTAATTTTTTTTCCAGATTTGAGTTATATACATTGCTGGAATCAGAAAAAAAAGGCGCGTCTGCCTGATATCTAACTCAAATCTGGAAAAAATGTTAGATGCGTCTTTTTTCTATCGGGCGTGTCCCAAATAAAAGAATTGTCTTTCTAAGCATGTTTTAGAATTAGGCAAAACCAATTAAAAGAAAATAAATCGTGTCCAAACGAAATACTGTAAATGAAGTTTTAGGCCACAGTATACCAAGCTATGGCCTTGCACAGTATCGATGCGCAGTGTATCGATACAATCATTTGTAGTGGGTGGTTGAATCTTGAATAGTCTGTGGCCTTGTTGAACAATGCATTGCACAATGCCCGTTGCAAATGAGGTTGACGATTGGTCAGGTTAGAAGTCTTTGTTTTTGAGCCGTACTTTAAGTATAATATGTGAATTTATCTAACTTTTTCTTTGATTGATTACGACTCAATTACGTTTTATGAACAACAATGAAACGTTGGGTTTTTATAAGTTACACGATTTTTTAGGGTTTTGTACCTCAAAAGGAAAACCCTTATAGGATCACTTCGTTGTCCGTCTGTCTGTCAGTCTGTCAAGACCCCTTTTCTCAGGAACGCGTTAAGGCATCAAGTTAAAATTAATATAAAATACGTAAGTATTTATATGATCCCTTGGAATTCTAAAAAAATCAAACTTCTAAGTCAATGCAATAAAAAACTAAGGGCATTTATGAGACATATATTTTGATACTCGCAAATAAATCAAAACCTACAGGGTACTTCCCGTTGATCTAGAATCATGAAATTTGGCAGACAGTAAGGTCTCACAGCACATGGAAAGGAAAAAGTCTGAAAATAGTTAATGTGTAGTTTTATCACACAAAAAATATTTTTTTGCGATTACAAACTTAATTTGCAGTTGACCGTGACGTATATCGAAATATGGGAGAACATGTTTTTCAACTACAATGTTAAGTTTATTTTTGGGATAAATTTATCCCAACTACGGAACCCCTCATTGTGCGTAGTCCGACACGCCTTGGCCGGTTTTTAAGCTATTGCATAGCTTTTATCGCGGGCTTTGAGCGCGGCAACCGAATCAAGAAATTCCGTAACGAAAAAAACCTAACACCGAAAACGTAATTTTTGTTTTATGTTATCACGTCATCATCCCAAGTGTAGCGTTGACAAATAGGAAGTATGGAGGTTACAAATGCTATGTAATAGCTTTACCGCGGCAGTCCCCGAGTGCCACACGTGTTTTTATTTAAAAAATAAATAAAAAATAAACCTAACACCCCCCACTCTGCCTACCATGTAATGACGGTTCCCATGACAACGTGATGTTGTCATGGGAACGTAATTTTTGTTTTATGTGATTACATCATCATCCCAAGTGTAGCGTTGACAAACAGGAAGTAAGGAGGTTACAAATGCTATGCAATAGCTTTACCGCGGTAGTCCCTGAGTGCCACACGTTTTTTTTATTATGTTAGGGTCAGTATAGTTTTCAGTGTTACTGGATGCGTCTACATCATCTATTGAGAGACTGACACTGTACTAGGAGAATACCAATATTCTGAGGTTAGATCGGTCTACAAACTATCGGGTTTCTGACGAGTAGTTCGGAACCCGATAGTTTAGTTAACGACTGTCATAGATATTCGTACGACAACCAAAACCAATCGTCTACGATGCATGGAGGGATGTTGTGTGAAGAGCAACATATAGTGAGTGTTAAAATAATAAGGACCAAGAAAGTTACTAGAAGAACTGAGAAAATTTAACTTTATCTTGATTGAAAATTAAACTTTATCTTGATTGAAAAAAAATCTGGTCAGAATTGCTGTTGTTATGTATAGACGCCAGCACATCAGGCTACTACAATCTGTCAAATTTATTTAATAGATTTTCAACTTTATCGCTGAAACGTAAAGCTGAAACGTAAGTGAAACTTTATCGTTCAAAGTTGATTGGGAAAATTTAACAGTATCGGGTAGCTTGATGTGCTGGCGTCTGTACCTACTGTATTAATTCTGAAACACACTAGTTATTCTGAGAAATCTATACCCTAATTGGACGTAGATAAGCAAAAAGGATTCAACCCACACTATGGTCAAAAATGAAAATGGTCCTAAAGGAACCAACCTTTAGGTCATTTTTAATTTTTGACCATAGTGTGGGTTGAATTCTTTTTGCTAATCTACGTCCAATTGCGTTACTTATTTTCGTAAACAATTATGCCTAATTAGTTTAATTTTGACAGTTCAACAATATTCATTGCGTTATTTACGTTGTTAAGCAGATTTTTTTTCCAACTTATGAAGCAATGGATTAGCAATCTGTTTCAAATCGAAACAGATTGTGATTGTGTTGTATTACGCAATTAGGGTACTGAACAGTCAAACTCAAACTCAAAGCATTTATTTCAATTAAACCATTTACAGGCACTTTTAAATTGTCAAGGAGTTCGTCAGTCAGAAATATGAAGCTACAGCCCTTTCACAGTTTGACCTCTAATTTTGCGTCACTCTCAAAATCATAGTGAGCTTTATTCTCATTAACATGAGGTTGCTGTTGGGTTGCTGCTGTCAGAAGTAAAATAACTGTGATAACTGTAGTTGACCATTCCATAGCAGTATGTTCTGTGAGGACTTATCATTTGAATTCAACCTCACACATTATGCAGGCTGGCAAGAACGCTCTATGGTATCCGAACATTCGAACATTTTATATTTAAACTAGCGGACCCGACAGACGTTGTCCTGTCAAAACATTGTCCAGCGGACAAAATTGTGAATCTAAACCATTCCCAGATCCCCTTGAACACACACAAAAAATTTCATCAAAATCGGTCCAGTTGTTTGAGAGAAGTTCAGTGACATACACACTCACAGAAGAATTATATATATAAAGATTAGGATTTTCGTATGGTGTGCATTTGTTGTAAGAAAAACTAGTTTAGCCCCTGGCGTCGGTCGCGTAATATTGTCCTTTGCATTGTATTATTGATTTAATTATAGTCTGTTTCTTCAAAAGTCTTTAATTTATCACACTATACACGGTCCCGAGTGCCGCAGCCAAGCGAGTTGCTTACAGTTCGTACGTATTGATATGTGATATCTTTTCTCTCGCTTTCCTGCAATCTGTGGGAGTGATTTCGTGAAAAGCGACGGAAGTGTATAACAAGAAGCCAGAGAAGCGCGCGCTATTTAATTTGACTAATGAGCGCGCGCGGTGCTAGAGTTGGCTGTCAGAAGCGACCTTGACGAGGCCCCGCCCCTTTAATGTTGCTTATTATCAAGGTGCGGTGTCAGATGTTACACATCATATTCGACTACTTTCCTTGCATGCATATTAATCGCTCAAAATCCCTTCAGACATACTTAATGTGATTTTGAGCGATTAATATGCATGCAAGGTAAGTAAAGGTAGGTAAATGGCAGGCCGTCACCTCCTTCTGCGAAGCGGTAGTGCTCGCGAAGGAGGAGGCGGAAGGCGTGAGGGAGAGGCAAACTTCGCGCCCTCACGCCCCAAACCGCCGCAATAGGAGGAGACGCCCGGGGCGGGAATCGCGAGCCGATTTCCGGCCACCGTAGGCGCGGTCTTACGGACGGTGAGCAATGGGTAGCTCGCCGTCCGATAAGGACCAAGCCCGGGTCGACGGCGCGTTGTGTTCCACGCGCGCCTCAAAGAGATGTCAGCAGAATTGACGGGGTCCGCTAGGGCCAGTGCCTGCCGGGGGTTCGAAGAAAACCGATAGAGAAATCGTGGCCCCCGGCAACAGGGCAACCGAAGGAACACGGGTGGGTTTTAGTCAGTAGGAGTCTGACACGCCCTCCCGCTCCACCCAGAGCGGGAGAAGTTATTTTGATAATTTCCCACCCAGAGAAAAAAAAAAAAGACATACTTAATGTCATCTAGTTATTCATATTAATGGGTAACAGGAGTTTGTTATTTACAGTGATATATATTCGTAATTACACTAAACAAGCTCAAACTAAAGCTTGCTCAAGAAAACTCTTCCACTTAAAACGTCCTTAAAATCTGTTAAGCACTTTAACTGCACTCGTTTTCATGTTTAATGTTCATTTTAATTTAGCGAGACTAAGTACAGCGACAGTATACCGAGTACTTTGTTATTTACAAAGTCCTCCCCCCTCGTCGCATCTGTCTGCCTGTCTGAACACGGTAAACTCAAAAACGACGGATTTTCATACGGTTTTTCACCAATGGAGGGAGTGATTCATGAGAAAGATTTAGGGGTATCTTTATTGGCATGCGCCGCGTAAACCAATAGAGTTATATGAAAAACAATGTATTACGGAATTAATACATTCGTTTACCTGGATATTAACACACGTAGGGTATTTTAAGTCCGGGTAGTACGTTCCCGTGGGAGAATTTCCGACTTCAATGCAGACGAAACCGCGGGTGAAAGCTAGTTTAATTGTATTTAAATGTTTTTGTATCTACTGAAAAATATGTCGATCTACAGACATCTCAGTTTCAGTTAGATTTTTTAGAGTGTGTCCTCTGCCACTCATTCCTACACTGGTATAAGAATCTCCTGGCTCTCGAGTGATGTTGACAGGGCTGTTGGTAAACATTTGTGAAAATTGTTTTGTGAAATGTATTGAAAAAACAAAATGACGACGTTAATTCTGATTTTGACCGCCAAAAGTTTTTTGTATATCTGAAAATCTTTTTATTTATGATTAGCGACCAGCCCTTGCTTCGCATGGGTGCAATGTACTGATGTGGCGACATGTCTAAACATCGAGATTTCTGTGCTATCATTTCAGCCGAAAGACGTCCACTGCTGGACAAATGCCTCCCCGAAGCACCGCTACTTCGATCAATTCTGTGCTTTCCGCATCCAGCGGATTCCTGCAGCCTTCACAAGGTCATCGGTCCATCTTGTGGGAGGCCTTCCAACGCTACGTCTTCCGGTACGTGGTCGCCAGTCCAGAACCTTTCGACCCCATCGGAAATCCGTTCTGCGAGCAATATGCCCTGCCCATTGCCACTTAAGTTTGGCAATTCTTCGGGCTATGTCAGTTACCTTGGTTCTTCTTCGGATCTCTACCAGAGATTCTGAGATTCTGTGCTATATCTAAGTTAAATGGTAATGTTTTATACACAGAACCCTTTCGGATAACATTCTCAAACTGATGTTGAAAACCTCATCAAAATCCGTTGCGTATTTTAGAAGAACAACGCGGACATACAGACAAACGCCAAAAGCGACGTTGTTTTATGACATATAAATTAGAGAAGATGTGTCATATTATAACGGTACTGTATCCTAATTGTATATTAATAGTTAACCACGAAAAAACGACTGAACGGATTTTGATGAAATTATGCATACAGATAGTTTATAACCTGGATTAACACATGCAATACTTTTTATCTCGGGTGTTACCAATTTATGTTGAAACTAGCTTCTGCATTTTTAATTTTTCTCTCGACCCAATTCTAAAGTCCACGCAGACGAAGTCGTGGGTAGAAGCTAGTACGTAATGAAAATAAATGGCATCTTCAAGAATCTCAACAGAACTGTTAAAATTCCAGGCTAGAAATTAAGTCACCAAAAATATAAATTTATGTCTTATCGCGAATCTACACGAACCGCAATAGAAATTTTATAGTGTCTATAAACGCTGGCTGCAGCGATCAACCCTTATCTTGCGTCTCATATCAACATCCCGTTGACTGTTGACATTTCGCTGCACTAATCACAACAGTTCACACGACATTTTATTGCAGAGGACTGACCATATGCATCAAAGACATATCAAGCATTCAGAAGCCAGAGACAAATATCGATGTTAACTTTGACATCGTAGATAAGACAGAGGCCCTAGCATGAACGCGCGACGTAAAAATAACGTAATTCGAACGATTTTTTAGTTAAAAATATAACTATCGTATGATATTTTAGGTTATATTTTGCGACAAGTGAAAAAAAAAATTGTTAAATTAATGGAAAGGAAGCCCTACAGTGGCACAAATGTAGGCAAAAAAAACAGTGGCACCCCGGGAGTGCCGACAGAAGTTAAAACTTGAACAATTAAAAAATACTTCCAAAACCTTTAAAATAAAATACTTGCATAGAACATTGATCCGTAACGTAGTATAAATAAAGAGTACAATCGCGTTTACAAAATTGAGGTGTTGATAACGGTGTCGCGAATTCAATTGTTTTTACCATCTCAAAAATGCCCAACGCGCCTAAAGAAGTTTTCACTTCAAAAATTATAAAAACAAAAGAGATGCTCCATTTTGTAAATTAAAATCAGGTCATGTTGCAATTTCTATACATAAAAACGATAGACCTTTATAAGTATAACCCATAGATATGAATGAAGTAAGTCTTCAAACTACGCAAATAGTTTGTGTGAAACGAGTATAAATGACGACGTTCAATAATATGCCCTAATCATGTCCAGCCAATTTATATTTTATTTAAAGTATTCTTGAATAATTCAAATTAGATTTATAGTGGTCTAGAGCTAATCAAGGCAGAACTTTGCGATTGAACAAAAATAAACATTGTTATTGATTCTGATTTCATTTTAGGTTTAATGGCGACGATAAATGAAAGGTTACAGTTCTCTATATTCAGTCAATGTGATCAGATAAATTTTTAAATTAAACTGAAAGTTTAATAATTTTAAAGCTATTGCATAGCTTTTATCGCGGGCTTCGAGCGCGGCTACTGAATCAAGAAATTCCGTAACGAAAAACCTAACACCGTTCCCATATAGTTTATATAGTTTATTTATTTCACCAAAAAATAATAATACAATTACACATACTTATAGGCTAGTACTTAGGAGTATATAACATGGGAGCATCTGTAACCGAACTAGGACGAGTCCTGTATCTCGGCATACAGCGCCAGACCCCTCAAAACAAACAATAATACATATATTAGCCCAAAAGACATGCGAAAAGATGCATCAATGAATGATCTTAAAACAAACATGAAAATTGAAAAAAATATATAAGAAAAAAACTGGAAAAATACAAAATGAGTTTGTGTGTCTTAGTGTGTGTGTATATGCGCGTGATTTTGTGTAAGTGTAGAGTAGTGAAAGGTGTTGGGGTGTTGGGTAGTGTAAATACGACCATCCATGACAACGTGACGTTGTCATGGGAACGTAATTTTTGTTTTATGTCATCACGTCATCATCCCAAGTGTAGCGTTGACAAATAGGAAGTATGGAGGTTACAAATGCTATGCAATAGCTTTACCGCGGCAGTCCCCGAGTGCCACACGTGTTTTTATTTAAAAAATAATTGTTCGAAATTGCGTTACGTTTACTCCGCGCGTTCGTGCTAGGCCCACAGGTATATCTTAGTAGTTTGACAACTAGATGACGCTTTCAGATAATTATTCTGTAACTACAACTGAATACAGAGAGCGATACTCTGAACTGTTAACTGCTGAAATCATAATCACTAAGCGTAGGTAAAATCACAGTCACAGTAAAAATACGTTCGTCACCATAAGGTCGATTTTTGTTTGCTCCATGCAAGATATAATCTGCTTTACTACTTTACCAATTCAAGTTAGTCATAATATCAATGTCAAAGATTGACACTCAGTTTAGAACGATGTAAAAATGTGACACTCAAAAACTGGTTATTAAATAAAATAGGTTTGATTTATGTTTCATAAAATGGCCAGCTCATTATAAAGGATTTGGATTAATTTCAACTAGACATTGATAAAAGATTAATGCTATTTTATTCTTTGTTTTCAAGTGATTAGATGTTAGTTTCAAAAGGTCCTAACTTGATAAAAGAAAGAATTTGAAAACTGACGTAGGTATTAGCTACTCGTTCGTAGGTACCTTTAATCGAGACTTTCCAGTTAGCGACTGCTTTGACTACCCTCCGAATAACGTCCGGTACAGATGGCTTGCTTTAATTAAAAACTGGGCTGCAGTGGCATCGGGTACCGGGCGGCTTGACAAGGACGATAGGTGACCGCAGTACATAATGCGGTCACGAATCTGTCTGTTATTGTTACACGGTTATCAAATAACAGTCGTAATATATTCCAGTGATATTTTATTGTAGAATTTTGTAACGATTAAGAACTGTCTCGTTGGTCTAATGGTTGCAAGTGCTGAGAATGAGGTCCTGGGACGATTCCCGGGTCGGGAAAAGTGTTATTGGGTTTTTCCACCTGGAATTTCTCAGTAGCAGCCCGGAGTCTGGATTTGTGCCCGGTTGATGGCAATAGGCTCGCCCCCTATTACGTGGGACTTGAACATAACTGACGATTCTATTGGGATTTTATTTTGTGTCCGTAGGTGTGTCCGTGGTATCACAGCGGGCCCTATCAGAATACCAGCGCTGCGGATTTGTTTTTTCTAATATCGTAGCATTATGCTGAGATAGGAGCCTTTTTGGCCTCGCACAGGTCTTCTTTTTTGTTTACTAAATAATAAAAATAAAAAAAATATTTTTTCTGAAATTGTTATTGTTTTATAATTTTCTTAGTTTTAATGTTGTATTTCCTGTGCGTGTCCCAAATTAAATAAAAAATCTTTGTTTCTTTTTCTGACGAAATGTGGGTGTGGGTACATCTCGATCTACCTAACTCTTCTGGGAACAGGCGTGATGTTATGTTGTGTAAATCTAATACCTTTAAACGAGCAATTCTTGTATAAAACTATATGATCTGAATCTCGGAAACGGCTCCAACGATTTTCATGAAATTTAGTACGCAGGGGTTTCGAGGGCGATAAATCGATCTAGCTAGGTTTTTAGGGTTCCGTTGCCAAATGGCAAACAACGGAACCCTTATAGATTCGTCATGTCTGTCTGTCTGTCTGTCCGTCCGTATGTCACAGCCACTTTTTTCCGAAACTATAAGAGCTATGCTGTTGAAACTTGGTACGTAGATGTATTCTGTAAACCGCATTAAGATTTTTACACAAAAATAGAAAAAAAACAAATAATTTTGGAGTTCCCCATACTTAGAACGGAAACTCAAAAAAAAAATTTTTCATTAGTCCTATACGTGTGGGGTATCTATGGATAGGTCTTCAAAAATGATATTGAGGTTTCTAATGTCATTTTTTTCTAAACTGAATAGTTTGCGCGAGAGACACTTCCAAAGTGGTAAAATGTGTGTCCCCTGTAACTTCTAAAATAAGAGAATGATAAAACTAAAAAAAAATATGATGTACATTACCATATAAACTTCCACCGAAAATTGGTTTGAACGAGATCTAGCAAGTAGTTTTTTTTTAATACGTCATAAATCGTAAACCGCAATTTACCTTTCATTCAATGTTACTTGCTGCTACGGAACCCTTCATGGGCGAGTACGACTCGCACATGGCCGCTTTTTTTAAATGCTGTTCCTTGGTAAGCGCATCATTTGAGAACGGCTAGACTAATTTGGCTATATTCAGTTTTAAAATATTTGTAATAGTACGGTTCTTAGGAAAAGAAAAATTGAAAAATTCTAGAAAATTGAAACTGCTTTTTTCCATATGCTTTGGACAGGACACCGTCCGTTGGGTCAGTTAGTGGTTACTATTTTCTACATTCAGAACCATTTTGTCGTCATTTATAATATCAGTTAGGTATAGTAAGTTATAAATAAGTTACCGTCACGTACCGCAAAATTACCTTATCCTATTTTGTGTAACACGCAGATAAGAACCTCAATATTGGAAACGTGTTTGATATTACGGAATACTTAAGTAGATATTGGTTTTATCCGGCTGATATGGATCTCACCCATCCCTCCCATTGTGTCACCCTATGTAAACTTTTCTACATTAGTTTCCTGGGTATAAGAAAAGAAATTCTATTTAGTCCGTCTTTCGGATAATAAAAAAATATTTGACACGTATTTTTTGCTTTATCATATTAATAAAAAATAACTTAGAAAACACGCATTAAAGTTGGGGAGTGGGGCTCGCTACGTCACAACGCAGTATTAAATCTAGCAAGGCGTGACATCATGCCACTTTTTAACTTAATGTATCGCCGTAATCTTTTGATTACGTCTCAAAAGAAAAAATACGTGTTCAATATTTTTTAATAATCTACAAGACGGACCAAAAAATATTTTTTTGGGCACAGGCCTATTATATCTATAATTTGTATGGTGTACCTAGTAAAGAGAATTCTATCTATCTATCTCAGTACATAGGTACAGTCATCATTCATCATAATTTCAGCCGAAAGACGTCCACCGCTAGACATAGGCCTCCCCCAAGCATCGCCATTTCGACCGGTTTTGTACTTTTCGCATTCATCGGATTCCTGCGGCCTTCATCAGGTCATCGGTCCACCTTGTAGTCTACCTTCAAATGCTACGTCTTCCGGTACAGTCAAGGAATTAAAATGTTAATCAATTTTCATATTGACATAGTTTAACATTATTTATATGACTGAGATAACATCTCTAGTGTATATTTTTGTACTTTTGCATGCCGTTTGGTTAAATATGGCTGTTGCTAATTATATTTTTTATGTCACCGAGTTTTGTACTTACCCATATTTGCAAAATAAATATCTTATCTTATCTTATAATGTAAGCACCTTGAGATGAATTTTCTTTTGCATTTTATAATTTTTCCGACTAGACTACATATTGCCAACATATAAGACAATGACAGTTAAAGAAGATAAAATGCACCCGTTATTGTGGGAACGGAATTTATTTGAAAATTGCTTTAAAAAAAAATCATTTCTTGATCGTATGCATGTATTATTTTTAAAGATTTGTTACCACAGAGAGTTACAAAACTCACTCTGTATACTTCCTATAATGTTACATAATATGTGACAGCCTTCACAGAGTACTCAGTAAATAAATGAAGATCTCTAATTAAAGGAAAACTCTTTGATCTCAAAGAGCTTCGATCATTTATGGTGTCACCTGTTTATTTTGTGAACGGAAAGACAGCATCAAGGTACGCGTCACATTTAAAAGAAATCTTTTGATCATAGGCTCGCGTCGTTCCCGTCTTTTTCCATTAGGAAGTATGAGATCGCAATGTCAATATACCTTTATAACAGAGAGTGATCTGTGTACCTATAATTTATGAAAATGTTCAGACAGGCAATTCCCGTAATTTCAAGAACGTTCACAAATTCTAATCTCTGACTCAATCTGTCAAAAATATCTCTAATTTACCTTAATTTTTGACAAGTTTTTGACATTGATTTACGCTGAGACGAGAATGTGACTACGTTTTGGACGTTTATAAATAGGTACGGGAATTGGCCTTCAAGTATTTCTAATCAATTTCTTGCCATAAGTCCTTTCAGTTGCGTTTCACATCAGTAAGTCGATTCTTTAATTGAGTTTTCATTTGTCGATCGCTATCCAACTAGGTCGGACGTTGGCAAAATAATTTTACTTAGAAAAATCGTTTTAGGCGTTTGTTGCAGTATATTCTTAAGACTATGTAGGCTTTACGATCAGCAAGTAGATCAACACTAATTTTTACACATCATCTAAATTGACACAAAATTATTCGGTACATTGTGTTTCCCCATTTTATATTATAGTTAAGAGTTAATATCATTTAAGTTTTACATCTGTCTTGATTTTACTGAAACATTTAGCTCAATAATTAATATATTAAATAATAATATAATATATTATTATAATAATAATATAAATAATAATAATAATATATTATAATATTATAAAGTGAAAACATTGGATATTTGTGTTTGTTTGTTACGCTTTCCTGCTAAAACGGCTGAACGGATTTGAATGAAGTTTGGCACATGGGTAGACTATGACCTCGGTAAGATACTATAAATCGATATTTCTACGGGATCGAGGCTACTTATGCGAGTGAAATCGCGGGGTGCAGCTAGTAATTCATATTTAAAAACTAAACTGAATGTTAATTGTATTTTTTCGCTGACTATAATACCAATAACAGTAATTTGAAGTTTGAGTGAGTTTAAAGTGTCCAATTCTGAAACGCCCATCAAAAGATGATCTAATATGCTCTAATACACATGCTATTACAAATTCACGTACGCATAGTTACTATAAAGGTTGGTCATGGCAATAAAGAGTAAAAACCGATTACCCTAAAACGCAAATGAGGTGAAAAATTAATTTAGTTAACTCTAATAAATATTACTGTAATGTAATTAATTAGGAAATGCTAATAAAATCGCTTTGACCTTGTTGGATGGACCGGCCCCTCGGGCCTCGGGCACAGCTACACCCGTAGATTTTATTTTTAATTGTATACCTAATATGATCATATCGCAATAAGTCACCTCTTTGAGGAGTGACTAGAGAGGCGCCACGGCGTTCTCACCTTCCGCCTGACGCACGTCCTCACCGGACACGGTTGTTTTGAGAGGTTCCTGTTCAGGATAAGGCGGAAGGAAACGCCCGGGTGTCATCATTGTGTGGATCGCCCGGAGGACACGGTGGAGCCTACAGTGGAGGTCTGCCCGGCTTGGGCGGAGCATCACCGTGTCTTCGTGGAGGCGATCGGCGGCGGTGATCTCTCGCGACCGGTTTTGGTTCAGGCCATGGTACGGAGCGAGAGGGCATGGGAGGCCGTCACCTCCTTCTGCGAAGCAGTAATGCTCGCGAAGGAGGAGGCGGAACGGCAAATTTCGTGCCCTCATGACCATAACCGCCGCAGGAGACGCTCTGGACGTCCGGAATAATAACAGCCGCATGGGTCGCAAGGTTAGGTTACGCTTGCCAACGCCAGTCCGTGGATTGGTAACAATCCGTTACAAATTAAGACCCTTCCGTGCCTCAAAGCACGTTAAACAGTTGGCCCCGGCTGACATTTACAGACTTTTAACGTTACAAGTCAGAAGCCCAGAAGTCTGACAACTAGTCTAACTAAGGAGTATAGTGTTGTAGCGGTTACACCGCCACATACGAACTACGCATCATAGACATCACGTCACACAAATCCTGCATCGCGCAGTTAGAGTTTACCGAGCGATCGACATACATACAAGATTTCAACTTCAAACCAATGGGCAGTTGCCCGCCAGACACAACACCCGTCTGGTCGGAGGATTCTCCCTTATCTATGGTGGATGAGTGAACTTTACACCCTGTTCCTCATGCCACTAAAGTGTTACCGAAATAACTGGGTTGTGGAAATAAGATTGACAGTAGATCCATGGAAATTACTGGTATACGTTATTTTAGGGCTCAGGGCGTCAGGGATGTCAGGGGTGGCACCCGCTACTGCTCGCATGAAACACTTTTTTCGGAGATGAAAAATGGTTTTTTGTAATTTTTTGGATGCCAAAAAAAAAACCATTACAATTTAAAGAATGCGTATTATATGACACAAGTACTCACAAAACCTTGCAAAATATTTTTTATCATAAACTACGTTTGTAAAGATTTTTTTATTGAATAGAGTCTCATTTAGACCTTCTCATAACAAGTTTAGTGTTTTTTGAAAAGCTATACATTTATATGTTTTCATTGTAAGTACAGTCTACATAGGTCACTTGTTCAATGTCAGATCTGACGCGACCTACCTATGTCGAGGACATACTCATTACAGATATTGTATTTCTTTCATTATTATTAGTAATGAATGATAAGGTTACTATAAATATGTTATACGTTCGCGCAACTTAAAGGTTAAGGAATTCTCAATGACATCTCAGTCCCATATAGCGGACATAATGGGTCTTGTCATCTTTTCGAACTATTATTTTTTACTCGTTTATTTATTAAGCGGGAAAAGAGTTTCTGGAAGGAGTTGGGGGAAGCTTTTGCCCAACAGTGGGACGGTATAGACTAAAAAAAGTGGGGTTTGTAGTCTGAAAATTCATGAGTTTCATGCACGGTGCATATAAAAAACTTTTTACAAAAAAAAACAACCGACCTCCAAAAAAAACACTACAAAGTGAAAAATAACTTTAATTTCGGAAGTCGGTGTCTTGTGTTTTGTATTTTCGGTTTTTGCCACCGAATTCCGAAATTAAAGTTATTTTTCACTTTGTAGTGTTTTTTTTGGAGGTCGGTTGTTTTTTTTTGTAAAAAGTTTTTATTTTTCACTTTTTAGTTGTGGTACCTACCCCACACACATTCGAATACCACTCCTGCTACCAGTGACAGAAACTTATCATATCATCTACATAGCAAGTGGGAAAAAATACGTATTTTGTAGCTAACTCAAAAACTATCAAAGCAAAGTTAATAAAATTTATATGGGACCAATTCGAGAGCACACCCTTTCAAACAAAAAAATAATTTTCAAAATCGGTCCAAAATTGACGGAGAAATCGGTGGACATACATAAAAAAAATAAAAATAAAAACAAACATACGCGACGAACATATAACCTCCTCCTTTTTGGAAGTCGGTTAAAAATTAACCGATATGTCAAAATCATGTCGTACAATTGCAGTATTCAAATTGAATACTGCGATTACATAGGATTTAAACATAACTGGCGAAATGTGGGTGTACCTGCTACAGGTACACCTCTGCACTACCCTTCGGGGAAATAAGGCGTGATGTTATGATTTTTCTCGATTTTTTTTATTTATGTTTAGAAAACTTATGGTGATGTCTGACCTATTGGTAAGAGGAAAAAGGAAAATGCTGTTTTCCTCAATTAATTTTGTCATATTAATGACATACCGAGAAAGGAATTGAGTTTGATGAAAAAAAGAGGAACCTTTTGTATCAAAAACACGTTTTTCAATTTCTTTTCAATCATTCTTTTACTTCTGTCAGTTTGCGTTAGTAACCACATACACTTAATTGTTTCAGCATTTCAAGGAGTTTCAAATTATTAAACAAATACAGAATATTTCTTTCTTTATTTTTCGTTCAATGTCAAATAGGGTGAACGTCCCAGTTGTCAGTAATTACTATAAACACTTACTATGGAATTATTTATTCTTAAATAACATGGTAACAAGAATTAGAATATTCTGCCGATGAAAATTTAATTTTCAAGGATTATTGCTTTGATTCGATTTATTTGTTTGTTTTTGACTTAAAAAATAATTGATTAATAGTTACTAAGTCAAAACTATACATTGAATATTAAAAAAAATGTACCTAATTTTTATGAAGTGTGGGAATGAGTCTGAAGTCAAAAATATAGTTTTTTGAATTTTTGTCCGTTTATCTGGATTGGCGCAAAAACGGCTGAACGGATTTGGATGAAATTTGAAACAGATAGTTTATAAGCTGGATTAACATTATAGGGTACTTTTAACCCGTAGTATGTTCCCGTCGGACATTTTCAGACATCCACGCGGGCGTAGCCGCGGGCAAGAGCCAGTATTAATTACGTTCTAAGTCGGGTCTTTCAATCCGGGGTTCGCGATAATTATTTAGCGGAGGGGAGGAGGCAATTTAGCCAACTTCCAAGGGTAGCTGGTTGGTTGAGTAATTATTATCCTACTAAATTACAGAGTAAACTATAATAATGAGTCTAATTAAAGGCTGTTTCGGTAAGTTTTGTTTGTTAGTGGATTTTGAGTTAATATAGCTTCAGCAATCGAAATTCCGAAATATTTTCATCCGAAAACGTTACTCTCATTTTTTTAAGTGTCAATTACCACCTTGATGTTTTTCAATCCGAGGCAACACTTTATCCAGACTAAGACTTGAAGACCTAAGCCCAAAAAGGTGGTCAGACCAAATATCCGAGCATTTAACGATACCTATCAGCGCCGCACAGAATGGAGGGGGCCAGTAGGCAAAAGAAAGAAAGGGAGGCCTTCCACCAGATGGGAGGACGAAATCAAACGCATAGTGGGTCCAAACTGGACACAAACAGCATAATCCAGAGAAAACTGGCTCATCTTGGAGGAGGCCTTTACCTGCAAAAGGGTTCTTACAGAATAATTCTATTATAATTAATTATAAAACTGAAACTACTATCCATTAAAAATAATAATACTAACAAACTATAAAACTTGTAAACAAGCATTTTCTGGAAGTAATAAAAGGCTTTTTTATTTTATTTTATTTATTATCAGCGCCGCTCTCCACCAGGCCACTAATCGTAACAGATGGAAAAAGACCGTTGACAATTTGATACGGAGTCACGATTCTCACCAGTGAGAGAGCGATTCAAAAGAAGATAAGAAGTATAATGTGAAGTCAGGGAAATTAATTTATGAGCAAATTGTCTGCCAACTTAAATTGTCTGTTCATTCAAATCGCAATACACGGTAGAGAGCAGTGGTGGACCAGTGGTAACGGCCACGACTTACGAGTTGTAGGTCGTAGGTTCGAACCCAGACAGGCGCTTTACTTTGTGTAAATTATTGCATCACCACTGCTCTCAAAACGGTGAAGGAAAACATCGTGAGGAAACCGGCATGTACTAGAACCGAAAATTCGAAGACATGTGGCATCTACCAACCTGCACTGGACCCGCGTGGTGAATTACGGCCCACTCCCTCTCACAGAGAGGAGGCCTGTGTCCCAGCAGTGGGAACATTTATTGGCTGATGATGATAACACGGTAAATTAACGTTGGGTGTAAATTTGCTTAACAAATTAAAAACGTGTGCGGTCGACGGACCCCTTAGGAACGAAATTCTTTCTCACGTATGATTTAAAACAAAAACAAAATTTTTGCAGCCGCCATCTTGGATTAACATTTTGACCTCACTATCGGCTTTTACACCCTTGAAAACCATAAAAACGATACCCATGATGAAAATTTTTAAAATTATCGGAGCCGCCATCTTGGATTTTCATTTTGATCAAATTCACACTTTCTCTCTCTCTCGCGGCATGCAGTGTACTCGGGCCGATGTGTGCAATTTTATCCCATGACACTGTAATCACTTTACTCTTTTGTTTTGTTTTTTCTGCCGGAGTTCTCTCTCTATCTTTCTCTTTGAATTAGAAGAAGACAGTCGCAAGTATTAACACTTTTTAGCGTGACGTTTTCTGAAAGTTTACAAGCCGCGTTTAAGAACTTCGTTCCAATAATTTTCCTTACTATTTATAACGTTAAGCTTTTGTGCTGTAAGTGGAATAATCATGTTTGTCTTCTCTCCCGGGTAAAGTTCGCTGCGATATTCCGCTTGAAAGCCTTCTACATATCGAAGGTCAGTCGAGGTCGTGTAATAGTGATGTCATAGGTACATAATAAAACGTAGTTTTCTCCAGTTAATGTTCGGAACTTTTAGAATACATTAAAAGAGACACATTCGTTACTTGTCATCGTAAATGTGTTTTTGCTTTTACCTTATTCCTAAAAGCGAGTATGCACGAACGAACAAAACATGGTAAACACGAACGTCGAACATGGAACATTTGGTTCGTACGTGTGGACGTAAATTAGCAAAGCGAACACCATGCGAACACGACTTGTGTTCACACTCAATCGCCCCGCTCTTTTTGGTAGCCATGGATTCGCCAATGTTCACAATGTTGCATCAAATTTCTCTGAACATCGTCCACACAGAACAACAAATTGGATCGCCACGATCGTTTTTGACGAACACAGTGTTTGATGTTCATTAGCGGTACGCACAAGCGAACAAAGTGTTCAAAGTCAAAGTCAAAGTCAAATAATTTATTTCAAATAGGCCCATGTATGGCACTTTTGAACGTCAAAATTTACAAAATAATAAAATTGATTCTAGTCGCCCCTTCCAAAAAGTAGTTTTCGTATGGAGAAGAATGGGCAAGAAACTCCACCGTTACTCTTTTAAAATCGATGTTCGAGTTCACCATGTTCTTGTTCGTTCGTGTGTACACGCCTTAATTCTAAATGGTTATACCATTTTGTTTTTGTTAATATAGGTAATAAATCCCATATCTGTCATTGTGTGCTTTAATCATTTTAAACGTGACGATATTATCGTCCACTTCCTGAATGAAAAATGTATGGAAATACGTGCACGTCATAATGTTACGCGGACGGAAATTTAAAAACGTTTTCATAATATTTATATTTCTAATTAACTTCCCCCTGTGCTATTGTGATGCCGTGACGTGGACGTCTAAACTAATATCGTTGACAAATATTTTAATGCATCTAGATTGTAGACCGATGTTAACATAAGTAATTATGTAGGTACATGGGTAAAGTCTAAATTGACTTTGAAAAATTGGCAATGGTTGATCTGCCTATTAGAGCCTGTGGACACGAGGCGTCCTACGTACAAATATGCATGGTATGTCACACGGTGCGGTCCAGCGTCGAGGTGGGGAGGGCAGCACGCGTTGCGACGCACGCCGGAGCGGCAAGGCTCAGTTGTTTGTGCGGCAGAAGGGTACACACTTATTTGTTTGAGATTTTTTGTAATTTTTTAACGCATGATGACATTCATAACAAAAAGAAAAGCGCAACTGCGGCGTAAGAACGTTACGGCGGCGCAATGCCCGTGTGACCGCCAATGCGGCGAAATTTTTGCGATGCGGCGCCGCAATGCATCGTGTGCACAGTCTCCTAGCTGTACACCTGATTTATCCCAAGTTTTTCATTAAAAGTGCCAAATGTGTTAGAACGCTGTACCTCCGCTGAAAATTTGCAACTTAAGAAATTCTGCTGTAACGGCGTGATTAAGCAACTAAGCAAACATATTAACGTCCAAACTTCAGCATTTATTTGGAAGTACTAAGTAAAACGATAAATGTGAGTGTGTTGTTCTGTTTGTTTGCGTATATTTTCGTGACGTATTTATAAACTCAAACAGAAAATCTGTACTAGTAATACAGATCTAGTAATAAAAATCTATACTGTTAATACAGAGATTGTTTTTTTGTTTGTTTGTTGGAACGCGTTAATTTCTGGAACTACAAGTCGGTAATAATAAAAAATAGTGGCACTCCGGGAATGCCGATAGAAGTGAAAACTTGAAAAAAAAATCGGCAATCAACGCGTTGATGTCTTTTACTCCACGGTGTCGGTAAATTCGGTAACCGTGTCGCGAAATCAATGGTTTAGTCCCATCTCAAAAATGCCCTAGGCGCCTAAAGAAGTTTTCAATTCAAAAATCTCTTTGTGATTGATAAGCTCTATTCTTGAGGAATGCTTTAAACTATTTAACAATACGCCCTTAGGAGCCGAGCAAAAAGAAAATAGTCTGAAAAAACGCTAAGTAAAAGTGAAGTTATAGCGCGGGAATTTCATACGGACGAAGTCGCGGGCAGAAACTTGTTAAAAATATTTAGACAAAGAATGACTTCAAAATTCATGAAAGTCTAGAGACTAAAGGAAATAGCACACATATCAACTCAGAAAGGGATCGTCATCGTATCAAATCGAGGCGTTCAGTATTCTTTGTATGAAACTCCCTACTGTAACGCACACTAATCGGAATCGTAACGTAATCGCCTCGCCTCGGGACAAGCTCACGAACCGCGGCGATACGGTGACGATCCCTTAAAGCTACGGTGTCGTAGAAGAACGGCTCTCTCCCCCGACCCTTGCTCGAAAACGAGGTGCCAGCAGTTGTTGCAGCTGAACACGTAGCTTTAAATACCTCGCATAATAATCAACATGAAAATCTAAGTTTGATCCAGCCTGTCTCTTCTTGCTGTCCTCCCTCCAGCGACGCCCTAAGCCGAGGTTCGTACCCCACAGGGGGTGCCCTTAGCGAGCGCTAGCCTAGTTTTAATTTAGCATAGTTTTTTGCCCCTGGCTGGAGGCTTTGAGTGTAGAAGCTTAAGGCAGCCACAGGAAAGCCCGGTTAAGCAACCATGACCTTAGTGGTCAACTGCGAAATGCCCTAGGTCAAAAACATATATACTTCATCATCATCAGCCTATAAATGTTCCCACTGCTGGGACACAGGCCTTCTCTCTGTGAGAGGGAGTGGGCAGTAATCCACCACGCATGTCACATGTTTTCGAATTTTCGGTTCTAGGACATGCCGGTTTCCTCACGATGTTTTCCTTCGCCGTTTTGAGAGCAGTGGCGATGAAATAATTTACACAAAGCGCCTGTCTGGGTTCGAACCTACGACCTACAACTCGTAAGTCGCGGCCGTTACCACTGGGCCACCACTGCTCATAAACTTACGTCATAATAATAAAACGACCGTCATGAAAATCGGTAATTTTCACCAGTATTTGACATTAAGTCAAGAAACGCTCTGTATTTAGACAGCCGTTATTGCGTGACCTTTCACCGCTTTCTAAGGAAACCAAAGCTTTATTGTGACTCAACATCATCGTCAGCCTATAAATGTTCCCACTGCTGGGACACAGGCCTCCTCTCTGTGAGGTTATTGTGACTGAGTTGATTTGATTAAGTATCGATTTTATAAAACAGTAAGTTAAAGAAAAGAAGGAAAAATAAGTTTTATTTGTCACAGAAACACGTGCATACAAAAAGATAATTAATTCGAGTAGAACAATAACACACAATAGATTTAAACTCAACATGTAAAAAATACTCTGTCCGATCCGTGAGGATGTTGTTAGGTATATTGTACTGAGAGTCTATTTACGTAGTAATTTTCAAGTAAACCGAAAAAAAAATTTACAAATGCTATGCAATAGCTTTACCGCGGCAGTCTCCGAGTGCCACACGTTTTTTTTACATACCTAATTATTATATAATTACGTTTACAAAACAGAAATAGTTGGCAGCTACTGGCATGTCATGACTGTGACAAGAAGGCTTCCACTCAGCGTGATGCTGTGCTATGGGGACACACAGCTTAGCGCAAATTTTCAGTGGTCACTCGAAAAAGTCCGTTATATTATTAGTACATTTCCATGTAACATAACATAACTTCACTCCTGTATTCCCCAAAGGGTTGGGCAGAGGTGTACTTATTTATAGTACACCCACATTTCGCCAGTTATGTTTAAGTCTCATGTAATAGGGGCCGAGGCTATTGCTATCAACCGCGCACAAATCTAGACTCCGGGCTGCTACTGAGAAGTCCAAGTTGGTTTATTTCAACGTCTCGGAAAAAAAAAAGAAAAACGCGTGGCACTCGGGGACTGCCGCGATAAAGCTATTGTATAGCATTTGTAACCTCCATACTTCCTATTTGTCAAAGCTACACTTGGGATGATGACGTGATGACATAAAACAAAAATTACGTTCCCATGACAACATGACGTTGTCATGGGAACCATCATTACATGGTAGGCGGAGTGGGGGGTGTTAGGTTTTATTTTCGTTACGTTACGGAATTTCTTGATTCGGTCGCCGCGCTCAAAGCCCGCGATAAAAGCTATGCAATAGCTTAAAACGAAAATCACGAAAGCGGGGCCGCCGGGCAAAACTTGTTAATAAGATGTCACTTTTTGTGTAAAACAATTGACATACATTTTCTCTGCCAAACAGCACAAGAAACGTGGGCTGACATGAACTGATAAATATTTGCGCTAAATTTACCTCCGAGAGTGAAAGATAACATGACAATTTATTATTTATTTACCAGACGCGTGCGACAGACAATGAAAATACATTATATTATTATATAAAGTGAAACTTTGTTAGGGGTGTTTCGAAAGACCATTTTAAGGCCTATTGAGATACAAAAGATATCGCTGTCGGGCTTGGTGGCGATACTAATCCAAAGTGACTTACCAGAAGACGGACTAGTATGGCTACTGAGCGCGACAGCGATATCCTTTATATCTGAATAGACCTTTAATGAATATTCTATTAATCTTTTATTAAAGTTGCTTCACTTCAGAAGCTCTAGCGTGACTTATGCGTTACGTAAATTAGGGCGATTTTTGAATCGGAAATCATCATTTATCATCATTTCAGGGGACAGAAGTCCACTCCTGGACATAAGCCTCCCCCAAGCACCGCCACTTCGACCGATTCTGTGCTTCCCGCATCCATAGGATTCCTGGGGCCTTCACAATGTCATCGGTCCATCTTGTGGAAGGCTTTCCAACGCTACGTCTCCTGGTACGCGGTCGCCAGTCCAGAACTTTTCAGCCCATCGGCCATCTGCTCTGCGAGCAATGTGCGCTGCCATGAATCGGAAATACAACTGTTTTATAATAAGTAGTATTTTGGTTATTTTTTTGCGACAAGCACAGTTAGGGTTTTCAATAAAATTCAAGCCAACAGTTGACAACAGATCTTCCATTTTCAAAATAAAATATATGATAATGTTCATCATTCGTTATATTCATTCGTTCATTATTCAGTCATGACTTGACACTTTTGACAGGTCCCGACGTGTCAGTGCTGCCACCTAGTGAACGGCTTTTCCTCAATAGTATCAATCATAGATACGAGTAAAGTCTTAAAACAAACGTGTGGAACGTATTTTCAATTTTAAAATCGTAAGAATGTACACACAGCTCTATTAAGTACTTACCCCCTTAAAAGACATGTACGTTCAAATCCATGATAGGCGCAAGTTGGTTTTAGTATTTTACAAAACCATTTTATTCTAATTAGTGTATTGTTTTAGTGAATAGCTAGCTAGTTCGTCAAACTATGACGACGTTCGGTGATGCGATAGTACTCACACTGCCCTGTTTATATATCTTAGAATTATGTAAATTTGTCAGAAAACATCCAGATTTTTACACCACTTGCGAACAAACATAAACAAAATACACCTTTCGACACAACAAAAACAAAATACACATACCTCAATCCCGTCTCAAAATGCACTCAACCAGCCCTTTAGTTATGTCTATAAAAATGTATAATAAATTGCCAAATGACATTAGAGAAGTAAGCAAAACAAATATATTTATTAATAAATTGAAACAATTTCTGGAATCCAAGTCATACTACTCAGTAAAGGAGTTTTTAGATGACAAATTGATTGCAAAATAAAATGATTCTTTCTCTCATACACCAAACATTATGAAATATAATATAATAAGGAATATAGGAAATCAAATATAAATATGAATACATAAATAATAACATAATTTAATATTAATGAAAATACTTCAAAGAATTTAAATAATATTTACCTATATTATTCTTATGCTTTTTTAAAAAAAAAAAACCCTAATATACTATACCTATATACACAAACCTAATAATATACAATATATACATAATTATACACCCAATTAAACACATCTAATAATTTATAATAATATTGAATTGCTGCTTAACCCTCTTCCTCTCTCCTAATTTTGCTGTGCCCGACAGGGTCCATATTGATCTTTTACTTGTTATACCATCTATGTAATACATATGGAATGCAATAAAGAATTGAGTATTGAGTATTGAATTCAAGTTGAAACAATGAACTCTTTTTGAAATATTCATTAGATTATTTGTAACGAATTCAATGTTGTAGAAGTGTAACATTTTAAAACTTAAGGGCACATACCGATGCTGTGTATACGTAATATTCACTCTGTAATTATAGCACTTGCTCCAATAGTTGAACTTTTTCCCACTCCTTGGTCCACTATAATGTGCCTGTTTATCATTACGTACCCGAGTTCGTGCAGAAACTCAAATCTTACATGCATAAGCAAACAGCCAGACCTCAAAAACTGGGCCATACAAATATTTGTCCCGCACTGATGTTATGAACCTAGAACTCAGTGTAAACCAATTCCTTAGAGACTGAGCCACTGAGGTCGTCAGATCTTTAATATGCTTCTTTATATGAAAAAAATATTTGTCTGGTCTTCATAAAAACTAAATTAAATTTAAAAAAAATGATCTTGGCTTTCACTTAGCGTTAGTTATTTCCTAGTTAAATCGCCTGAGACAGCTAATCGGTATTAGTCATGTCACGTTTCAATTAATCTTAGTCTTGTATTCTAAAATAAAATCACGTTGTGTACAAGAAACCTTTGTCCATCTGGTAGCATAAGGCCGCGCGTACTTTGGACACGAATTTGTATCGTACGTAAACGTACGACCATGGTCGTACAAATTGAGTGCACACACTGAATACGTTTTTCTCCGTCAAATAGGTAGTGTTCCGGTGATATCGCATTTAACTCACAAAAAATCCCAACAAGTTCGAATTGTTTTCGGACGTCGGAACTAAACGTACGTATACGTACGACTAACTCGCACTCTGCGCGCTCCCTTAGTACTTGAAATATCGGGATCATTCGTGCGTATTTGTATGTGTTCGCACGACTAAAATTCGTACGAAAACACGTCCTAAGTGCGCACAGCTTAATAGTATTAAGGTGAACTTTTTCATCTGTCGTAAGCTTTGATGGATGATAAAATGCAGAATACAATTCTTTTGGTCAAACGATTGAAATTCCAATCGCGAGCGAAACGAAAAAATTGCCCTGCAGCACCCGATACGAGATAAGTATAGGTAAAACTTCTTGAAAAATAAAGAATAAGAAACAATAAATGTGTGAGAGAGAGTTACTTGTTTCTTCTCTCTCATGTAACGAAACGTGCCGAAACGTGACGCGTCTTCGAAATTTAACTCTCAATTCTCGTCCAATTGGACGACTTTTTGAACTAAGAAGTCTCACTTCAATGTTCTTGTTCTAGAACATAGTACAAACCGGGCCTTGAAAAAATAAGACCATTTCAAGGTTTTGTTTCTTTCAGAATGAACCGCTTAGAAACAGCAGATAATAACAATCTGTCTAAATATCTAACAACTACCTTTACAAGTCAAGGATGGTATTTATAATTTATATTTATAATTTTATTTGTCTGTAAGTACAATTTTTTCTAAGTGTTCGTTGCTTTTTAATCTTTATTTTTATTCAATTTAAATTCAAATTCAGATTATCAAATTTAATAATGTACTAGTATAACCTTAATAATACTATATAATTTTAACTTTAAGGGCTACTTCCATATAACATACTGTTTGCTTGTTTTTATTGCATGATGTGGTCTCCTATAATTGAGGGAGCACATAGATTGTTGTTCTTGTCGTTATATTATAGCATGTAAGGTGTATTCTTTGTTGGAGATCCTAATAAAATAAAATTAAAATTAAATAAATAAACATGTGGTTAACTCTATATCACTTTATAAATCCATTACAATCGTTAAAAATGTTGGAAAAGGCATTGAATGTGCTCACGAACACTTATCACTATGTTTGTATTCCCCACAGGGTTGGGCAGTGGAGTCCATACATATAGTACACCCACATTTCGCCAATAATTTTTGAATCCCAGGGGAGAGACCATTGCCATCAACCAGCCACAAATTCAGACTCCGGGGCTCAACTTATACAATTACTAATGTTAATTATTGTTTCCATTTAAATTCAACCCACGTACCTAAGGACCTGAGCCGATCACTCAACTACTACGCCATTTAAGTCCTAGATGATCAAAAATGTATAAGCTTTGAGTGAGATTTAATAACATTAACAAACTGGCTAGATGAAAAAGGTGGAACCAGTCTGTTGTAAAATTAACTGTTTGTGGGTCTTTTGAGCTGTGTTTGGATACGAAGTACTAATTTAAAATCCATTATGGAACGCAGCTGAGTCTAGAAAAAAGGTAAAAATAATAAAACCAGTCTACGACTCACTGCAGGACTAAAATCTCTTGTCATACAGAGTAGGTACTCAATTTAACTTTGAGTTAAGCACGCCTATATGGACTCTTGAAATCACTAGAACAACACCATTATCGTCATCTGCCTAGCCTTTTACCAACTACATCGGGGTCAGATTCCAGTCTAACCGGATGCAGCTGAATACCAGTATTTCACATAGAGTGACTGCTTACTTGACCTCCACAACCCAGTTACTGGGTAAGACTAAATAACTATAATTATGTTGTAAATGTACAATAAAGATTTAAGTATTAAATAGCATTAATCCCCTCACTCACTTACTATGTGTTGGAGATTTAAATTTCAGACCTGTAAATTCTCAAGTCTGTTTAAGATGTACAGTAGTCATGTCATCATGAAAAATAGATAGGACTTCAAAGAGTACGTTGTCAGAAGCCCGAAAGTCTGATAACCAGTCTTACTAAGGGGTATCGGATTACTCAGTAACTGGGTTGTGGAGGTCAGATAGGCGGTCGCTCCATATAAAATACTGGTATTAAGCTGCATCCGGTTAGACTGGAAGCAGACTCCAACATGGTTGGGAAAAGGCTAGGCAGATTTTGAACTTAATGCAATATCGCGTATGTTACCCGAAAGCTACTAAGACTTATTCATCATTAATTTGTTTTAATTACATTATTAATCATTAACATTACTTCATTCTATCTTTACTACGTATATGCGTATCACTGTTGCTTGTCATCAGTATATCAAATTAATGATGTGACAAAAAGTAACTGCCTCTATTAATTTTAAGAAAATAATTGTAAGTTCTTTGGTTTGGTACTTTATTGGTTCTTTGGTCCAAAGAACTCGAGGGTGCTACTACATATTCGCTACAAATGGTCTAATTAATCACCTTGATATTATTAGTATTTTAAATTAATGATGTGACAAAAAGTAACCGCCTCTATAAATTCTAAGAAATTAATTATAAGTTCTTTGGTCCAAAAAACTCGATGGTGCTACTACCCAATCACCACAAATGATCTAATTAATCACCTTGATATCATTAGTATTTCAAATTAATGATGTGACAAAAAGTAACCGCCTCTATAAATTCTAAGAAAATAATTGTAAGTTCTTTGGTTTGGTTCTTTGTTGGTTCTTTGGTCCAAAGAACTCGAGGGTGCTACTACTCATTCGCCACAAATGATCTAATTAATCACCTTGATATCATTAGTATTTCAAATTATTGATGTGACAAAAAGTAACCGCCTCTATTAATTTTAAGAAAATAATTGTAAGTTCTTTGGTGGTTCTTTGGTCCAAAGAACTCGAGGGTGCTACTACTCATTCGCCACAAATGATCTAATTAATCACCTTGATACCTCTCAAGAGCACTTTACTACGAAAAATTAAAGCCAATGAAACAAAATAATATATGAAAGAAAGTAATTTCAGTCTGTATTGAAAATCAAGCACGGAAGCTCAAAGTCCTTGCTACTAGTATAATATTTATTCAAACGAATTATTTTGGTTCCACTAGCCACCTCAACTACTACTAAAATTGTTTCAAACTCAAACTCAAAGCATTTATTTCAAATAAACCAATTACAGGTACTTTTGAATTGTCAAGGGGTCGGTCAGTCAGAAGTCAGAAGGTCAGTCAATTTTTTTTTTGACGTGTAAAACTGTTTTTTAAAACCTAAATCAGTCTGCCTAGCCTTTTTCCCAACTAAGCTGGAGTCGGCTTCCAGTCTAACCGGATACAGCTAAATATCAGTATTTTACATGGAGCGACTGCCTATTTAACCTCCACAACCCAGTAACTGGGTAATACGATACCCCTTGGTAAGACTTGGTTGTCAGACCTTCGAGCTTCTGACGACCTTTATCGTGTTTGTTACAACCAATTCACATAAATAAATAAATATAAAATTGATCATCATTTATTCATTTTTTTTCTCATTTAAAACATAAGTTTTTTTTTTTTTGAGTAACAACAAATAGCTTTATTATTTACACACACGTATTTACATAATTTAAAAACTATCATACTTAAAATAATAATTATTATTTTAAGAATGATTTAATATGTACAAGTATATAAAAAGGGGGGGGGGAAATAATCATAGGGCATCAAAACATTCGTCCGCATCGCTGTCAGTAGGAAAAGTGCCCAAAAAGCAGGCAGCATTGCCACGTTGTATGGCAATGCTGATTTTTTGACCAAAGAATAGGCCAGCCCTCTAGTCACGTGTAGAGTCGACCAGCCGTTTATTCATTGCATTTTTTATATTTTTTTTAAATAGTTTCCACGCTGAGGCTCGATATTAAATCATTCAACCTATAAGGGAAAAGGTGCGTACGTAATTTATTAGCTGTTACAGGGCCACACATTGTCCCGTCCCTTATAACTGTCACATAACTTACTGAAGATAGCTCGAGGTTAAGAGAATTAACCAGTAAGGGTGGAATAAAGCTTAATTAAATTATTTCAAAGAACATTTTTCCACAGGGAAAGTTTATTCCAATATTTTTTTCAGAGAGATGAAAAAAGGATTGTTTGGTTAAATTTTTAGGGTCGTTACGTTTTTTTATATGAAGCTAGATTTAATTTACAATTCTAAAATGCGTTTGTAGTTTTAAGGGATTACTGTTTAATCTTTCTGGCTTAAAAAGTCTCAATTGTTAAACAGATTCATAGAATTTAAAAGTTTGTTTGTTTTTATTTAAATTACGTGCTAGAAGAATAATAAAAGCGCACAATACCTGGCAGTATCATTTCAAATCCTAATATCTTCAATCATTTTATCATCGAAGCGATGACATTTCTGCTACCCCACATCTGAAATGTACCACATAATTCGCGTAAGCACTGGCACAGGACACTCGAAAATATTTATAAAAAAATCCGTTGAATTTAAGAACGCGCGTTTTTTTTTGAATTTAGAACATCGGTAAGATGAGTTTGGGAAGGGACGTGCGTGCGGTCCGACAGCACAGGGTACACTGAGGGGGTGAGTTGAGGCGCGCGCAAAACTGTTGAATCCGTCACTGGACCAGTCTCGCGAGCTATTTTTTCAAAATTGGGTACTGCACTCTCGTTTACTGTTATTGTTCTTTTCACAAATTAATGTTTTTGTTTTGTTACGTTACCAATTTCTTTTATATACAATTTGATTAGATGTTCTTCGTTTTTTGTTGGTGAAAGTACTATTGGCAAAAGAGATTTACAAACTTGGTCTTTAGAGTCGGAAATGCGTCGACAACCCATGCACGGTGCTCAGGTGTAACTATTTTCTTTCCATCAGGAGGCTGTACGTTTTATTTGCTTACGTATAACAATAAACTGTTGCGGTTTTTAAAAGAAGAGTGAAAGAACACTATCTTTACACTTCGTCATAGTTGCATAATATGTATTTATTATTTTATAAAGTAATTTTATCTATTTTAGTGATATGTATTTTAGAAGTATGTATTTAAGTATATTCTTATGTTATAAGTTTTTACTTAAATTAGTGAATAGTTAAGTTTTTTATTTTATGTATTCTGTTTTCTTTTCTACTCTTACACACGTTGTCTACATCTCTTTAACTACTTTCCTATCGCAGGTGTGCTGGAAGAGATTTCTATAGAAATAAGTATCACCTTTGTACGTATTTTTCTGTTCCTTTCTTCTTATCTGTTTATAATGTGTGTACATAAACTGTTAAATAAATAAAAGTACCTATGTTATTTTCCCTTTAAGTTTGGACCTGTAAAATTGTGAACACTGCTCAAGACTAATAATTTGGCCCAAGCATTAGGTAATGTAATAAGTGTGTTAGATGTACATTATGTACCTGTTATGATTTTATTTCAGCTTTTCCTTTGACAGTAATTAAGTGCCTATTAACGAGGGTAAAATATGTAGAACAAAATTAATATGAGACGTTTTTGACATTTTCCCGGGTTTAGGTTTATGTTCTGTATAATCAAGACACATGTAATGCGGCGACGCATGAATTGTCCATACAAACGTAATACATAAATCATTTGCAATTTGAGCATATTTCCACCATATTATGTTGATATTCGGATTGAGACAGTATTTATCTAGGCTCCTACGTCTTTTTATTTCCAAAAACTTACCTAATTGCTAAATGAAGTGTAAGCGAATTGCATTTCGTACATTTTTACAGCGTAAATGACAATATTTGTAATATTGTTTCCGCAGAAGCATAGTTTATGTTATCAAGTTAGAAATTATCGAAAAAAAAAAAAATGGGAATACATTAAGTTTTCATTCATAATTTTTTGTATTACGGAACACATCCAAATTAATCATAAATTTTCGAAAGCTAGTAGTACAATCGCGTCAAGCAATAATTGTAAATGTGTGCGTGGTAGTACTGCTCACTGTAGGTTTATATCGCTCCGACAGGCACTCAGACTAGCGCAAAGTACTTGGAATTGAATTTTGCAAACATCTCGATTTGTAGTTGCGAGCCGTGTCGCCGGCCTCTTAATAGGCTACCTAATAGTTTGTTATTTATTTAAAATGTAGGCTCGCTAGTTCAGTTAGCCTCAAAAAGATGTACATAAGGACAAGAATTAATTTGATTGTCCACAATTAGTTTTACATAATATTGTATCAATCTACCTAGTTTTTTCCCAACTAGCCATGTTGGGATCGACTTCCAGTCTAACCGGTTGCAACTGAATACCAGTATTTTACGAGGATTGACTGCATATCTGACTTCTACAACCCAGTTACTGGGTAACACGATACCCCCTGCCTTGGTAAGACTGGTTGTCAGTCTTTTTGGGCTTCTGATGACCCGTAACGACTGTCAAAGATCGATGAATGACAGCCGGGACTAACAGCTTAACGTGCTTTCCGAGGCACGGAGGGGCTCGAAAATCTCGATGAGTAATGGAAAGTCACTTATCTTCAATCATCATGAATTCTTGTCGATGTATACGTCTTTTTGGGGCTTACTCTACCACAAATCACTAAATGATTTTAGCGCTAAACATTTTTATAAACATCGTTCTGTCTCGTATTGTAGGTCGTAGGTTTGAACCTAGGTAGACCTACTTTGTGTAAATTATTTCATCACTACTGCTCTCAAAACAGTGAAAGAAAACATCGTGAGGAAACCGGCATGTCCTAGAACCAAAAATTCGAAGACATGTGACATCTACCAAACCGCACTGGGCCCGCGTGGTGGATTACGGCCCACTCTCTCTCACAGAGAGGAGGCCCCTGTCCCACCAGTGGGAATTATAGGCTGATTATACTTATTCTGTCTCTGTCATATTCAAACGATTGACAGAAAATAAAACGATGTTTTAGATTCGTTAGAGCTAAATGAATTTAGTGGTTTGTGATAGGCCTGAAATATATAATCCATTTAAATTATTAATTTCAAATTATACAATAACCATGGGTAGGTACGTGTTTTTGCGATTTCTTAGATTTTCCTGAAAAATGTATTTTCATGGAATTATATTTTGTCAGTCAAAAATTTTGCGGAATCATTTCTCTAAAATTCCCTTATCATTTTCGAAATAAAAACAGCGCTCCAGCTTAAAATCATCGATATTTCAGCTCACCCCTAAATAAATAAAAAGCGGAATGATATAAACGTGTCTGCCAGAGATCACAGCCCGCTTAGTCTAACTCCCGCGTCGGTAAGTAGTCAAATCAAAAGGTGGCACGAACTAAAATTGCAGCACAATTCAATACTAAATGTATATAAATGTACTAGTTCCGTACAAAGCGATATAATTTAGACGTGTATCGAATTTTATATTTGAATAAAGCTTCGAATGTCGTTTTCGGAATTGGAAATGTTTTTGAATTTGGTACTGTTTTTGGGCATAGCTCGCTATCGGTCAAAGCTTTGAATGGCGTGGAATACTTTTTTAATCGTTGATTTTCAGTAAAAGAGTTTTTGCACTTAATTGACAGAAACAGATTTTGCGATTACCGAGTCGTTTGACTATTTCTCGCCTGCGTAAGCGAGTGCATTGTTAGTTAAAGTCAAAATTTATTTCTTTCGGTCAATGCACAGGGTCAATGAGACTTTATTGCCAACTGATTGTGCATGCACGATTTCATGTTAAAGGACTATCTGTTGAATGACAGAATTACCTTTAAGTAAAAATATAGCGTGCTGTAGAGCGGACGACGCTCGGAGTTTCTTTGAAGGATAAAATTATAAATGAAATTACCCGGAAAATAACCGGAGTTACCGACATTGCTTGGAGAGCGACCAAGCTGAAGTGGCAGTGGGCTGGCCGTGCAACGATGAATCGAAGGACCGATGGCCGGTAGAGCAGATGAGTCCTGGAGTGGAGACCGCGTATCGGCAAGCGTAGTGTGGGATGCTCCCCCAGCTAGATGGACTGATCACCTTAAAAATGTTGCTGGGACAGCCTGGATGTAGAAAGCGGAGGACAGAGTGTTGTGGCGCAGCCGCGTGTTTCCAATCTATACAAGGCTAGAACGCAGCCATAGGAAACTGCTCGCGTATACATTGTAATGCTGTTTTTAAATCTGTGATTGCAATATATACACAAATTTTGCGTATTGCTGGTGTATAGTTTGTAACGTGGACGAGCGCGTCCTGGTTCCAAACTATACTACATCACTTACGCCTGACAAGAGTTTTAAAGATATAGTCTATAAAAAAAAGAACAAAAGTGTGAACTGGGTGATATGGCTTAGGTTAGGTTAGAACTGTGACCAGCCGCGCGCGAGCCGTGCTACTTACAAGTTGCTCGCAGCCTGGCAGGCTATTTAATATTAGCAGGTGCATTACGTCGCAAACAAGTTGGTTACCAGTTCACAATTTCTCGCAATCTAAACTCGTTTAATCCGTATACTATGGAATGAGGTAGTTAATTTGGCACTGTATACTATGGAATGAGGTAGTTAATTTGGTCACTACGAAGTATACGCGAGTATTTGCGTACTAGTCTTGTATAGATTGGAAGACCTTAGTAAAAAAGTGATTTCCAATCTATACGCGAGCAGTTTCACACCCTTGCGTTCTGGCCTTTGTATAGAATGGAAAGACGCGGCGCAGCTTCGGAAAGGCCTATGTCCAGCAGTGGACTCGATACAAGTTGATTGATTGAAAAATATATCGGCACCAGAATAATATCGACGCAATAGTGTAAATTAATACCTTCACTCGTACGTTAGATCAAATCTTATGACACATTACGTATCGGTTTCATTTTGTGGTTAAATTAAAACCGCAGAACTAGCTCTCACAATCTCAATTAAAGGTATTCAAACAATGTATCGTTACATAGGTACCTAATAACAATTTATTATTACCACGAAAACCTAATAATAGGAATGTAAGAGATCTTATACATGCTCGAGCCAACTTTGATATTTTAATGAGATCGATTCGAAGAATGATGCTAATTGTTACTAAGAATTTTACAAAGCTAAGTTACGAATTTTATGGATAAAAGGACCGGGTTCAAAATCTTGCGAATTCAAAAGGCAATGTGACATTTACCCGACGCTTAAAAGGAGGTCATCAATTCACGCAGTATAACCAATTTTTGTAACTGATTTTACTGATAGTTTTTTTTTATTTTAAAGGTGGAATTTTTTTGATGGCCAAAGAGCTCTCTCCCTGTTTTTAATAATTGTATAATCTATCTAAACTAAATTATGATGATTTTTTATATGTTTGTTGTTACTCTTTCACGCTAGATTTATCGTAAATAATTGTTTTTTCTTTCTTTCTTTCTTTCTAAATCGGCTATATGGATTTTTACCAGCAAGCCAAATTTTTTGAGGATTAAGATATGTTGATCTTATAATATAGAAACAGTAACTTGCGCATAACATAAAGAAAGTCGAATAAAAAATTAAGTTTAATAAAAAACTGTAACCCGACCACGGGAAAATAAAAATGATCTAAAAAGTACGAAACAAGCAAATATTTCAGACAGAAATCAAGACATAGGTACAAAAATGGTCAAGGTAAAGCCGTGTTCGCATGCCTGTATACCATGTGGGTGCCAGGAACACCTACAAAATTATAATGGCATGCGACGACGGCTTTACCTTGACCATTTTTGTACCTATGTCTTTATTTCTGTCTGAAATATTTGCTTGTTTCGTACTTTTTAGATCATTTTTATTTTCCCGTGGTCGGGTTACAGTTTTTTATTAAACTTAATTTTTTATTTTATACTTTTCCGTTTTTACACTTGCTAAACGTTACAACAATGCCGCGCGCAACGTCTCACTGAAAATTGAATTTACAACGAGAACATTTTCGCGCGATGATTTTGTACGATTTCAAATGTCGACTAAAACCAAAAGAATCATTTGAAAGACTTCGAATGATGTTCATAGACAAAAGCCCTTCTAAAGCGACTGTTTTCCGCTGGTTCAACGAATTTAAGTGTGGTCAAGTAACTTTGGCGGATGAAGAAAGAAGTGGCCGTCATAGGGCTATGACGGCTGTTACATAAGAAAACGTGCTGGCTGTGAAAAATTAAATTTAAGTGAATAGGCGAATTACATATGAAGAGATTCTGCATATACTGCAGATTGGATCGGGAAGTGTACATGAAATTCTACACGGGCATCTTCAGGTAAAGAAGATAGTTTCACGCTGATTACCACACAATCTAACGCAGAAGGAGGTTCGGGTAGAATGGTGCCGAGACATGATAGCAAAATTTGAAGCAGGCTCGTCTTGGCGCGTTTACGATTTCATTACGGGTGATGAATCATGGATTTGTCATTTTTGTTCCCCAAAATAAAAAATCAACTCAAGGGAAAACAGGGATTAAAGAGGTGTCTGATGTGGACTGGAAAATGTGTAATGAAAATTGGTTAAGACGCATGAAACTGTGTATAGACGTCAATGGAGAGTTATTTGAAAAGATTTAATAAATAAAATATAACCTGTAGTATTTTTTTTTAAATTACCTATTGCAAAATTTTCTGAGTGCCCCGTTTATAAATATTAATATTTCGTTGTACACAGTGCTACACATCAAGCTATAAATTTCCAGTATTAGCTGACCTCGCATTGTACGGAAATCCTTTACAATGCCAGATCAGCTTAAACTGGAAATGTATAGCTTGATGTGTAGCCGTGTGTACTTGTTTTTCTTCATAGAGGAATTGAGGATGGAATTACAAACCGTTTTTATTTATTAAGATTTGATTAACTGCACGTTGGTATCATCTTGCGATACAACGTAGCAGTCTCACTTTTGCTTGTTTTTAACAATTTAAACATATTTATTTACTTTGAAAGTATAAATTATTTACATATTTGTAATGTGCTCGTTAAGACCTTTCTTTTGGTACCAAACATGTCATGATCATATCATTTTAATTTTTTTCGAGGTTAGAAATTTACATGTAAAATCCACCATATTAAATTTAGGGAAAATTTATATAGCCTATGTCACCCGGACTATTATTACGAATCTATTGATACCTCATTCATCAAAATCGGTTTAGTAGTTTAGGCGCTATGGTGGAACACACGTAAAAGCAAACATACATACATACATACATACAAACATACAAACATATAAACATCCCTTTTGGCTTTGCCGTAGTCGGGTAAAAATAGCGTCCAACTGGTAGCCGCTAAATGCACGCACACTAGAAAAGCACAATTAATTTTACAGCACAATGACGTGGCACAAGTGTAAACGTTAGGACATAGAATACTTTTTATCCCGACATTCTTTATTATATTATTTCATAATCATCATCATCATGAGCCTACTGCAGTGAACTGCTGGACTGGGTTTTATCGCTGAGCGATAACGTCGCCCCGTAACATCAACAAAATAACTAAAACTAAAAACACTTTTTCATTCTAACATTACTTTTATTAGTACATACTTACTTCAAAACAAAAAATGACAATTTGTACATTGTCTTAGCTTGTTCCGATAAAGGAGTAGCCAGGATAGCGTTACAGTCTCCAATGTCGTAATTGTTTGTTGGACAAAGTAAATTAAATCGCAAAGCCTCATTCCGCACACACTCCACCAAAACATGTTGCACATCTTCGACTAATCCACATTCTTCACAGTTGGGTGACAGAACCTTTTTCATTTTATCTTTTCAACACTCTTGGTTGACTGGTAGGGAATGCCTAAGACATTAAATCCGCCTTTGTACCTTATTGTATGCGAGAAGTTTAAATAAATAAACAAACCTGAACATCTACCTACAGCATTGAAGAACGCCGTGAAGTTATACCTACAGTGTACGTAAAGGAAAATATTTATTTTTACGCTGATTTTCCGCCAAAAGTGAATGGATGACCTGTCAAAAACGTTTGATTGAACGTACCTTATTGTTAGGACGAAATAAGATGAGGTAGGTAGCAATGGTGAAATAATACAATCTTCTTTCTTTTGTTTTCATACGGTACATTGTGTGGGTGGTTATATTAATTGCTCTTTTGTGATTGCATGATTGACCCTGAGTGGATAGTTTATACTATTCCTATAACTATTAAAACGAGTAATATTTCGGACATCGACGCGAAAACTGTTACCATGGATTCAGTACATGGTTCTGAACCCCGATGCGCTCAAAAGTTTCGTTGGTTATGAGTAAAAAATCTGCTGTTTCATAGAAAAGTGCAATACCTACGCGGTCAAAATTATGGAACAGCTGATTTTTTTTAAATAACCGACGAAAAATTTCAACGCAGGGGGCCGATGTCTCTATATATTTGTAATCACGTTCTCGAAACCGGCTCTAACGATTTCGATGAAAGTTGCAATATAGGGGTTTACGGGGCGGAAAAATCGATCTAGCTAGGTCTCTATCTGGGAAAATTCGTTTTCTCCGTATTTTCACCCGAGCTTTAGAATAATGCACACACACACACACACCCACACACACACATACACCAACACAACCATACACACACCCATACGCCCATACACCCACGCACACCCATGTTTTATTTAATTTTTTTGTTCTTTTTATTTTTATACTTTATTTTAACATTAAGTACTTTGTTCGCCTGCTGCATGTACCAAAAAAAAAATTTTTTGTAACCGTAATAAGACTCACTGTGAATGGATACTCTTTCCTAAGATACAGACAGATTTTCTGCCTAGTTTAGGAAAGGGAGTCCTATGACCATTTTTATATGTGATGTACTGGTTCTATTTATTTATAACATCTAATTATATAAGACAACTTTGTATACCATGTACAAACTACTTTTTGAAATAAAAAAAAAATTAAAATAAAATTTATTTATTTAATGACATGGCAGCATGGAATTAGTAAGTACCCTACTATCATGGCAGCATGGAATTAGTATGAACTACCTTTACTATTAAACGAGCATTCTCTATTTTCAACCAAGCAGAGCTCGGTCGCCCAGGTACTTTCTAATAATTTGTCTACCGTGTCTGTATTATCTGTCAAACCTACATATGTAAGTTTATTACAATGTTACCGAGGGGTAACACCCAGTAACTGGGTTGTGGAGGTCAGATACGTAGTCGCTTCATGTAAAATACTGGCATTCAGCTGCATCCGATTAGACTGAAAGCCGAGCACAACATAGTTGGGAAAAGGCTAGGCAGATAACCTATGTAGGTTTATTCATCATCATCATCATCAGCCTATAAATGTTCCCACTGCAGGGGACACGGGCCTCCTCTCTGTGAGAGGGAGTGGGCCGTAATCTACCACGCGGGCCCAGTGCGGGTTGGTGGATGTCACATGTCTTCGGTTCTAGGACATGCCGGTTTCCTCGCGATGTTTTCCTTCACCGTTTTGAGAGCAGTGGTGATGAAATAATTTACACAAAGTAAAGCGCCTGCTTGGGTTCGAACCTACGACCTTACAACTCGTAAGTCGCGGCTGTTACCATTGGGCCACCACTGCTCTGTAGGTTTATTACTAGTGTCTTTTTCATCATTGTAATAGGTTTTAATTAACAAAATATCTAAAACAAAAAATAGTAATATTTTTCAGAGCACAGATTCATAACTTGTGATAGTGAACAAAATAACTTGGAAACTAAAAGTTTGTGTGACAATGTTATTACTTAGAATAATGAACATAAAAGGTTCACTAATAGTTGTTGGATATTTTTTAAATATTGAGTTGTCAGAACTCACTCAAAATTAAATAAGACTTCGAAAGTGGATTACGGCTAAGTCATAATTTTACTTAAGGTACATTCAAGTCTACCTTCATTAACGTAGTCTTTAGTAAATTAGTAACTTATATCCACCTGTTGCTATTGAGAGGGTTAAAGTGTCGGTCAGACTATTTTACATATCATAACATCACGCCTTGTTTCCCTGAAGGGTTAGGCAGAGGTGTATCTATCGTGCACCTACATTTCGTCAGTTATGTGCAAGTCCCATATAATAAGGGGCGTGTCTATTGGCACAAATCCAGACTGGGCTGGCACTGAAAAATTCCAGATAGAAAAATCCAAAAACACTTTGCTCGACCTGGGAATCGAACCCAGGATCTCATGCTCAGCAGTAGCGCTTTTAACCACTAGACCAACATTACGTAACGATACATTAAAATTTTTAATCACATTTTATGTCATATGGTTTAAGTGAAAAACCATATGACAGACTGACAAACTTTAAAGCATTTAAAGTTAATGTAAACATTATCATCAGCATTAGTTGACATTCAAATATGGAACGCAAAAAATAAAACCATAAATTCAAATGAAATTCTGTAAACATAAAGATTGTCTATGATTTGAACTTCAAAAATCGATTTCATTGTCGTTATTAGAGCCAGAAATCGATATGATTGTCGTTATTAGAGCTAGAAGGTTGCACTAACATGTTCACATGACCTATTGGCTTATAAATTATTGCTGTGACCTTTAATATATATATATATATGTAAATTTTCCTGTTTTTATTTTACCACTTTGTCGGCGTGATTAATATGTATACACATGCCAAATTACAGTTTTCTAGTACTAAGAGTCTCTGAGCTAAGCTGCGGACAGACAGACAGACGGACATGGCGAAACTATAAGGGTTCCTTGTTTACTACGAAACCCTAAAAAACAGTATTCTTTGTAAACTGTTTCCTAGATTTATAAATGGCATGTAATTAATCGAAGCTTAAATAATTCCCTAAATTTTTTATTTCGAGTCTGTTTCGAGTATGTTCCGGCAATTTTCTGAACCAAAAATGTTGCCGGTATGGAGCATTTAGCTTCATTATTATTCATTTATTAATTCAAGTTACAATGACTCATAGACAATACTCAATACATTACACATACAACGAATAATACATTAACATTACAAAACAATACAAAACAAAAACCTCCATACTTTGAACACTTAAACTCACATTAATGGTAACAACTGTAGCTCGTAGCTAAGCAATAACAGCCGCACAGGTCGATCCATCAGATTAAGCTACGCTTGCCGGGGTTGGTCCGTGAATGAGCGACCATCTTTACATACCGAGACTCCTCCGTGCCTCGGAAAGCACGTTAAAACGTTGGTCCCGGCTGTCATTCGTGGATCTTTGACAGTTGTTACTGGTCGTCAGAAGCCCGAAAGTCTGACAACCAGTGGGGTATCGTATTGCCTACTTAGTTACTGGGTTGTGTAGGTCAGGTAGGCAGTCGCTCCATGCAAAATATGTATATTCAGCTGCATCCGGTTAGACTGGAAACCGACCCCAACATAGTTGGGAAAAAGCTAAGGAGATTGATTGATTTTGAACTGCAGGTGACGTGCAAGTCACTGCAGCGTCGTATGCTACTGCTTTAGTCTTCACCTTGTACCAACTCATTAAAAATTATCCGACTGCATAAGTTGTGACTGACAGCTTTCTTTGAAAACTTCGTTTCAGACTTAACCCTAGCACGAACAATTTAGACGTTATCAATGAATAGAGAATACAGTCAGTCATTGCGTTGGTTCTAGAACGTAGTGATGTAGGTATCGTGCGTTTTTTTATCGCGCCGTCGCGTCGACGCGCGTATACGCGCTTCAAACGCAATGAGTGCTGCTTTTTCAAGGCAGAAAACATGCCGTTGACGCGCGTATAAAAAACGCCGTGTTTATAGGCTCTTAGCCCAGGTAGCACGGGTGATTTTTAACGCGTTTTTTTTGGCGTACTTTATTTTCAACCCTCGGTAAAAGCGAAGCGTTGAGAATCCAACAAAGTGCATCACATCGCGTCAAAAAACGCGATGTGATGCACTTTGTTGGATTCTCAACTAACTTATATCCACCTGTTGCTATTGAGAGGGTTAAAGTGTCGGTCAGACTATTTTACATATCATAACATCACGCCTTGTTTCCCTGAAGGGTTAGGCAGAGGTGTACCTATCGTGCACCTACATTTCGTCAGTTATGTGCAAGTCCCATATAATAGGGGGCGTGTCTATTGGCACAAATCCAGACTGGGCTGGCACTGAAAAATTCCAGATAGAAAAATCCAAAAACACTTTGCTCGACCTGGGAATCGAACCCAGGATCTCATGCTCAGCAGTAGCGCTTTTAACCACTAGACCAACATTACGTAACGATACATTAAAAAATTTAATCACATTTTATATCATTTGGTTTAAGTGAAAAACCATATGACAACCAGACTGACAAACTTTAAAACATTTAAAGTTAATGTAAACATTATCATCAGCATTAGTTGACATTCAAATATGGAACGCAAAAAATAAAACCATAAATTCAAATGAAATTCTGTAAACAAAAAGATCGTCTATGATTTGAACTTCAGAAATCGATTTCATTGTCGTTATTAGAGCCAGAAATCGATATGATTGTCGTTATTAGAGCTAGAAGGTTGCACTAACATGTTCACATGACCTATTGGCTTATAAATTATTGCTGTGACCTTTAATATATATATATATATATGTATATTTTCCTGTTTTTATTTTACTACTTTGTCGGCGTCTGAGCTAAGCCGCGGACAGACAGACAGACGGACATGGCGAAACTATAAGGGTTCCTTGTTTACTACGAAACCCTAAAAAACAGTATTCTTTGTAAACTGTTTCCTAGATTTATAAATGGCATGTAATTAATCGTAGCTTAAATAATTCCCTAAAAATTTTATTTCGAGTCTGTTTCGAGTATGTTCCGGCAATTTTCTGAACCAAAAATGTTGCCGGTATTGAGCATTTAGCTTCATTATTATTCATTTATTAATTCAAGTTACAATGACTCATAGACAATACTCAATACATTACACATACAACGAATAATACATTAACATTACAAAACAATACAAAACAAAAACCTCCATACTTTGAACACTTAAACTCACATTAATGGTAACAACTGTAGCTCGTAGCTAAGCAATAACAGCCGCACAGGTCGATCCATCAGATTAAGCTACGCTTGCCGGGGTTGGTCCGTGAATGAGTGACCATCTTTACATACCGAGACTCCTCCGTGCCTCGGAAAGCACGTTAAGCCGTTGGTCCCGGCTGTCATTCGTGGATCTTTGACAGTCGTTACTGGTCGTCAGAAGTTCGAAAGTCTGACAACCAGAGGGGTATCAAAATCAAAAAAATCAAAATATTTTATTTCACATAAACCTACATGGGCACTTATGAAACGTCAGAAGCTAGGTGCACGGTTCCAATTGGTCGTTTCCTATGGAGAAGAGCCGGCAAGAAACTCCACGGTTACTCTTTTAAAAATAATTGGCTTTTACAATACTTTCATATAACAGTGTTTCTAGGTATGGGAGGACAGTGTAGGTCTTTCAATAAGTACCAAATACTTAACAAAATAGAAAATGGTCAACAGGTCTACAATCCACTAGGCCTACAGCGTTCTCACATTCACAAAATATGTAGAAAAGAATCTATACAAAAAATAAATAAATTAATAAAAGTAAAAAAAACCTATTTTAATAAAACGCAATTATATGATTGCTGTTACAACTGTAATCAATCTGAGTAATTATCATGTCCACAAAAGTCACAAAAAAAAAAAAAATTGAAATTAAATCGTATGTATATAATGTCAAATAATAGAATAATAAATATGTCAAGGACGAATGTAAAAAAAAAAAAAGAAAAAAAAAGATTTAAATAAACATGGTAATTTGGGAGCAGTTAATAGACTCTTACTTATTTATGCCGTTAATGAGGTACCAGGGAAGCCACATGTGCAGAAGGAATTATTGCCAAACTTCCTTATCTTCAACATAGTCTTTAATTTTATAATATGCTTTCTTGATAAGGACACGTTTGATGTGGGTTTTGAACTTCCCATCGCTAAGTTCTGTCACAGACTTTGGCAACTTGTTATAAAAGCGGATACTGTTTATAAGAAATGACTTGCTTGTTTTAGTTAATCTAAATTTGGGTATCACAATTTCATGTCGACTACGTGTATTTATATTATGGAAATCGCTTCTTATTTTGAAAAGTCTTAAGTTTTTGCGAACCGTATTGCCTATTTAGTTACTAGGTTGTGTAGGTCAGGTAGGCAGTCGCTCCATGTAAAATACTGGTATTCAGCTGCATCCGGTTAGACTGGAAACCGACCCCAACATAGACTTCATCTAGTTTTTAAAATATGATTGACGTGTAAAAGTGTTTGTACAAACCTACTTACAGAAATAAAATCATTTATCATTTAGTTGGGAAAAAGCTAAGAAGATTGATTGATTTTGAACTGCAGGTGACGTGCAAGTCACTGCAGCGTCGTATGCTACTGCTTTAATCTTCACCTTGTAACAACACATCAAGAATTATCCGACTGCATAAGTTGTGACTGACAGCTTTCTTTGAAAACTTCGTTTCAGACTTAACCCTAGCACGAACAATTTAGACGTTATCAATGAATAGAGAATACAGTCAGCCATTGCGTTGGTTCTAGAACGTAGTGATGTAGGTATCGTGCGTTTTTTTATCGCGCCGTCGCGTCGACGCGCGTATACGCGCTTCAAACGCAATGAGTGCTGCTTTTTCAAGGCAGAAAACATGCCGTTGACGCGCGTATAAAAAACACCGTGTTTATAGGCTCTTAGCCCAGGTAGCACGGGTGATTTTTAACGCGTTTTTTTTGGCGTACTTTATTTTCAACCCTCGGTAAAAGCGAAGCGTTGAGAATCCAACAAAGTGCATCACATCGCGTCAAAAAAGCACAATGTTATATTTTAAACTAAGCAGTGCGTTGAAAATACAGTGTGCAATAAAAAATCGCCTGTGTGTATGAGTGCTTAAAATATAAAATTATCTTTTTCCTACATTATAATTTATATTCAGCTAAAATATACTTCCAGAGAAGTTCTCAGTCTAACATCTGTAAAAAATACCTCAAATTTTCACCTCATTCATTTTTGTCGAATTTTTGACATTTATTGTTGCTAAGATGAGATTGCGACTAGGTCCGAATGCTTTTAGTTACGGAATTGGCCTTCAGGTTAAAATTTCTACCACAAAACCTAAAACATAAACACAGTTCAGTAAACAAATCACGCAGAAAACAAAATCATTCTTCCCTCGGAACGACAATCACAATTAAAACCGTCGTCGATAGATTTTTTCATTGGACACAATAGAAAGTTGTTCTAAGAAAACAATTAAATGAAATCTTTTATTCTGATCGCTATTGGTACAGAGCGAGGAATCACCGCGCCCCGGCAGCGTCTAAAGACGCCAGCTTTGAGCGCACAACTGCTGTCACGGACCGCCATGCAAAGCTGTCAGTTTCTATAGTACATTTTTTTTTTCTGTAGGGCATCTCATAGCTGGCCTCTGAGGCCATGACTATTTAACCGGGCAAACCTGTGGGTGCTTTAAGCTGCTACACTCAAAGCCTCCAGCCAGGGACTTACAAATTAAACTAATCTTATAAACTAGGTGAACGCTCGCTAAGGGGGTGCCCCCTGTGGGGTACGAACCTCGGCTTAGGGCGTTTACCGGAGGGAGGACATCAAAGATGGGATGGGCTGGACTATAGTGCATTTATGTAGTTTTGCAAGTTATAGATAGTGAAATCCACGAAGACGCGCCCCACTCCGCTCCGCTCCGTACAGCTTACAGTACAGTAATCGCGGAGTGGGGTGCGTCTTCGTGGATTGCACAATCTATAACGGTAATCCTGTGTGCTAACTGAAAGCAACTGTCGCGCGAATATGATAAAGAAAAAAAAAGAAAGAAAGAAAGAAAATACATTTATTTAACACAGACCAAAAAAGATAAAAAAAAAAACAAACAATAAGTGTAAAGAGCTATGTAAGAAAGATAACTCTTTATTTACCTTAAACATGGTATAAAGTTGTTACAGTCTGGTTTGATATAATGTCCACATGTTTAGCTATTTAAAAAATATTAATTGGTAATACAAAAATAGTCATTCAGATCATGCATCACAAACATTTTAATTAATAGCTGTACATACACATATTATATTTTCAAGTTATAGAAATCATTAATGTGAGAGGAGGGGCTTGTGGCTAAGTAATAACAGCTGCACGGATCGATCGATCAGGTTAAGCTACGCTTGCCGCGGTTGGTCTGTGGATGGGTGACCATCTTTACATACCAAGACCCCTCCGTGCCTCGGAAAGCACGTTAAGCCGTTGGTCCCGGCTGTCATTTGTAGATCTTTGACAGTTGTTACGGGTAGTTAGAAGCCCAAAAAGTCTGACAACCAGTCTTACCAAGGGGTATCGTGTTACCTAGTAACTAGGTTGTGGAGGTCAGATAGGCAGTCGCTCCATGTAAAATACTGGTACTCAGCTGCATCCGGTTAGATTGGAAGCTGACCCCAACATAGTTGGGAAAAGGCTAGGCAGATGATGAGAAATCATGAATGTCATGAAAATTATGTCCATTTAGCTATTTATATAGTTTGTTTTTAAATGAGTTAGGATTGTTTTATAATTATAATTATTATGTTATTTTATTGTATATTTCCTTTCACATATACACGTATACACGTCACAAGGCAGCTTTTAGCATATGGGATTACGCGATCATTTACATGGATTATGACGTACAAACGCGCCTTGATTGATCGCGCGGGTACGTCCATCGAGCGTGATGATCGCACGCACGACATTCGTTCTCGGTTAGGACACGGCCTGGCGTGGTTATTATGGAAAGTGTTGACAGATTTATGTCTCTAGCAGCGGCCGTCGATGCGTCTCCGTGTTCTGTGGCTTCTGCTATTGTGCTGTGTTGTATCGGAGTCTGTTCTATTGTCTTTTAGAATAGAACTGATGAACGCACAGTTGAAAGTTCAAGGTGCTGTGTTGATTTAAGAATAACATTGTATTTTATTATAGGTATAAGTTGAAATCTGAATCTTGTGGCTAAATAATAACAGCCGCACGGGTCGATCTTCAAGGTTAAGCAACGCTTGCCGAGGTCGATCCGAGGATGGGTGACCATCCTTTACATACCGAGACTCCTCCGTGCCTCGGAAAGCACGTAAAGCTGTTGGTTGGTTGGTTGTTTGGTAATGTAAGTTATTTTGCATAATATTGTATAGAATCTTTTTTTTTTCTAACTTGAACAGACAGCTGTGCTGCTTGGTAGTTTGTTGCGCCACTTCTTCTTCCCAGCTAAAGACACTAGGAAGTGGTGAAGGGTGGGCGTTTTTGGAGGACTGTCTTATGTAATTTTGACGTTCGAAAAGTGCTGATTCTCAGCCTAGTTTGAATAAATGACTTTTGAATTTTGTTTCCAGTTGTTATTCGTAGATATTTGACAGTCGTTCCGGGTAGTCAGAAGCCCGAAAGTCTGAGAGTCAGTCTTATCAAAGGGTAACGTGTTACCCAGTAACTAGGTTGTAGAGGTCAGATAGGCAGTAGCTCCATGTAAAATACTGGTATTCAGCTGCATTCGGTTAGACTGAAAGCCGATTCCAACATAGTTGGGAAAAGGATAGGCAGATCTGTATAAGTTGAAACCTGGAAATGAGTCCTGGAGTGGACTCCGCATATCGTCAAGCATAGTGTAGGACGCCTTCCAGCTAGATGGACCGATGACCAAGGTGGCAAGGTGACTGGGACAGACTAAATGCGAAACACGGAAGATAGGGTGTTGTGACGCAGCCTGGGAGAGTCCTATGTCCAGCAGTGGACTGCAATAGGCTGAGTTGATTGATTGATAATTTAAAGCATAATATGCATTGGAAGGTTTCATCATAGTTTCTGGATACAATAAAAAGTTATTGGTTTACAATAAACAGGCTTAGCAATACGGTAGCTTCAATAGATGATTGTTAATCAACAATACTTTTGTTCAGAAATGTACAAAATGATCAGCTTTTACACAATTGTTCATAGTCTTATTGTTTATAGTGAAATTGTTTATGGTCCGAAGTCCAAAAAAAAGTTTCGTCCATTTTCTTGCACGTAATAAAAAAAACACTGACAGCTTACAGGACTCAATAAATTCAAAGTCATTTTGCTTTAAATGCGGCAATAGTAAAGGAGGTAGAAATATCGCCATATTTTGGCATACAAATATTTTTATCTAAATAAGGTGCTAATAAATCAAAATAAACACTAACAACAAAAAAACTTTTTACAAAAAAAAAAACAACCGACCTCCAAAAAAAAACACTACAAAGTGAAAAATAACTTTAATTTCGGAAGTCGGTGTCTTGGGTTTTGTATTTTCATTTTTTGCCACCGACTTCCGAAATTAAAGTTATTTTTCACTTTGTAGTGTTTTTTTTTTGGAGGTCGGTTGTTTTTTTTTTTGTAAAAAGTTTTTATTTTTCACTTTTTAGTTGTGGTACCTACCCCACACACATTCGAATACCACTATCTGCTACCAATGACAGAAACTTAACATATCATCTACATACTAAGTGGGAAAAAAATACGTATTTTGTAGCTAACTCAAAAACTATCCAAGCAAATTTAATAAAATTTATATGGGACCAATTCGAGAGCACACCCTTTCAAACAAAAAAATAATTTTCAAAATCGGTCCACAATTGACGGAGATATCGGTGGACATACATAAAAAAAAAAAAAAAAAAAACAAACATACGCGACGAACGTATAACCTCCTCCTTTTTGGAAGTCGGTTAAAAAGAGCCCAGATATGGCCACTGTAACTGCACAGTTCACATTGCTACACATCAAGCTATACATTTCCAGTATAAGCTGCTCTCGCATTGCATAGGTTTTCCGTACAATACGAGGTCAGCGTAAACTGGAAATGTATAGCTTGATGTGTAGCCGTGTGTACGTTCTCTACAAGGGACGTACACGGTCACATTCAGAAGCGAAAATTACGTTTTGTTTGTAATGCGGAAGTGTGTGGAAATATGTGGGTCAAGTAGTGGTGGTGTTGTGGATTGGACACTGTGGAATAATGATTACATCTATATTATTTAATTTAATAAAGCTGAAGAGTTTGTTTTTTTATTTCTTTAAACGCACTAATCTCTGAAACTACCAGTCGGATTCAGGAAGAAAAAAAAAAGAATGTTTATTCTGCACAAACAAAACGCTCATTAAAAAAAAGTAGAAAAAATACACACACAAAAGTAGCCAAAAACCTCGTAGGAGCCAAGCACAAAGAAAGAGAAGAAAAATGTCAGGAAGACCACTGTGCGAAAATCAAGTAATAGTGCGCGCGGGCGATGAGATGCGATGTAAGGGCAGAGACCGATATTTTACGCGGACGAAGTCGCGGGTTGAAGTTAGTGTATTTATAGTTCTGTGTAAATTGAAATTGAAAATTAAATTCGTTCGTACAGTGAATGACATTAGTGTTAAAGACTGGAGTTAAATACATGTGTGTGTATTGTGTATGCGTATAGTTTTCTCTTGCGAACTTGATAACGAGTTGACTTATTATTAATTTGTCAAAGAAAACGTCATTTGTAAAGATTCTAAGCCGATTGGCTGACTGGCATGCCAGTAACTGACTTCCAAGATTATTAGTGTTGAAGAAATATCCCTAGACGAGGTTTTTTTTATGCGAGGTGCATTTATTCACATACCCATTAGCAAATAATCACAGGCCAACACTCACGCAGGAGGAGACGCCCGGGGCGGGAATCGCGAGCCGATTTCCGGCCACCGTAGGCCCGGGCTTACGGACGGTGAGCAATGGGTAGCTCGCCGTCCGATAAGGATCAAGCCCGGGTCGACGGCGCGTTGTGTACCACGCGCGCCTCAAAGAGATGTCAGCAGAATTGATGGGTTTGGCTAGGGCCAATGCCTGCCGGGGGTTCGAAGAAAACCGATAGGGAAATCGTGGCCCCCGGCAACAGGGCAACCAAAGGAACACGGGTGGGTTTTAGTCAGTAAGAGTCTGACACGCCCTGCCGCTCCACCTAGAACGGGAGAAGTTAATTGATAATTTCCCACCCAAAAAAAAGGCCAAATCTCGCCAAACCTACTACACGAAAACGTTCAGAAATTCAGAGGCTCAGAATATTTCCCGTCACCTTTACCTGTTTGATAACAAGTATAAATACCGGTCATATCAACGGGATTAGCTGGACGATGAGATGAAAGTGACGCGGACAGGAGATTAAGGGTTTTAGCCCTTAATTAGGGAATGGGTAAACCTTGTCGGAAACACACTGACAACAAGTGGGGTACTTTCCCCACTTAGGGTAATAATCTGGGTAAATACCCTAATTATGGGTAAGTGAACTGACTTTGACTTTTGAGAGAGGGGCTTGTGGCTAAATTAAAACAGCCACACAGGTCAATTGAAGGTTAAACTACGCTTGCCGCGATCGGTTTGTGGATAGGTGACTATTCATAGATTGTAATGATTATAATTGAGTAAAACCATATTTGTTATGACCGCGAATCATATTTTAATCAACATAAAACCTGACAATGACCTGCAAAATGCAAAAAACCTAAGAAAATTTGAATTTCGCGGGCTACCCTGACGCTTCCCCCTTAAACCGTTGTTCTCGGTTGTCATTCGTTGATTTTTGACAGTTGTTACATGAAGTCAGAAGCCCTCATGTCTGACAACCAGTCTTACTAACGGGTATGTGTTACCCAGTAACTAGGTTGTGACATTGCTCCATGTAAAATACTGGTATTCAGCTGCATCCGGTTAGACTGGAAGCCGACCCCAACATAGTTGGGAAAAGCCTAGGCAGGTAAAAATATCTTACAGCGTAAGCAGTCTGACAGCTCAAGTACCACGAAAGTGACAGTTGTAAAAGTATACCATATATAAAACTTTTGATTGATTTAATTGTAGGTATGTATCTATGATGTATTACTATTTATTCTTTTTCGAGTTATCTATCAATAATGTTGCACCTGCCATGTTTTGTCTCTGCATCACCCTAAGGTTGGCTGGTAGAAAATGCCTCAGGCATTAAGTCAAGAATTATGAGGGAAAAGAGCACGATACATATATAGCCTAGTCGGGGTAAAAATAAACCTCAACCCGTATCCGTCATAGCTTACTGTTAGTTTAACTTAGGAATTTCACTGCAATATATTCTAGAATTTCAATTAAACCCTCTTCGCTAACTGGCAGTTATTTCGCTCAGCTAATCGGGATGGAAGTCAAACTTTGAACTCCTCATTTCGAAATAACTCGTTGATATACCTACGATGTGTACAAACTTTGAAATGCTCTTATTTACAGCAAACGCATGTTATGTAGTCAACAAAGTTTGTTATGGAACTTTCTAGAAAAATATCTTAGGAGTCGTATCCTACGATATTTTTCTGAATTGCAGAATATTGTTTTCTTTTTAAAGTGAAAATTTCTTTAGGCGCGTTGGGCATTTTTGAGATGGGAAAAAACAATTGAACTCGCGACACCGTTACCTACCGGCACCTCAATTTTGCAAACGCGATTGTGCTCTTTATTTATACTACATTACGGATCAATGTTCTATGCAAGTATTTTTACTTTAAAGGTTTTGGAACAAATTTTTAAATTGTTCAAGTTTTCACTTCTGTCGGCACTCCCGAAGTGCCACTGCTTTATTTTTTTAAATTAAAATGTTCCTTTTTTCTGGATATAATTATTGAATTAGAATAAGGACGTGAAAACCTGTGATTTCATTTGTACCTGTCCACAAACAAAAAAAAAAACAGAAAACCCGACTCCTAAAACACGAAACTGAAAAGAGAAAAAAAAGTATCTATAGAATTTTGGTATCGCAGGCGGGCAAACCAATCAATCTGCCTAGCCTTTCCCAACTATGTTGAGCTCGAATACCACTCTGAGTACTTGATATTTTTGGTTGGTAGATATATTGGCGTGTGCTAGCTTACATAAATTATGGATAATAATTTAAATTATGTTTTATGTTGCGTAATGTAAATTATTTTGTAGAATCAATTTTATTTATTTTTCTAACTGAACAGATAGCTATGCCGCTGGGGAGTTTTTTGCACTACTTCTTCCCAGCTAAAGCACTAAGAAGTGGTGAAGGGTGGGCGTTTTGGGGGATTGTCTTATTTTATTTTGATGTTCGCAAAGTGCTGATTTCTCTTGAGTGACTAGTTTGAATAAATGACTTTTGAATTTTGCGACTGCCTATCTGACCTCCACAACCAATAACTTGAACCATGGTGTAACTTTTGTTTGTCCCGCGTTAAGTTACAGAGTGTGCCAAAGAAATAGACTTACATACTCTCGAAAAATATAGCCCTTCTTGTGGGGCAGTCGGGTAAAAAAGTGAGCATGTATCAGCAGGAACCACAAGCGGAATTTTTATTTTTATCAAGGGGTACTACAAATCAAGGACACAAGTCAGATATACATATTACATTGGCGACAAACTTTTGTATCCACCTTTGGGCCAACCCGAAATTCCACACCACGTATTTTTCAAGTCATACCACTGTTAGGTTTTAATTTATTAATACGTAATTGTTGGATATTGTACTGGCAACACCCAAAGAAACGATGTGTCAATTGATTAGAGCGGGAATCCTTTTTCTGGGTCTGGCGCTCGTGACGGTAAGACGTGCTTAGTGGATGTGTCGGTAAAAAAGATAGATTGGCATGGTATTGGTTGGAGATTTACTGTAAATTAAAGTAACCTATTAGTTTAATGATAAATATTAGAATACGATTAAATAGTGATATTATGTGGGGAATAGGAGATGTGATGGTATGGTGTAGAATATTGAATTTGATGTTGGCAAAGAAATATAAATGACTGACAAAATATCTTGGTGTTGCATATTATTTTCCTTATCCCTGAAATATTGTGAATATGTAGTTTTATTAAACAGTTTTAGATTATGATATTGGGGTAACGACTTTAATATTCATTTGGTTATTAGTATCTATTTTGAGGTTAAATAATTATATTCGGAATTAAATTAGTTATTTTAGAGTAAGGATGGTTTTTGTTTCACCACGCACTAGATAGATAAACATTTATTCAGTGCATATAAAAGACACAAAGCACAATAAAATGATAAAAAAATTACTAAAAACAAGATGCCAATAAACAAAAAAGAAAAGACACGTATAAAGACACGTAGAAATGGAGTGATATTATAGCATACTTCAAATCAAATGTACACTACGCTGCACTGTGTGCTGATATTCTGCTGGATCTCTGCAGTGACATACGGACGTCGAGCAGACGAGATAAATTGGTGTAGTGACAAAGTGTTATGCGTGGAGGGAAATTATGTAAGTATAAGTGCCCGCAATTTAAATGATGTACCTATTCTACAGCAAAGTTTTGTATTGGAAACGTTCTTGTTCGTTAATGTGTTGATTGTGTTTCGATTACTTGATTATTTATATAGTCATATCGACGGTTGAAAGGCTAATTGATCTAAGCGACATTTTGTAAAACTTGCCCCTGCAATTTTAGAGTCCCGTACGGTATATCGAATTACCCTTGAACGATATAACTGTCTACAGAAAGCATGGTTCACCGACGAACGGTAATACGAGAAAACTATTAGTCGATACCATTATTTAGCGACAGCACGTTTCGCCGAATAACGCTACATAGAATGAATGGTTGGCCGATACCAAGATTTGCCGATGTCATGGTTCGCCGGAACACGCTTGAACTAAATAATCCTTTATCGATAGCAGTTTGCATCAAAAACACCTTTTCTTACACCGCCTATCCAAAATAATTGTCTTTAGTTTCTCGCTTGGACAATTTTGACAGACATCGATTAAATTGCATTAACTGCTATTTTCATGCGTTTATCTTAATAATGCATAAACAATTGTTATAATAATATGTACAACTGGTTACGGAAACAAATTAGATGATGCTCATAATTATTACATTGGCCACATTGTAAAAATGATAAACATTCTCGCTGGTCAGTGTATTGTTGCAAATATGTGGGTAGTTATAAACTATTTCCGACTTGAGCACAAAACACATAATAGTGACTTGAATCAAAACTACGTTCTCCCGTTTATTTTCGTTGTTATTGCGATCAGTCAATTAATTTTAAAATGAGTGCTTGTAATGTAATGCAATCAAAACGCGGCGCTAGTGTACTAATTGTGGATGGATATTCATATCACCCAACAAAAGATTGGACGACAAATATTACTGGAGATGTACGCTGAAAAGTTCTAAAGGTTGTGGTGCTACTGTGACAACAATATTTTGCACAAATGAACATTCGATTTTAAATCAAAACAATGAACATGGGCATCTGCCAGAGCCAGAAAAGCGGTTACAGATGAGCTTTAATGCAAAGATAAAAGAAATTGCAAACAATTCAATGGACTCTCCATCACAAATTGTTAATCGCTGCTTGCAAGATGTGCCAACTACGAGTACGAGTGCTGCTCAATTGCCTAGCAAAGCAGCAGCAAGAATGATTGTTCAGCGCATTAGAAGTAAAGGCGAGCCATCGATTCCAAAAACGATTGATGAATTTAAAGTACCAGAGTGTCTTTGTGACCTTGACCAACAACAGTTTTTAATTGGTCACTATACAAATGAAGGTGAGAGCGTAGTCGTATTTTGTACTAAAGAAAATTTTAAACGATTAATGAGTGCACAATGCTGGGTAATGGACGGAACATTTTCGACATGCCCGAATCCATTTACTCAAGTATATTCAATACATGTTTTAGTTGGAACTGAACGGGGCACAAGCAAATTTTTACCATTAGTGTTTGCCCTATTATCGCACAAGACTGAAACCTGTTACATAATATTATTTGAAATATTAAATAGGTATGGGGTCAATACCTTTAATACTAATTTGTCTCCAGAAAACATACTGACTGATTTCGAAATTGCGGTGATAAATGCTGTGAGAAAACAATTTCCAAACTGTGCACACAGACTGTCTGTTTCATCTCACGCAAAGCCTTTGGCGGCATGTACAGGCGGAAGGATTGGCAAAGCACTATGGTACTGATTTCGTATTTGCACATAAAATCAGACATTTATTTGCTTTAGCATTTTTGGAACCAGAAGAGATACCGGAGGCCTTCGAGCAAGTAAAAAACGTAGTATTGCCAACTGAAGCCGAAGGATTGGCACAATGGTTCAATAAGTATTATGTATCTGGAGTATTTACAAAAAAATCTGGCCCAGGGACGAAGTTAATTCTGAGCAAAAATCCACCATTGTTCCCACCAGCTATGTGGTCAGTGTCTAATCGTACTTATTCTATTCCGAAAACACAAAATGCTCTGGAATCATGGCATAACCGGTGGAACACACTTTTAAATCGCAAGAAGTGGAATGTCTTCAACACTATTAAGGAGTTTGCTAAAGAACAAAAATATACCGACTGCGAAATCGAGCGCATCACTGCATCTGAGCCAATGCCAAAGCGTCGTCGTTCGTCGCAGATTGAATATGAAAAGAGACTAGAAAAGCACTTGTCCCTAAAGAGTGAGATGAGCATAGAAAGTTTCTTAGGTGGGCTAGCTCACATAATGTACATCAAAAATCATTAATATAACACATAACTGGTAGTTTTTTTTTTTTCAAAATTGATTGTTTTTTATGATTGTGCAGTTTGCAACCTTTATTTTTGTGATTTACCATTTAATTATAAAAATAATCAAATTTGCTGTTTTATTATTTTCTTTACATTTATTTTTATTGAATTACTAAGATAAACGCATGAAAATAGCAGTTATGCAATTTAATCGATGTCTGTCAAAATTGTCCAAGCGAGAAACTAAAGACAATTATTTTGGATAGGCGGTGTAAGAAAAGGTGTTTTCGATGCAAACTGCTATCGATAAAGGATTATTTAGTTCAAGCGTGTTCCGGCGAACCATGACATCGGCAAATCTTGGTATCGGCCAACCATTCATTCTATGTAGCGTTATTCGGCGAAACGTGCTGTCGCTAAATAATGGTATCGACTAATAGTTTTCTCGTATTACCGTTCGTCGGTGAACCATGCTTTCTGTAGACAGTTATATCGTTCAAGGGTAATTCGATATACCGTACGGGACTCAAAGAGTACGTGCATACAGTTGTACGATGCATCGAGAAATCTGCATCTACAAGTATCTAAAGCATTTCACGCCACCCGATTAAAAGCCGTACGCTATGGAGTAATTATAACCGGTTATTACCAGCTATTACTGGCTAGTGCCGGACAAAGGTGGCTCCTGGCTTCAGTGAACGCATATGTCACATAGATTGGGGCAAGTTATGAGAAGTTATGGAACCACACCTTTTATTTGTGATGATAAGTATGATAAAATACTAGCTATTTAATTATTAAGTAGCTAAATTTAAAAAAAAAACAGTGGCACTCCGGGAGTGCCGACAGAAGTGAAAACTTGAAAAAAAATCGGTACCGCGGTAATCAACGCGTTGATGTCTTTTACTCGACACACCGTGGTAAGCAATGCGTTGATGTCTTTTACTCCACGGTGTTGGTAACAGGTCGCGAAATCAATGGTTTAGTCCCATCTCAAAAATGCCCAAAGCGCCTAAAGAAAATTTCTTTAAAATGTTGATGCGGAAGTCAGGCCATGGTAAACATTTTTAAATGCCAGTTTTTTTGTCAAAAATCCTAATAAGACCTACGATTTTTTCTATTTTTGTTTTGAATAATGGTTTAACCAAATTACGATTTACGTTATGTTATAAAAAGAGCATAATGAAAGAAGGCAATTAGCATAATTGTATCATAAGCATAATCGGCCTAGAATGTTCCCACTGCTGGGTCACAGCCCTCCTCTCTGTGAGAAGGAGTGGGCCATAATTTACCACGCGGGCCCAGTGTGGGTTGATAGATGTCACATTTCTTTGAATTTTTGATTCTAGGACATGCTGGTTTCTCACGTTTTCCTTCACTGTTTAGAGAGCAGTGGTGATGAAATTATTAACACAAAGTAAAGCGCCTGTCAGAAATTAGGAGATCCGCAGGAGAATCAAGGTAACCGACATAGTCCGAAGAATTGCCAAACTTAAGTGGCAATGGGCAGGGCATATTGCTCGCAGAACGGATGGCCGATGGGGCCGAAAGGTTCTGGAGTGGCGACCACGTACCGGAAGACGTAACGTTGGAAGGCCTCCCACAAGATGGACTGATGACCTTGCGAAGGCTGCAGGAATCCGCTGGATGCGGAAAGCACAGAATCGGTCGAAGTGGCGGTGCTTGGGGGAGGCTTATGTCCAGCAGTGGACGTCTTTCGGCTGAAATGATGATGATGATGATGAAAGCGCCTGTCTGGGTTAGAACCTACGATCTACAACTCGTAAGTCGCGGCCATTACCACTGGGGCACCAGTGCCCTACTGATAGTATTATAAATCATCACTTCAACGTATTTGAACAGTTTTAAAACTTGTGAGTTCATGTTAAAAACGAATAATGACAAATAATTTGTATGATGGATCGGGAGATAACTGAATACCTACTGTTAACTTGTTATTATGACCACTTTTCAGTCGATTACGGGGAATTAAAACTATGGTTTCATTGCTGCCTGTCACTATCTATTCGTGGGCCAAGTTAGTGCAGATTGAGATTTATCGAGGCTTCATAACAAAAAATGTACCTTCCTAAATTGTTATGATTGATTTAACGGGAATTACGCCCTTCACCACTTCTCCTAAGCTTCATGTTTGAACCTTCTTTAGTCAGTTTCCGCTGTGCGTTAGAATAGAAAAAATAAAAACCGGCCAAGTGCGTGTCGGACCACGCACAATGAAGGGTTCCGTAACTAACTAAACAAACTTAACTTTGTAGTTGATAAACATGTTCTCCCATACGGAATGTATGGGAAAACATGTTTTTGCAACTGCAAAGTTAAGTTGGTCGATTATTACTCGATAACTAGTAAAGCCTACTTAGCTGTGATAGTTTTCCTTTTAATTTCGTTATATAAACTACTGCTGCCATTTTTTTCACACATCCAAAACCAACCATTTAGCTGGCAGGGGGGGGGGACACTAAACTCTAACAAAAATTAGCACTTTAAAGCTTAATATTTTGCTAACGGATCCCTGAATCCAAAAATGGCTTTCACAAACTCATTATGTTTTTGTAAGACTTTTCCAATAATACCCCACACTATGGGATAAAAAAATAAAAAATAAAACATCACCACTTTACGTGTATGGGAGGTACCCTAAAAAAATGTTTTTCATAATTTTGTTTTACCACTTTGTCAACGTAATTAATATGTATACTCGTACCTATGTCAAATTACAGCTTTCTAGTACTAAGAGTCTCGGAGCTAGACCGCGGACAGATAGACAGACAGATGGACATGACGAAACTATAAGGGTTCCTTGTTTACTACGGAACCCTAAAAACAGTGGCACTCCGGGAGTGTCGACAGAAGTAAAAACTTGAAAAAAAAATCGACACCGCGGTTTTCAATGCGTTGATGTCTTTTACTTCACGGTGTCGGTAACAGGTCTCAAAATCAATGGTTTAGTCTCATCTCAAAAATGCCCAACGCGCCAAAAGAAAATTTCACTTCAAAAATATGGCTATTATAAAAAGTTTCATAAAAGCAAGTCTTTTAATTTTATTCCAAAAAATATTTTCATAAATCAGCACAAAAGGTAGGTGCATTTTTTTAAGTAAACAAGGTGGAATAATCAAGTACAATACTTGACTTCTGGTAAATTGTAGCAATATGTTTTATAAAAAAATCTATACATCCCATCACAAATAATTTCATTAATGTAGGTGCCGTGCGTGGAATGAGAATAAATATTAATATAATATACTGTTCCACCGAACCGCACTTATCAAAATGCTGTTTCAATGCAAGCTCTTCCACTAGAACAGCTTAGGTACCGTTGAAATCAGCGCTGTTAGTGGAATACCTCGATGTTTATTTTTATTTTAAGCTGTAAAGTTATTGAGATATATCTATTGTTTATCTACACTAATATTATAAAGAGAAAAGATTTGTAGTTTTGTTTGTAAAGAATAAACTAAAAAAAAACAGCGACTCTCCGGGAGTGCCGACAGAAGTGAAAACTAGAACAAGATCACCTTGGTGGAAGAAAAATAATTGCATAGAACATCCGTAACTAAGACTTAATATAAATAAAGAGCACAATCGCGTTTACAAAAATGAGGTGTCGGTAACGGTGTCGCGAGTTCAATTGTTTTTTCCATCATGACCAATGCGCCTAAAGAAGTTTTCACTTCAAAAAACTGGACTGATTTTAAAAATTCTTTCACCAGTAGAATGCTATATTAAAACTGAGTAACATAGGCTATAACTTATAAAGATATGATGCGGGCTAAGACTAGTATTATATGTATAATCACACCTTAGATTCAATAGTTTGTTTCCGTAATCGCTACAGCTTGTAAATTACACCTCAGTATAATTTCGTACCGTTCACGACTGCGGAAACGCTCATAATAGTCACGAATTGAGTTGGAAAATTGGAATTTTAAACTGGCGAGCTTTAACTGTGTACAATAGTTGCATAGTTACCACCTGAATAAATTGAATTTTATAGTGTTCTTATAATGGCTAAGTAGTTGAGGTCTCCACCTCTCATGCACGCGGTTGTGGGGTCAAATCCGGGCAAGAACCAAAGTGACTTTTTCTATTTCATTATTTTTATAGGTACTTTCTGAGTTTATCTTGGAAGTTTTTGTCATCGATGAAGGAAAACATCGTGAGGAAAGCTGGAGATAATTATAGTAAACTAGCAGCGCCCCGCGGTTTCACCCGTATAAGTCTCGATCCCGTGGGAAAAAAAAAAGTATCCTATGTTCTTCTCCAGGGCATCATCTATATCGACGCTAGAAAGGCAAATTGTATTAACGACCATTGCTTAAACTGTTCAATAAATGGATTTGAAGTTTTACTTTTCACAAAAAAAATCATAATAAATTAACAACTGGAGTATTTTTGTTGAAATTCAAAATAGTTATTATTTAATATGTTTATTATTTAATTAGTAACTCAAAATATTTTTTTATGCCTTTTTGATCTATTTTTAGGAGATAATACAAGATTGTGAATAATGTTGGTCAGGTAAAATTGACTTAAGTCACAATTCCAACATTAGAAGTCCTGTAAAAAATGTTTTAACGATCGAATAGCTGCATACAACCTACAACTAAAGTATCTTATGTTCTATTCGGTAAACTTTAATATTCCAATAAAATGTTTTAACAGGCCGAGTTAGTCAACCACGGAAAACCAAAAAATCTAATGTTACTCATTAATCTTAGTTACGGTTAGTGTTAAATACCGGATAGTATTTGGGGAAGGTTGACCTGAAGGTACACTAGTAAATAAAACCACTGTGTACTGATCTCATATGATAGCTACTTTATTTAAAAAAACTGTTTGAATATACACTATTTGCGGTAACGAAACCATAGCGACTGCTAACTTGAGGTCAACGCCATCTATCGAGCACGCAGGAAGCTTTACAAGTAATCAAGTCTTAAACATACCGCCCACCAAGGACGTTACTGAAGGGATGTCCTTCTAAACTGAACTAAAGTGGCACATTGCAAAGGCAAGTTGAACTAAACATTTGTAATACATGAGAAAATAGTATGAATTAAAATCGTCGAGCTATGGTTTCTATATATTACTATAACACTCAATGCTTAATGGTTAACAAGAATGTTACAATAACTTAAAGCTAAACATGAATTATTCTGAGTAGAAAAATGTAGTTTAAAACTAAGTATATAAAAATAGTAAACAGTGTAAAACTTAAAATATGTGTATAATTTGATTTTAAACAGTTGATTTAAAGTTTACAGGCGTAAAACAATGGTTGTATAAATTGATTCTAACAAGACAAAAGTGTAAATTAGTTGTAAAAATAATGGCTAAATAAAATATGTAAACAAAAAATAGTAAAACTTTCTTATTCGACTACGGGTAAAATACATATTTTGGATGTTGGCCTTTTGATTGTTGAGGATTTGGTGCGTAACGTGACTACACGGGTGATGTTATCGTCCCCAGGATGTTTTTGTACTATCCTACCCATCAACCAACGACTTGGCGGCAAGTCGTCTTCTTTGACAAGAACAATGTCTCCAATTTTTGGTTCAGCAACTTGGGAAGACCATTTGTAACGATTCGTCAAAGTAACGAGATATTCGTGAGACCAACGTCTCCAAAACGACTGAAGCATTCGTTGAATGAATTGCCAGCGTGATAAGTGATTAATATTTGAATCTTCGTACTTGTTATCTGGTACATTCACTAAGGGCTCTCCAATTAGGAAATGACCAGGTGTTAATGGTAACGGTTCACCAGGATCATCAACCTTAATTGTGCTCATAGGTCGCGAGTTCAAGCACGCTTCTACCTGACTGAGGAGTGTTGTCAGTTCTTCATATGTGAGAGTCGCTTCACCGATCACTCGTTTCAAATGAAACTTTGTGGACTTCACTCCTGCCTCCCAAAGTCCGCCAAAGTTGGGACTGTGAGGAGGAATGAAGTGCCACTCCGTACCATTCGCTTCGAGGTGTTCGGCTATGGACGATTGGATAGCTGTCAACTGCTGCAACTCCCTGGAGGCGCCTACAAACGTGGTGCCATTGTCACTCCACAGTTTGGCACAATGACCTCGTCTTGAGACAAAACGCCTAAACGCTGCTAAAAAGGTTTGAGTGCTCATGTCACTCACTACTTCTAAATGCAGTGCACGAGTGACCATACATACAAACAGGCATATATAGCCTTTGTATGAACGGTGGCCACGACCTTTCGTTGTCCTCACATTAATTGGACCAGCATAATCAACCCCGCTATTCAAAAATGGTCGAGCTGGAGTGCACCGAACAGCTGGTAGGGAACCCATGAACTGATTTTTAGTACTGGCTCTTTGCCTGGCACATGTCACACACTTGATGACATGGTGTTTGACCACATTTCTGACCCCTATAATCCAGTAGGCTGTCCTCAAATAATTTATCATGAGCTGAGGACCCCCGTGAAGGGTTTTATGGTGTGCGTCAGCTATGATTAACCGAGTTAGATGACTGGAGTGAGGCAGGACTATCGGATGTTTCATTTGTTCGCTTAGTTCTGATTTCTCTAGTCTACCTCTAACTCTCATAATGTCCTTATTATCGAGATAGGGGCAGAGTGACCTTAATGGACTTGTTTTTGATTTTATGTAGCCCTTGTCCTTTAGTTCCTTATATTCTGTTGTAAATAGTTCTTCCTGTGTTTTCCTAATACAACATTCGAGAGCAGAGTCTAATTCTGTTTTTTGTAAATACCCTTTCCTGTATATTTTGTTCTCCTTTAAAAATCTTCGGCAGTATGCAACAATCCTAACCAATCTTCGTAACTTAGAAAATTGATCGAAGAAGGAACAGTTTGGAATGATCGCTACAAATGCCTTTGCGGTCTCTTCCAAATCTGTATTGCAATCATTATTTGGCCTATTGTAAATTACGTTTTGTAATTTAAGAAACGATGGTCCAGAAAACCATAAATCGTTTTCTAGCAGTGAACTGGGAAGTATCCCTCTAGAGGCGCAGTCTGCTGGATTTTGCTTAGTGGGAACGTGAAACCATTGCGACGCTTTCATCGAGGTCAATATTTCAGACGTCCTATTGGCCACAAACGTCTTCCATTTACTTGGGTGGCTATTTATCCAGGCCAACACCACAGTGGAATCCGTCCACGCCTTGACCTTGTCTTGGGAGATACTCAAGACTTCAGACGTTTGAGATAGTATCTGTGACAGCAAGACTGCTCCGCAAAGCTCTAACCGTGGAATACTTATCTGTTTTACCGGTGCAACCCTAGTCTTAGCAACTAGCAACGACACTTGAACATTGTCATCTGCGTCTACAATCCGCAAGTAAATCGCAGCTGAGTACGCTGTTTTAGAGGCATCACTAAAACCGTGAAGTTCCAGATAGTCGTTCGATTTGGTGCCAAGCCAACGAGGAATCCGAATCTTGGTGAGTAGTAACAATTCCTCGCGATATGATCTCCATTCATTTATTAAGTTGTTGGTTAGCTCCTCATCCCAACCCACACCTGCAAGCCACAATTTCTGGATAAATACTTTCGCCAAAACCACACTAGGGGCTAGCCAGCCTAATGGATCAAAAAGTCGTGCTATCACAGAAATAATGGTTCTTTTAGTCACAGGCGCGGTCGTCGGCGACGGGAGATTCACCGTGTACTGGAAGGTGTCTGCGGTGCGGTTCCAGGTAAGTCCTAGAATTTTGATTGTACTATCTAATTTTATTTCCACTTCCTTTTCCTTTTGTTCTGGTTTCTTTGGTTGGTTGTACTCCTTTGCTTGTTTTATGTCCTGTATGATTTTGTGCTTATTTGTGTTGTTCTCATTTATGTTGTCCTTTGTCCTAATTTGATCTGTTTGTCTTTTCAATGTATTACTTTCTATTTCCTGTATCCTGTCTACTATTTCTTGGTTATTACTGTTCCATTTTTGGAGCGTGAATCCACCCTTTCTTAGTAACGCTGTCATTTGCCTGTAGATTTCCAGGCCTGCTTCTACATCCTTACAACCGGACATCAAGTCGTCCATGTAGAAGCAGTTCTGAACTATATCGGCAGCAAGATTGTAATTTTTACCTTCATCGTAGGCGACTTGATGTAGGGTTCTAACTGCTTGGTATGGTGCTGATGCCGTACCAAAGGTAACCGTCACCAGCTCGTAATCCTTGATATCGGTTTCAGGACTGTCTCGCCATAATATGCGCTGAAACATTGCGTCTTCTTCCGAAATCCTGACCTGGCGGTACATTTTGACGATGTCCGCTACCAGTGCTATAGGGTGAAGTCTCCATCTTAACACTGTGTGTCTTAAATCAGACTGCAATGTAGGTCCCACCATCAACGTGTCATTGAGTGAGACGCCATTGTTGTTCTTCTCGGACGCGTTGAAGACAACACGCACCTTCGAGGTAATTTTGTCTTCCCGGATTACAGCATGGTGAGGTAAGTATACCGCCACTTCCTTATTCTTATCATTCTTGTCTATCTGTCTCATGTGTCCTAGTTGTAAATATTCGTCTATTACCTGCTTGTACTTTTCCTTTAGATCTGTATTTCTTTCTAGCCTTTTTTCTAACGACTTAAATCTTTTTTCAGCAATAGCACGAGAGTTTCCACCCTTACAAGAAGGATTTTCATCGCGGAAAGGTAGTCTCAATACGTACCTTCCACTGCTATCCCTTACTGTAGTTTTAGTATAAAACTCTTCACACTTCTTTTCTTCAGGTGTTAGTATTTTCTTTGAACTATTTTGCTCTTCAATTTCCCAAAATTTTCTTAATATTTCATCTTCATTAACTTGTGCATGCAACACATTAATTTTAGGTGAACTTTTAGATGTGTCCCTACTAATTACACCGGACAGGATCCACCCTAGGGTAGTGCTCTGAGCAATCAGAGTGCCTGATGGACTCTTAACTATGTTTGCCTTAATAATGCAGCTGTAAGCATCAGCTCCCAATAAAACATCTATTTTATTGGGAGTGTTGAACTCTGGATCTGCAAGCTGCAGCTTGTTAACAGTTAACCAATCTAAGGTAGTGTGGACTCTACTCTCAGGTAAGTACGATGTAATTTTACTTAGTACGTACGCATTAATTTTAAGATTAAAATTTGAATCTATCCGAGATTGGATATTCAAATGTACCATGTACGTTGCCATGGTTGAACTATTACCACCAAGACCTGAAATAGTTCCTTGAATAGGGATTTTTTTCAGGTTGAGTAGCTGAACTACGGCTTCTGTTACAAAACATGCCTGTGAACCCTGATCGAGCAAAGCTCGGATAGTCTGAAATTCACCAGAGCGTGACTCGGCTTTTATTAGCGCTGTGGCTAATAAAACCTGTCTGGGCTTGGGAATATTACCTGTCGACAGGCACGAAACAATCTGACTAGTGTTAGGTGAACTAACACTGTCGATAGCCGATGATGTCGAAGGTTGGTCCCTTTTGTCCGACTCCTGACCTAAATGCAACAGCGAATGATGGCGCTTTTTACAAACCTTACATGTGGTAGGTTTTCTACATTCAGAAACAATGTGATTGCCGCCCAAACAGTTGTAGCAAATTTTATGTTTTGCAACAAAATCACGTCTAACTTCAACTGTCTGCTTTGAGAATTTCTTGCAGAAACAAAGTTTATGTCCTTCTGAGCAGAATTCACACTGTATTGATGAACTCGTAGCCAACATTGCCTTTGGAGTATGTGAAAATGACCCTTTATTATTGTTGTTGCCCTGATGAACTGGTGCCCTTTTAGGTTCTAAACACTCTAACGCACGAAACCGATTTTCTATAAAAGTTTTAAATTGCTTGAAAGTTGGTAAGTCATTGTTGGAGTCATTGTTGCAAATACTAAGCTCCCATTGTTTACGCGTTTCGTTGTCTAATTTAAAGGTAACAATGTGTATGATAATGACGTCCCATGTACTCACGTTTATCGACAAATTACTCAACGCATTAAGACAATCGCACGTGGTATCAAGCAACTCCTTCAAAGTTGTAGCTGATTCCACTTGCATACGTTTTTGACCGAACAACCTCCTAAGAATACAATTTGTTAAGTATTTTTTATTGCTATAACGCTCCTGTAACTGAGTCCAGCACTGAATATAATTGGCGTCAGTTATAGGAGTATGACGTATTAATTGCTCTGCTTCGCCAGAAAGGTGACCTTTCAAATAATGGAGCCTTTGTACATTATCTAGGGTATCATTTTTGTGTACTAATGATGTAAAAAGATCATGGAATGTTGTCCATTCATCATATTTTCCTGAGAATGTTGGAATGGTTATTTTAGGTAACTTAACAAATGAACTACTTGATTTGTTTATACTAGTTGAAGCATTATCGGTTTGACGTACAGAAACCTCAGCTAACCGAATTTTGTTAAGAGCTGTTTTCGTTAAACTTTTATAAATAACATAAGCATCTTCTGTCACGTCATAGATATCAACCACTTTCTGTAGAATATCTTCTGCTTTATAACGTTCATGTAATTTAGTGTTACTTTCTTTAAATAATGCCCAATCCCTTTCTAATAATTCTTGCCTTGTTTCTATGTATTCTGGCGTTAATCTATCTTTACTACATTTCTTAAAATTTGTCAATCCCTTTGTGATAACATTCTGTTGATCTTTTAAAACATTAATTAATCCATCCATTTTTATAATTGGTTTATAAACTTAATGAATAAAAAATATGTGTTTAAATTGATTTTAACTTGATCTAATTTTTATAAACCCAAAGTATAAATCAACGTAAGTATACAAATGAAAAACAACTTTCTCAAAAGAGATAAAACATGTAATATAACTTATAAGTACATAAAATTCGACAAAATTTTTCTAAGTTGTACAATTTTATCAAACACAATAAATAATACAAGTCCCAAATCACTACTTAAAATTTTACAAGTGTTTTGGAAACACAAAATCTGGTAGAAATCGGGTATAGGTTCCCCGTATCCCCGTTTTCTATAAAATATTCTAAGTCCTAATTCTAACATGCACACAAATTGAAATATAATAAAAGTTTTCTAAGTTTAAAAATGTTGTTAAAATTTTAAAAGTCCAAAATTACGAAATAATTTTCTAAGTCGAAACTTCTTGACTGTTTCCAAAGTTAACTTCTCGTTGGAATAGAGTTCAAAATTGTTTGACTCGACCTGTTCGTCCAATTCATGGACAAGATAAATAAATAAAATGTACTCACAAAACTGCACTTTACACAAACACCGTTTTCAACCTGCAAGTGGCGCCCTCTGTGGCCGCTATCTGAACTGCGCTTGACGTCACCTGTGACGTCGTGTTGACTGCGCCGGCGTCGCCTTGCTGTCCTCCAGTGAAGTGTTGATCTGAGAGTGGCGCCCTCTGTGGCCACTCTTTGAACTAGTCCGCCAATGCGACTCAGCTCACCGCCAATGCTGGGCAAAGCTGTCGCTTCTAGTGCGGAAGACCGTGTACCTTGCTGCAGCGATCCACTGCAAGTACACGGGACGGAAAAGCGGGCCTACGGTGGCTATGCTTGTACCAAAAAACTGTCCAAAAGACCCGGCTCATAGGACCAATGTTAAATACCGGATAGTATTTGGGGAAGGTTGACCTGAAGGTACACTAGTAAATAAAACCACTGTGTACTGATCTCATATGATAGCTACTTTATTTAAAAAAACTGTTTGAATATACACTATTTGCGGTAACGAAACCATAGCGACTGCTAACTTGAGGTCAACGCCATCTATCGAGCACGCAGGAAGCTTTACAAGTAATCAAGTCTTAAACAGTTAGGATCAAGGTATTATATCCCAATATTACTTTAGTTTTTAGCGGCAGGTAAAAATAAAATACAAAATAAAGAAGTATAACAATTGCAATTACACAACAGCAAACAAACGCAACAAAAACATAAAACAACTTGTTTATAACTTAAAAAAACTAAATCAAAAACGAGATTCACATTTATAATTAAACAAAAAAAACTACGTACTTTTTGAGATCAATCAGTCTAAAAAAAATTATACAGATGTTCGTATGACATGTAGTAACAAAACATAAAGCAACTTTTTACATTAATTTTATTAAACAAAAAACAACTCAACTTTGACATCAATCAGTTTTATGAAAATTATACAGATACAACAATATTAAACATAACTAGTATGTGCCTAGTAGACTCTTATAGGTACCTACTAGGTAGTTTAATAAAAAGTAAAACCATTTAACAAATAGGTACTTGAATAACACACTGTATTCAATTGCGAAAAAAAAATCACGATTTTTTTAATAAATCAAATTTTGGTGAAATAGGTACCTAACTTATAAAATTGTATAATGGTCATTCACATGCGATAATGAACATGGTAAATATCCCATTTTAGTATTTACTATTAACCTAACTTCAATCGTCGACGTCTTCTACAAATCTGGCAACAATTCTTTAACGTTGCAAGTTTTCAAATTAAGATAGTCCTCATGATACCTACGTGTGTACTACCTCATGATAGTAAAGATTTTACAAAGCTTTACCAAATCAGCATAATTTGTATTTAGTAATAGGAAGTCTGTTTTTATACAAATTATCTCCTGGACACCTATTCTTACCAATAACTTCAACTTTTTTAGTAGCTGCTGTGTCATTTATGCTGTATTTTATTTATAAAAATATTATCTAAATCCTTTTTCTAAAATGTAACATACTTTTTTTTGGTGGGAAATTATAAAATAACTTCTTCCGTTCTGGGCGGAGCGGGAGAGCGTGTCAGACTCTTACTGACTAAAACCCAGCCGTGTTCCTTCAGTTGCCTGTATGTTGCCAGAGGCCACGATATCCCTTTCGGACTTTCCCGCGACCCCGGCAGGCATCGGCCCTAGCGGACCCCGTCAGTTGTGCTGACATCTCTTTGAGGCGCGCGTGGAACACAACGCGCCGTCGACCCGGGTCTGGTCCTTATCGAATGACGAGCTACCCATTGCTCACCGTCCGCAAGCCCGCGCTCGCCTACGGTGGCCGGGAATCGGTCTGGGATTTACGACGCCCAGGGCATCTTCTGTGGCGACTAGGTGCGTGAAGGCGCGAAGTTTGCCTCTCCCTCACGCGTTCTCCCTCACGCCTCCTCCTTCGCGAGCGTTACTATCGCTCCGTAACATGGTCTCCGTACAAAGGCCGGATGCGAGAGATCACCGCCGCCGATCACGTCCACGAGGACATGGCGGTGCTTCGCCCAAGCAGACCTCCACCGTATGCTCCACCGTGTCCTCCGGGCGATCCGATCCACACCATGGTAACACCCGGGCGTTTCCTCCCACCTTATCCGGAACAGGAACTTCCCGAAACATCCGTGTCCGGTGAGGACTTGCGTCAGGCGAAAGGTGAGGACTCCGTGGCGCCTCTCAAGCCACTCTTTATATAGGCGACTTATCGCTGCAATTGTGGCGTGTCCAGCACTGGGTTGCGACAATAACACTCTCTATGACGCCATGAGATCCCGCCGGAGCTCTGCCGCTGTGCCGTGATTTCTCGCGGCATCGTAGTTACGCCCCGGCGGCGTTTCGCCTCTTCGCGCCACTCCCAGATGTAAATGTAACATACTTGATTGCTGGTTTCCTCAATAATATTCGATTCGTCTGCTACTACGTTTTCGTCCTAAAGTAAAAACAAATACGGGTATGAAATGTAGGTAGGTGTTAATAGTTAGTTCTTAGTTCATGCATTTTGGTTTGGTAGGTACTTTAATATTACACTTAGGTACCTGTTCACAGTCAGCTAAATATGGTTCAAACATTAATGTCCTTCTTAGTCTAATGGATCTAACGTTTAACGCCACTATAAATTGATGTCTGACTGTTGGTGTATTTAAGAGAAAACAATTTTCGAGTAAAGCGGTCAGTTCGTGCGTGATCACCGACATCGACAGTGCGTGGTTGACTGAAGCGCCATCACAACGCTCAGACCTTATTCGCACCGGTTCGCGCGCATAAAATGTGCTCCCGGAGTACAGCTTATCTACCACTATTTCACACAAAAACTATTTTTTAAGTAAGCTTAACTTACTAAAACAAAAAACTTTGCTTAAATTAAAGTAGCTTAAATGCTTACGATACGTCAAAATTGTGCCAGGTAAAAATGTATGATCGACCAACTTGTTATTAAACATTGACGACAAAATGCGCTTAACGTCCAAACTATTGTAATTAGTAGAAAGGTACAGTGTTTTAACGGACAATAAACAAAAAATTATGCACAAATAAATTGTTTTATTTTCATGATTTAATAAAGTGGCCAACTAGTAAAACGGTTTATTGAAAAAACAATGAAAAAAATGATTTGGTAAAGTGTCATAAGATTAAATCTTTAATTAAACAAAATAAGCTAAATGAATTAAGGCCAACTTTCTAACGATATGTACGGTTTATGAAACAAATAACGAAAATGGTTGGATTTAAAACAAAATTCAATACGAAAATGACTGAAATCACCGTTGTATTAACGACCACAAAAGTGCTCAGATTTAAATGAAACTTCGACCATTCGAAAGAGAAAAATCTGCCGATTCCAACGATATAAATAACTCAATTTTGACCAAGGTGGTCGTTCATACAATATGCCTTTCTAGCGTCGATATGTGCCCAATTTCATCCAAATCCGTTCAGCCGTTTTAGCGTGAAGGCGTAACAAACAAACTTACTTTCGCATTTATAATATTAAGGATCCCTCTAACTTCCCGACACTTAATAGTTCAAGCATTTTTATTTATTTTTTTGCATTTAATTCTTCTTTTTTTTTCTTTGTTTGTTTTATATTGTTTAAATCTCTGAGTCTATATGTTATGTTATGCCCTATCCCTTCACATTTACTAACTAATTAATTATGTTTACATACCGTGTGGTGGGACCCTGGTGATCTGCGATACAGGTATTCCTAGTGCAGACACCAGTCTCTCACAAACTATTGTCACAGTTTTTCAAGTCTGTCTAAATTATAAGATGCCATTGTTTGTGAAGAGAAAATAAATTATTTGAATTTGAATTTGAAGGATATATGTTTAAAATCGCCAACACATCTTGAGAAGACGTGGTGATCAATGCTCGTGCGTTCTCTATATGAGAAGAGGCCTTTTTCCTGCAGTGGGACAACAATAGGCTGATATTATCCTATACTATTTAATGAGCAATATTTGTATAAATTATTGACGGAGAGGGGTATGTGTCTATTCGTTATTATCAGTCATATTTTAACTACTGTGGGCGTACTATGGGTAGTGTTGGTTATTGCGCAATAGAACACACATTATAAATTCCTATCAAATTCACACACTGTAGGTACACAACACAACTATTCAAAACGCGCTATCTGTCTTCACTGCTTGACAGCCATCCATGAACTCTGCTCATCTCCGGCCGGTCCGAGCGTTATGTTGTAGACTGTCGAACGCCACTAGGCGGCGCTGGCGTCCCGATTATTCAACTTAGTAACGTATTTCGGACATATATATTCTGTTAGGCTGGTCTTGAAATTAAAACTATGAATTTATAATAATTCTATTGTATACAAAGGAACAAGACGTTACTCTCCCGCGCGCTCCCGAATATTAGTGTCATCTATCGACCATCTGTCATCTATCGATCGCTAGTGCTGCCCACCCTGATACACATGGAGTTTATTTATTAATTTATTTATAGGTTCACCAACAATTGTTTACACTGGATAATGATTATGAGTAGCATGCAAAAATGTATATGCAACAGTGAAACAATCACTTACAGGCAAACTCCGCATGCATAAAGAAGTTGTATAATTTTGGGTTGGGACAGCTATTGGATTATCGTTATCAGTACATATATTTGTAATCATGTTCTCGCAAACGGCTATAACGATTTCGATGAAAGTTGCAATTAGGGGTTTACGGGGATGAAAAATCGATCTAGCTAGGTCTCATATCTGAGAAAATTAGTTTTCTCTATTTTCACAGCCTCGGGAATGTAATACAACGTTGGTATTCCTGGATGATATGTTTATCTATTTTCACCCGAGCAAATCTCGGTCGACCAGGTACTTATTATTAACACTGTTCACTTCTCGTTACTATTGTTGAATGTCTGCAGATAGTATTTCTGTGTCGATTTTAAGCTATTGCATAGCTTTTATCGCGGGCTTTGAGCGCGGCGACCGGATCAAGAAATTCCGTAACGAAAAAATCCTAACACCCCCCACTCTGCCTATCATGTAATGACGGTTCCCATGACAACGTGATGTTGTCATGGGAACGTAATTTTTGTTTTATGTCATTACGTCATCATCCCAAGTGTAGCGTTGATAAATAGGAAGTATGGAGGTTACAAACGCTATGCAATAGCTTTACCGCGGCAGTCCCCGAGTGCCACACGTTTTTTTTATCATCTTTCCTCTCACTTTCCTGCAATCAAAAAAGAAACTTAAATCTAAAAAAATCTAAATGATCAAATTTGTAGGAGTGATTTCGTGAAAAGGGATGGAAGTGTGTCACAGGAAGCCGAGGAAGCGCGCGCTATTTGGTTTGACCAATGAGCGCGCGCGGTGCTAGAGTTGGCCCTCCGTAACGACCTTGACGAGGCCTTTAATATTGCTTATTACCTTAATGTTGCTTTTTACTAAGGTTTTGTCAGACGTTACAATCAATATCTGGATGAATATCTGATAATTTTTTTGAACGACGTTTACTTAAAGTGAAACTTAGCTAGATCGATTTATCGTCCCCGAAACCCCTGCATACTAAATTTCATGAAAACCGTTGGAGCCGTTTCCGAGATTCAGATTACATATTATGGACATTTATACAAGAATTGCTCGTTAAAAGGTAGTAGATATGCGACTATTGGTAAAGCTTGCTTGTTTTTTTATCCTAAAGTAGACAGTTATTTAAATATTTCCATGGGTTACTCAAGAATGTTGTAAAAGTCACGATTTCTACCAGTTCATTCCTACCGCAAGCCGCGTTAAAGAACTTCATCTAAAAACTTAAAAGTAGCCTCTGTATAACATTCATTTTACAACACAACTTGCTTCGTCCTTAATCAAAAATGGCAAGTGAATAAATTATATATTTTTCAATTAAAAACGTTACCTCCGTAAAACTAATATCCCTAAGCCATAGTATTCTTTCAATTACCCTCCCTGTCACTCTTAATTAATTTGTTCGTTAAGTATTAGCTTTATTACTTGCTACACTGTGTTATTTTAGAATTCCATTAATTTTGTCTGGTGGATATAAGAGTGTTTATAAAGAAATTTTAAAATCGTTATGGCAAAAGGGACCACTTGTCTCAGACTCAGAGGTCCTGGGTTCAATTCACAGTGAGGGCAAAATTTTCTGCTCGGTTTGGTGTGTGGTAGGGCTTGTTCTAAGTCCGCCTATCTAGCTACCACCATCTTATCTAAGTCTGTCACCATAACAACAATGTTAACAGCATTGTTGTGTTTCGGCAGTTAGAGGTAAGATAGTCAATTCCTCTGTGCTTGAGGATTCCGGGTGAAGCTCGCTTCTACCTTCAGCCCGATCATCACTTACCATTAGGTGGTGAGATGCAGGGCAAGAGCACGAAGATCGTGGAAAAAACCAATAAGAAAAAAAAATGGCCCTGAAATTTATAAAATTTACCTTATTATGTAGACCAATCAATACTTGCTTGTGAGTGGGTTGTGGCTAAGTAACAACAGCTGCACGGGTGAATCGATCAAGTTAAGCTACGCTTGTCGCGGTTGCTCTGTGGATGGGTGACCATCTTTATATACCAAGACCCCTCCGTGCCTCGGAAAGCACGTCAAGCCGTAGGTCTCGGCTATCATTTGTAGATCTTTGACAGTCGTTACGGGTAGTTAGAAACCCAAAAAGTCTGACAACCAGTCTTACCAAGGGTTATCGTGTTACCTAGTAACTAGGTTGTGGAGGTCAGATAGGCAGTCGCTCTATGTAAAATACTGGTATTCAGCTGCATCCGGTTAGACTGGAAGGCGACCTCAACATAGTTGGGAAAAGGCTATGCAGATGATGATGTAGACCAATCAATCAACTCAGTCTATCGCAGTCCACTGCTGGACATAGGCCTCTCCCAGGCTGCGCCTCAACACCCTGTCCTCCGTTCTGATGTTCAGTTAAAACATCATTTAAAATATACAATACAATTTACAAAAAAAAAAAAAACAGTGGCACTCCGGGAGAGCCGAAAGAAGTGAAAACTTAAAAAAAATTGGCAACGCGGTAATCAACGCGTTGATGTCTTTTTAATGGTTAAAAGCTGGTGTCGTAACAGTGTCGCGAAATCAATTGTTTGATCCCATTTTAAAAATGCCCAACGCGCTTAAAGAAGTTTTCACTTCAATAAATGTTTTACAATAACATAACCTAACCTTTTGGAAACACTGCGATATCTCGCCTGACCTACTTATTAGTTTTTTTTTAACTATCCCATTTCATGGAGCAATTTAATTATTCTGACAAACTACAAAATCCAACAGTGTACACACTAAAAATGGATTCAAGCATGCATCCTAAAAGTATTGAAATTACAATATTAAACAACTGTGTTGTTTACTTACGAATCTTAACCCAAACTCTATATTGATAAAGAACAAAATCGTTTGAGAGACCCATGAACGGATGTTTTGGATGTATCAAATGTCGCTAGCGCCGTTCACCTAAAAATACCGGAATTTTATCGTAATTTACGTACAGAAAAATGGTTTCCGATAGCGGTATCGTAAAATCCGAAACCTATCTCCGATCAGAGGATTATTTAAATATGGGTCACAATTTACATAAAAAAGATACGTTATTTGCTATGAAAAACTGTGGTGTTTGTAAAAATACTATAATTTTTTATGTTAGTGTCCAATATCCTGAAATTATTTGTGTGAAGTTTTAATGATAACTACGTAATATTTTTGAAATAAAATAACTATTGAAAGTAGAAAATTTGTTTAGACCGAAATTGAAAAAAGCAGAGCAGTTTTTCTGTGAGTTGGTTACCTCTACAATGCAACTTCCCTTCAAACCTTTGATATCGATGATATTCTGCTATTAGATACTGGTATTATCATCTAACTGTGTGGCTTAAAGATTCTGAGATGGACACTAACAGCTGAGCCACCACTGTGCTTCAATGTCACCACCACCGTCGATTGTCTACGCTTTCGTAGCAGTTCAAACAATGCGCTACGCCATCTGCTACGCCGTAGCAGATACACAACGCGTAAATTTGCATCAAACAACAATCTTCTAATAGTCGATAATTCGATAAATCTCGGGTTTCGATAATAATCGATTGCCTGTTCCGAATACGAAATCCCCTAAAACAATTTATTGATATGGACTATTATTGTTGTTTGCAATGTATGCGTACTTTGAGGGGCTTGTGGCTAGGTAATAACAGCCGCACGGATCGGTAGATCAGGTTAAGTTACGCTTGCCACGGTTGGTCCATGGATGGGTGACCATCTTTACATATCAAGACCCCTCCGTGCCTCGGAAAGCACGTTAAACCGTTGGTCCTGGCTGTATTTTGTAAATCTTTGACAGTTGATACGGGTCGTCAGAAGCCCAAAAGTCTGACAGCCAGTCTTACCAAGGGGTATGGTGTTTATTTATTTATTTATTTAAGGAAAAACAAACAGTAGCACAATAAAAAACAGTTACAATATCTTAAATATAACATTTTGAACAATTATGCTACCCACTACGTTTTCCACAGATTACAATAGGAAGTATTTAAAAACTAGCTAGTAACACAGATACAAAAGCTATACAAACGGCTTTATCCTGGAACTCATATCTGGATTTTTTTATTTATAAAAGAAACAAAAAAATAAAATTAAAATTAAAAGCAAGTTTGTGTGCGTAAAGCATTGTATAATGACGCAATGCTTGATATTAGATCAAACATTACGTCATTATACAATACTTTGCTGATACTTTAGGGTTGCTTGGATTTGCTTATTAAACGCATTTTTACCAAGAAAAAGAATGTCGATTGAATTAAACTCATTGTTATATGTCTCAACTAAACGATGAAGTGGTGAACGCGAGCCAGCGTTGGATTTACAAAAGCGAGTAGCAAATAGACGTCGAGAGCGTACCTCTCGTACATGAACTGTTCGAGGAACCAAGTAACATAGACTCCCAACTAAGTCCGGACAGTCAAAATGATTGCGGCAAACATTGAACAGAGTCATAACATATCCAGTAACTGGGTTGTGGTCAGATAGGCAGTCACTCCATGTGAAATACTGGTATTCAGCTGCATCCAGTTAGACTGGAAGCCGACTCCAACATAGGCAGATGATGCAATGTCATACATTAAAACAATAATAAAAACGATAAACTGGAAAAATTCAATATTCCTAGACCCGTAAACAATAGGTACATGTTTCCCTAACGAAAATATTCAATACATGCGCTGCAAACAATTGTATTCGTAGATTTATTTTTGACTGCTCGTACGTACTAGTAACGATATACCATGTGGAGCATCAAAATATTTATATATTGTATTTTGTATCAAACACTACAATTATTGTAGTGTTTAACCCCATACAATTATTGTATGGGGTTAAACTCAAAATTGTTAATTAAAAAGCATTAGTACGAAAACCGGCCAAGTGCGTGTCGGACCACGCACAATGAAGGGTTCTGTAGTTGGGATGAATTTATCCCAAAAACAAACTTAACTTTGTAGTTGAAAAATATGTTCCCCCATACGGAATGTATGGTAAAACATGTTTTTGCAACTGCAAAGTTAAGTTGGTCTATTATTACTCGTTAACTTGTAGAGCCTACTTAGCTGTGATAATTTTTCTTTTAATTTCGTTATATAAACTACTGTTGTGATTTTTTCTACATACCCAAAACCAACCATTAAGCCGGTAAGGGGGGGGACACTTGACTCTAACAAAAATTTGCACTTTAAAGCTTAATATTTCGCAAACGGATCCCTGAATCCAAAAATGGTTTTCACAAACTCACAATATTTTTGAAGGACCTTTCCAATGATATCCCTCACTATGGGTAAAAAAAACAAAAAAAAAACATCACCACTTTACCCTAAAAATTTTTTTTTCATAATTTTGTTTTACGACTTTGTTGGCGTAATTAATATGTATACCTATGCCAAATTACAGCTTTCCAGTACGAAGGGTCTTGGAGCTAGACCGCGGACAGACAGACAGACAGACAGACGGGCATGACGAAACTATAAGGGTTCCTTGTTTACTACGGAACGCTAAAAAGGGTATGCTGAGATGGTTTGGGCATGTTGAGAGGATGAATGAAAGGCGACTAACAAAATGTATTTACAAGGCTAATGTGAAGGGAAAGGCCGGGCGGGCACGCCCTAGGAGGACATATACTGACCTTATTGGTGATGTTCTTCAGAAAGGCCAGGTGCGTAGTACTCGCAACCGGCGTGCGTGTATGACCAGATGTATGAACGTAAACGAGGCAAAAGGAGTATGTAAGGATCGTAGCAGGTGGCGTTCTGTAGTTTCTGCCTACCCCCATGGGAAGAAGGCGTGAGTTTATGTATGTATGTAATATGATTGTATTTTGGTTGGTAGTATTGGCAACTGATAACATCACGCCTTTATGCTATAGTGGTAGGCAGAGATAGACCTCTGCCTATATGTACAGGACAGGCACATTTTGTCAGTCTTGTTTAAGACCCACTATAGATAGTGCAATCCACGAAGACGCGCCCCACTCCACTGCGCTCCGGACTAAAGTACAGCTTACAGTGCAGTAATCGCGGAGTGGGGCGCGTCTTCGTGGATTGCACAATCTGTACCTCCCCGTGGCTTCGCTCGTGTGGACCCTAATTCTTTTTCTTTTACTAAAATAAAAGTATTCTTACTTCTTATAACATCAGCTATCTGCCAGTGAAAGTCCTGTCAAAATCGGTCGAGCCGTTTCGGAGATTGACACAAACAGACAGATTTTTTCAAATCAAATCATTTATTTGCAATAAATATTGGTACATTGTTGGTCTTATAGTCAGTAATAAGTTCCTAATACAAAGTCAGACATTTGACATGCAAAACATTACAATGTATTTAATGCTAGAGTAATATATTTATACCCAATGGCATGCTTTAAATGTTTCTATTATTAATTAATTTTATAATACATTCCTTGTTAATATTATCATTACATTATTTTAACATAGATTATTAACATTATTAATTAATTCATTTATAGAGTAAAATTGTTTTTCCAATAGCCATGATTTTAACTTTATAAAAAATAAATTATTAGGTAACTCTTTAAAGTTCTTTGGTATTTTGTTATAGATAAGTCCACACATATGATAACAGTTCTTTTTATACAGAGAAGTCCTTGGAGCCCTAGGCAGAACTATTCTATCTGGATCTCTTACTTTTCGAGGGCAACGGTCTTGAGCCTTTTCAAACAGGTCAAAGTGCCATCGGACAAATTTTGCACATTCTAAAATATACATACTGGGTAATGTCAGGAGTTTTAATTTAAGAAACAAGGGTTTACAAGATTCCCATGGTGGAATGCCACAAATAGCTCGAATGCATTTTTTTTGTACCCTAAGGGCTTTATCTACGTCTGTTGAGTTACCCCATAGTATAAGGCCGTATTGTAGGGTCGATGCAACGCAGCCGTGATACGCAGTCAATTTATAATTTTATTTGTTTTTTTTTTAAGTAGCTACTTTATGTTAACATATAATATACACAAACATATTTACAACTAACTACTATATATATTATATTTGGTTTATTTTGTGTATTATGTTTTTTTTTTAAATTATGCATTTAGTAAAAAGCTGATATTTTACAGACACTTCAATTTTATTTATTTGCCTATAGTATAGATTTTAAATTAAAATTTCAAAATTGTTAATTAAAAAGCATTAGTACGAAACAATGACACTATCCGCACAGTTTGCCTGCTTGGATAACGCTCTTTTAGAGCACATGCATTGTAAACACTTTTATCTACTCTCATAGCGTTAAATTCGAATTTTGAACTTCAAAACGAGTTTATATTGACATACTTTATAAATAGAATACCGAAATTTAAAAATAGAATAATATTATAAAAAAAAATCTCTAACAAAATAATGCTATTAAACAAATTTTTTTCTATTACGATACAGCGCTAATCCAAGAAGTTAATATCACCAAAGAGTATTCATCAACTGTTGGCGGGGGACAGCAGCACCCGCTGTAGCGCATGTGCGGCGATGTGCTGGCGCAGGCGACATTCATTTGTTTTGTAGTACTTACTGAATTTCGTGGGATTTTTTAATTTATTCTTGATCTTTAACTTTGATCTTTTATTTAGTATTTGTTTCAACCCCAATGTTTGAGAGTAGATAAAGTAGTGTATGAAACTGCACATAACTAGGTATTAAAACATTCGTGTGATACTATTTGTGTGTATTTAAAAACCTCGCCTGCGGCTCGGTTTTTAAACACACACTCATGTTTTAATACCCCTTATTATGCAACAGTTTAATAAACTACTATTACACTTCAAAAATAAATTATGTTTTAAAACTAGACGAGTTTTGGTGTTTCCTACTGGGTGAAGGTCGTTTGTAGGTCGGATCCTCCACTATACCGACTACTCTGAGTCTTTAGATCTCATCTATTTTCATGGGAAAGCTTGAAACAAAACGAGTGTTGCGTAAGTCTAAATGACATTATAACGAGCAGTGGAGTAACTTACAAGGGTATCTTTTTCAGCTGTTATTGTGGTATAAACTAAAGCGATGTTTTTAGGGTTCCGTAGTCAACAAGGAACCCTTATAGTTTCGCCATGTCCGTCTGTCTATCTGCGGTCTAGCTAGTACTAGAAAGACTGTTAGTACTAGAAAGTTGTACTTTGGCATGGGTATACATATTAATCATGCCGACAAAGTGGTAAAATAAAATTATTAAAAATATATTTTTTAGGGTACCTCCCCTACACGTAAAGTGGGGTGTTTTTTTTCTATCCCTTGGTGTGGGGTATCGTTGGAAAGGTCTTTCAAAAACATTGTGAGTGTATTAAAATCATTTTTGAATTCAGAAATCCATTTGCGAAATATTAAGCTTTAAATAAATTCATCCCAACTACGGAAACCTACATTGTGCGTGGTATGAAACGCACTTGGCCGGTTTTTTTTTTTTGTTCATCGTTGTCATTTCAGCTGAAAGATGTCCACTGCTCCAAACATAGCCACTTGGACCAGTTCTGTGCTTCTTGCATCCAGCGGATTCCTGCGGTCTTCACAAGTCCATGGGGCCACCTTGTGGGAAGACTTTCAACGCCATTGTTTTTGTTAATGATTCCCAATGTATTGTTTTGTGCTAGGACTAACTGGTGCAATAACTTGATAAGGTGTTATGATTCTTTTTTAACCGACTTCCAAAAAGGAGGAGGTTATATGTTCCTAGCGTATGTTTTTTTTTTAATGTATGTCCACCGATTTCTCCGTCGATTGTGGACCGATTTTGTTTTTTTTTTTTTGTTTAAATGTGTATGCTCTCGAGGTGGACCAACAAAAGTTTTATTTACTTTACTTGGACAGTTTTTGGGTCAGCTTCAATAATACGTACTTTTTCCACTTAGTATGTGGATGATATGGTAAGTTCCTGTCACTGTTATTTACATAGCAGGTAGTGGTATTCGAATTTGTGTGGGGTAGGTACCACAACTAAAAAGTGAAAAAAAAAAAAACGACTTCCAAAAAAAAACTACAAAGTTAAAAAATTTAATTTTGGAAGTCAGTGGCAAAAAACGAAAATTCAAAACCTAAAAGTTGTTTTTCATTCTGTAGTGTTTTTTTGGAAGTCGATTGTTTTTTTTTTTTGCAGTGATTTTTTTTTCGATAAAATTCTTTAAACCAAATAAATAGCAGCGTTCTTTCGTTTTTTTTTCTTTTCGATATATCCTCCCTCTTCGCTCGTTTATGTTTCCAATCTTTTTTTTTTGATAACCAACTGATGATTTTACATTTCAGTTCTTAAATGTCTATCTCTGACCATTGGCAAACCAATAAAACTCATAGTCTTAATATAACGCACAGAATAAGGATTGATGTTCACAATTTATTTTCATTAGCAGTCAGAATTACTCCTCTGCCCCTCTTAATTGTAAATCAATTAACATTCAATTCAATTCACAATTCAATTACTTACCGTTAATTAAAAAACACAACGACAATCTTTCAGCCGCGCGCCTCCAATCAGCGTCCGGTCCGTTGTGGCGGACATTTAATTCAAAGTATTGCTTTGTTCGCCGGTCTATCTCGGTCATTATTAGAACAACTGTGACCAACTGTATCCAGCTGTTTTGATAACAATACATAGCAATATGTAACAATGAATTTATTATTAAAGGTCAAATTACGTAGTGTTACTAGTATCTATATTTTGTTGTTAAAATGTGTCTCGATTGCTTCAAATAAATAAAGCATTCCTCCGTTTTCTTTACAGAAGAACTCTCGGTTACTATCCCTACCTCTATCCTACCAAGTTCCGCTTAGGATGTCTGGGATATCATACGCTGGAGACCAGAAGTGCATGTGGCCAGGTAGGCGTTATGCTCAAAGTGTGGAAGGATATGACGGATGCGCCTGATATCCATAATGAGCTGATTCGACTATACACATTGAATAATTATATCCGTGGCAGAAAACATCGACTGTTGGCGTGCCTTCGTGTTGGACAGCAGCCCGTGCTGCATCTCCCCCCTACCGCGCGTGTTGACCGCACTAAAATTAAGCTCGTGGAAGCCAACCCGGACTGCGATCTGTTCGATAATAAATTCGCCAATTTAATGGTTATGTGCCTACATTTTTGTGAGAATTGTATTTAATTGTTGTTATTCGGTTGTGTTATGTTTGTACTTAATATAAATACTTTGATTTATGTAATTGGTATCCCATCAAAAACATAAATGTGAAAATGGGAGCCAAATTCCATAAATATGGTTGTCGACTTCGCCGACAAAAGAATTGAAATCTAAATGGGTGCCAAGTTCTGTAGATAATCCTGAAATTTATTTATAAGAACATGCAACTTTCTAAAATAAAATTAAAACACAAATTCTTGTTTTTTCTGCTATAACAATGTTTGCTATTTAAAAATATAACTTCTTAAATTTGAACAGTCGAATTATTTACACAAAGCACTTAGGATAAATTGAAGCTCAAGATTTGACTTGGCTAGTTTTTACATACAAGTTATCTTATATTTGGCTAATCAATTTATCATCTTTATATTTGTCTACAGTGTCACGGTGCAAAAGAACTAAAACAAACAGGGTAACTTTTTTATGCTGGTGTGCATTACAGCTACGTCTTACACTCGCGCCACGTCATTGTGCTGTAATTTTACTTTTTTAGTGTGCGTGCATTAAGCGGCTAACAGTTGGACGCTATTTTTTTATCGAGTTTACAGCTTTGACTGTCTACCTAGGCATATTTAATTAATATTATTTAATTTTAAGTAGGCACTCAATATCAAATAAGTAATTCATGATGTGCTTACCTGTAAGAAATTTGTACACTAGTCTATAAGTTTATTGCATGTATCTCATATCTTTGTATCGGTGTACTTAATTGTTGGTGAGCCAAATAAATAAAGTAAAATATTCATATTTTTGTTCTTTATGTTATGCGCAAGTTACTGTTTCTTATTGTAACTGTTTACAGCTTTGACTGTCTACCTAGACGTATTTATATATTTGTTCTTTATGTTATGCGCAAGTTACTGTTTCTTATTGTAACTGTAAGGTCAAAATATCTTCTTTCTCTAAAATTTCAGCTTGCTGGTAAAAACTAGCTAAGTCAAATCTTGAACTTCAATTTATCCTAAGTGCTTTGTGTAAATAATTCGACTGTTCAAATTTAAGAAGTTATATTTTTAAATAGCAAACATTGTTATAGCAGAAAAAACAAGAATTTGTGTTTTAATTTTATTTTAGAAAGTTGCATGTTCTTATAAATAAATTTCAGGATTATCTACAGAACTTGGCACCCATTTAGATTTCAATTCTTTTGTCGGCGAAGTCGACAACCATATTTATGGAATTTGGCTCCCATTTTCACATTTATGTTTTTGATGGGATATCATTACTTTTTGTAAAGAAATTATTATTATTCGTCAATCAAACGTGATCTATTAAATTCTTTTTGTAAATATGCGTAGCAATATTGTGTAAGAATGTAGGTATTTCTTTCGTAACAATTGTTACAATTTTCCGCAATGATGTCAGATCGCTGAGCCGGCGCGGCAAGTATTATTATTAAAAAAAACGTATGCAGTCGGGGAGCCTCATGTCGTATGGCATTTTACTGTGGGGTCGGGCTGCTGACATTGAATCCATCTTTATTTTGCAAAAGAGAGCTATCAGAGCCATTTATAATCTACGTCGCCGCGAATCTCTCACGAAACTTTTTAAAAGGATTAATATTATGACGGTACCTTGCCAATTCATTTATGAAAATATTATGTATGTAAGGAAAATCCACATCTCTTTAATAAAATAAGTGATAGACATAATTTTAATACTAGAAATAAAGATAAACTAGATCAACCATTTTTTAGATTATCTTAAGTACATACATCTTTTATGGGGTACTGTGTTAAATGTTACAACAAAATACCTTGTGACATTTAGCAATTAAATGAAAGAAAATTTAAAACTCATATTAAAAATACACTTTGTAAACAAGCATATTACAAATTAGAGGATTATATCCAAGATAAGAGTGCTTGGAAACATGCTGGTCCTGCTCCATAGGACAATTTAGAATCAAGACAAAATCAAAATGTTTGCTAATTTAATTGTAAAAATTATTACTTTGTGTTTTATGACATTGATTTTACATTCTGTGATTACTTCCTCACACACTGACTTATTAATTGTAAAATTTTAGGAAAATCGTCTACTTTTACAATGTTTGTAAATATGTGAGCACCATATATCTATCACATATTAAATTATCTGTCGTTGTTTCATTTTTAATTCTTTTTACCTATTGTGGTATAGTAATTTTATTCTAGGTGCACCGTCTTCACATATAATTATTATTTAACAAATGTACGTACATATACAAACAATTGTAAAACATTTTAAAAGAGTAACGGTGGAGTTTCTTGCCCATTCTTCTCCTTACGAAAACTACCTTTTGGAAGGGGCGAATAGAATCAATTTTATTATTTTGTAATTTTTGACGTTCAAAAGTGCCATACATGGGCCTATTTGAAATTAATGATTTGACTTTGACTTTGACCCCGTCAGGAACAAAGTTCCTTCTCACGTATGATTTAATTATTTAATTTTTGCAGCCGCCCCTTTTTTTTTTAAGTATCTTCTCCCGCTCTGGGCGGAGCGGGAGGGCGTATCAGACTCTTACTGACTAAAACCCACCCGTGTTCCTTCGGTTGCCCTGTTGCCGGGGGCCACGATGTCCCTATCGGTTTTCTGCGAACCCCCGGCAGGCATTGGCCCTAGCGGATCCCGTCATTTCTGCTGACATCTCTTCGAGGCGCGCGTGGAACTCAACGCGCCGTCGACCCGGGCTTGGTCCTTATCGGACGGCGAGCTACCCATTGCTCACCGTTCGCAAGCCCGCGCCTACGGTGGCCGGAAATCGGCTCGCGATTCCCGCCCCGGGCGTCTCCTCCTGCAGCGGTTAGGGGCGTGAGGGCGCGAACTTTGCCTCTACCTCACGCGTTCCGCCTCCTCCTTCGCGAGCATTACCGCTTCGCAGAAGGAGGTGACGGCCTGCCATTTCCTCTCGCTCCGTACCATGGCTTGAACCAGGGCCGGACGCGAGAGATCACCGCCGCCGTTGCAGCCGTCCCTTGGATTTACATTTTGACCTCACTATGGACTTAACTATTCGTAAGTTTATATAAAAAATTAAACGACAATAGTCCCTAAAACAATAGTCATACGATCTATCAATTCAAAAACGTCTCAAGCATAGTAGCAACCTACCAACTACCTTGAACATACCAACCTGACGTTTGTAACAACGTTTTTCGAGATCAGAGAATGAATGAAATGAATTCACTGCCGCCTAACATTAGGGACCAAGATTTTGACACGTGACACATCAGTTGACTCGACGGGGTGTTTTGAATTCAGTCATGAAATTCAGGAATTTACATCAACTTTTGGCATTCGAATCAAAAATGTATAGTTAGCTGTCAAATTATAAGACGCTGGAGATCAGCGCCATCTGAAGTGAGCAAGTGGCAGTTTTTAACCCCATTTGAAAATTTGTCGTCATGACTGTCATTTTCATAGTTTTCGGGAGATAGTGTTGATATCGAATTAGATGGACATTCTGGATTTTAAGATGGCGGCTATTCCAAATAATAATAATATTGTAGATCAATTGTCATACTCATCAATTTCATGCCAATTGTAAACTTGATAATCAAAATCCGTAAAAAAACGGACCTCTTAATTTCGTCAAGTTCGTCTGTCCGTGCGTCCGGATGTCATACAGTCATTTAACATGGAGACTATTTACACTCTATCGATGAAAATTTTGAAAAAGGTGTATTTTTTGCACCGTTAAACAATGGTGTAGTGAAATTACGATAAAGATAATAGTGGGGGTGGCATTCTCCATACTTACATATAACCGAGAGATGAAAAAAATCTATGCATATAAAGCGTGTATTGTTGGATCTCATAATTAAAATGTTAAGATGTTTCTAAGTGACTTTGCTTTTGAAGTCAATAATTTTTGAGATACAGTTTATTTTCGATTACAACCGCAGAATTAACTTTGTTTGTTATAGTTTTTTCGAGAAATACAAACTTATTTTTGCAGTCGATAAAATTGATACTATGCAATGTTTATGCGTAAATATTCATCCCAATTACGGAACCCTTCACTGTGCGTAGTCCGACATACACTTGGGCAGTTTTTTTTAAATTTCGTTTTGAAACTACCTCAAAAATAAACAATTTCAATTACTCGAGTAAGATTATCCTATTAAAAACAAATACTATCAAACTCATACAACTAAAAAAAAATGATTGTTGGTTTTATGAAACCACGGTAAAAGTGAAACTTTACACGGTCAGCTGCTGCGAACTATAGGCGCCGCCATATCGGCCTTGGCTGCTCTGACGATCGCCTTTCACTTTATCCCTACTCCGCGGCCGACCAACACGCGACATGCAACACACAGACGAAAAAGTTTGAGACGATGTAATAAAAGTTTCAATTTAAAAATATAGACGTCATTTAAAAGTGTTTGCGGAATACCTACCTAATTTATATAATTAATTTAACATCATTCCCAAACAAAATTTTCTTAAGCCTACCTAAAAAATGTATACTAGGCATTCTATATCAGAAAGTATCAAAAATAAAATCCACAGTAAATAATTGTCCAAAAAATTAAAAATAATTTTGAACAACGTTCCGAATTTAAATTCAAATAAATAGAAACAATTCGGAGCGAAATTCAATAAATGAGGTAAGTATCTATCCTCGTTCTATGTGTTGACTCGTTTTATATTGAATGTCCTAAAAACGATTAAACACTAGAAAAGTATAAATAATTATTTTAAACAATGTTTATTGTATTTAATGCTTAAAACAATTTTATTTTAATTTTCAAGTATAGATTTCAGACATTCGACATAACTATAAATTAATCGAGACAATCAAAATTGAAAAAAAAAAAAACGTTTGGCATAATCGTTTTCGCACATCATTACAATAAAAAAAAAAACAATGATCGACAATTTTTAACACAAATTGAGTAGTAGTAATGAATATTACGTATTATTGAACATGTGTTCGTATAATAAGTAAAGATCTGGGCATTTTCTAGTTACTTATAATATTTTTAATCACATTTGTCACATTTAAAGTCGTATCAGATATGTGTATGTGTGTTAATTGTGAAAAGTTAAAATGTAAACACGCACGATTGGCGCGAATCTTCGACTTTTGATATCAAAAACTTCATTACTACTTCATACTACTTCTTCATTACTATTTAACTTGAAAAATGGATGAATTCGTCAAATAATTAAATGTTGTAATAGTCGCTGTCCTTATGGTGGAGTTTGGATGTTCGCAATCCCCAATTTTTATGTTTTTTAGCCTCGACCTCGACTGTCATCAAAATGGCGATTATCGCATTTACAGACTTGAATTTTATAAAGGTAAATTAATAATCTTGCGCGCTAAATATGAAAGATTTAATGGCATAAACATTATTTTAGCCAACTCTCTTAATTAAAGATGAATAATCTCATTGGCAGCAGCATTTTCAGTGCTTCTATAGGAAGGTTTACTTTAACAAATAACACAACAATACCTAAATACTAAAAACATTTTATTTCTCATAGAATTTAAAACGGCTTCAGCTTCATTCTCATAACGTAGTCATGGTATGAAAGCAGCGTAGCCAGATTATTGTTTTGATCTATTATGGGTAAATCTTTTACACTCTAGGGTGGCTCTGTTTTTATCATCACTTGCTTGCCTATAAACATCTCTGGTAGCAGCCTCTCTCAGTAAGCATGACAAACTTTATCCAAATGTATACCTAACCTAGAAAGTAAGAAAATACTCTTATTGTTGTTTATTTACTTTTCTATAATAATTATATCACTCATAGTAATTCTGCCATTTTAAAAACACTAACCTGATGACTTCTGTGACTTGCAATTGACATGCCACATACATAACATAATATGCTTAGATTTTGCTGAGCAAGTAATACTTGGGATAGAGTTGTAGATAATATAATCAATAATGTCAAGTCTTGCAATAACACATGTCATCGTCATACCTGAAAAAGGTAAAAAAATTCAGTGTATTTACTTATGCTATATAATTACATCATACTATAGACATTTACAGCTGACGACGCGCGACGTACCCCTGACTGAACATAGGCCTTCTACTAATAGGCTGCTAAAATCAATGAGGTTATACAATACGACGGTGTTTATAAATATTTAGAGAACATAATAAACTTACCCAGGGCCATGGAAAGATAAGCAATAGTTCCTCTGGCTTCAATTTAAATTGACAGCATTAAATCGTAACGTAATATAAGTATAAAGTAAATACGGAAAAATAAATTCAAATCAACGTAAAACAAACAGCCAACAATGCCATTGATCTGACAGATTTTTTTTGACAGTTTGACATTATGCATGGTGTCAGTGTTACCAGGTTTAACTATTTTGGTAATCGATTGACGAAATCGATTGGGTGATTATCAGTGATCGGAGTAGGTTGATTGATTTTACGTACTCGCATCATGAATAGTCATAGAAATCATAACATGGATAAGCCTTTTTTCCGGGATTTCATTTTGGTACTTACGGGATTGAATCAAATATTGTTAAAGTAAGGATTTTTAAACTACTACATTGGAAATTTATAGAATGCGATAGATAAATATTTAAAATATATTATATTGTTTTATAGTATATCTATCCTTTTCTTGGAGTCCGATCACCTATATACTATTAAACAGACAGCAAAAGGGTTGAACATTTCTTATTCATATTGATGGATTCTTTATTCTACACATTACAACATTTGAAATTCCTTAAAAAATCTTAATAATTTCAAAATCCCGGAATCCCGGAGGCGTATCCATACTAATATACGTGCCAGTTCATTGACCTCAAATCAATCTACTTACTCTGATCACTGGTAGTTTATAAAATAACATTACTGCCTCGAAACGCTTTTAAGTTGTTGAGTATATTCAGACCATATAATATTTTATTTATTGTAAAATCATAGTTTTACAGTATTTGAGTATAATAAATAGCATTTAAAACATACTCGTGTAGTGGATACTCCACCTACTCCATGTGGGTTAGTATCGATATTTTCAATCGATTACAAATTATTTTATTGGAATAGTCTGTCATCTGGCAACATTCAGGTTAGGATTGAATGGCGGATGTAGTTCTTTATTAAGTATCAACAAAATAAATATTTATTAGGTTCTCTAATGCTAGAAGAAATAAATTTTGATAAAACGACTTGAAAAAAATACAACATAATTTTTGATAAATAAGCTTTGACACAGTATCATACCATGGGCCTGCTTTCGGGAAATCTCTTTTTAACTTTCTAGGTCACCCGGAAATGGGTTAAATGTTTTTGATGTCTAGTGACAGGGTCGTTGATAAAAATGCCGATTTTTATACGTTAATATCTCAATAACCGTTTGAGTTTTATTTATGAAATTTGGAGTTCTAGTTAATCTAAGGGGTTTTTATAAATAAACCAAATTTCATGAGTCTATGTTACATAGATTTTGAGTTATTAAGGGGTCAAAAGTGGCTCCAAATGGTTCGTGTAATATGTTACAGTACAATACAGTACAATATCTCTGTGCTGTATCTGCGATCTACATCGCAATCTTATGTTCTTTATCGCACGTTCAATATCTATTAAGTGTTTCTACTGTCTGTTGTCGGCACGTAGTCGTTGGTATATAAGATGCACCTTTGGATAATTATAACTAGACTATACTACATCTTTGGTCTCATTTATACCTAATCATATACTGCCAAGAAGTTTGGCAAATTGGTGACCCCGACAAACGTATACGCAGCAAGAAACATGGCACAATCACCGTGCAAGGCGAACATAAATCAGCAAGGAACGCTTGAAGTAGCTGCTGGCACCTCGGTTTTATCCCGCATTCCGGAATTTTGGAAAGACCAACCAAGATTATGGTTCACGCAACTAGAAGCCATATTAGCACCACAGAAGCAAGGAGACGAATACAAATACTGTACAGTAATAGCAAAGTTATCCAAGGAAGAAATACTACAGGTTAGTGACCTAATCACTTCACCACCGACCACAGATAAATACAAAAACATCAAGGAACGTTTAATTGATTGTTACGAAGAAACAGAACAGCGGCAGTTTCAAAAGTTAATATCAGAGACAGAACTCGGTGATCAAAAACCTTCGCAGTTATTACGTCAAATGCGGGTCCTCGGGAGAGGAAAAATCAGTGACGAAACAATTAAACTACTATGGTTCAGGTTTTTACCAACATCAGTTACTACGGTTCTGGCAGTTACGGAAGACATGGAAATTGACAAACTGAGCCAAATTGCAGACAAAATAATAATGAATTCAAAAGTAACCGAAATATCAGCTGTTAGCAACGACACTTCAAACGACAGCAATACAGCATGCATTTTAACCCAGCTAGCAAAATTACAGATAGATATTGACGCAATTCAGCAAGGTCAATATGGCTATCGACCCAACACGCACAATCATTTCAAGAAACGTCAACAACTCCCGATTATGAGGCCGAGAACAAACTATAGAGGAGCAAATCGATTTTGTTACTACCACGAAAGATTCGGAAAATATGCAAGGAACTGCATTAAACCATGCGATTGGAAACCAATGACTTACGTACGGAACCAGGGAAACGAATAAGGGCACAGACAACGGCGAAACTCTGTGCAATCCACCCATCCAATCGCCTCACCATTACCGACCGAAAAAGTGGTATGAAGTTTTTGATTGACACGGGTGCAAATATCTCAGTCATTAGCAAGCAACAGAGATATTCAGTTTTACAAAATGAACAATACACACTATACGCTGCAAATGGGACTAAGATTAGGACTTACGGCGAGAAGGCGCTTACCTTGAATTTAGGACTACAACGATGTTATAAATGGAATTTTATAATCGCTGATAGAAGCAAGTTATTCGTATATATATTAACGTAGATCTTAACATATACCATTAATTCACAACTACTCGTAACAACAAGACATCTAAAATGGGAAATCAAAGTTCTAAGGACCAGATAACATACAATACGGACAGTTGCCTCAATCAAAACGAAGCGGACAAACTCCGTAACTTGATCCAGGAGGACTTACGGTGGACAAGAAATGTTGCAATGGGACAGATTATTTTAACAATCGGTGCGATCCTAATTTACGGCATAATGAAAACACTGGACAGAAGAATGAAGAGGTTAACGGAAAAAAATAATAAACATTCGTGCAACAGCTAAGTCAAAATTACGGACGTCAGCAAATCACACCACAACAGGCGTCATCAAATTCCACCGCGTACGATAGCATTATTATTTATATACATCAGCAAATAACTAGTAAGGTCTAGGTCAAAATTTATATTGTAAACACTATTACCATAATATTTATTTTTATTTTCTTTTAAAGGGGGGTGTACTGTTACAGTACAATATCTCTGTGCTGTATCTGCGATCTACATCGCAATCTTATGTTCTTTATCGCACGTTCAATATCTATTAAGTGTTTCTACTGTCTGTTGTCGGCACGTAGTCGTTGGTATATAAGATGCACCTTTGGATAATTATAACTAGACTATACTACATCTTTGGTCTCATTTATACCTAATCATATACTGCCAAGAAGTTTGGCAAATAATATAACACACTGCAGCCGTGTCTTGCCTAGTACTTGGCTCGACACGCTGCCGCGTGTCTAGATCTTAAGCCGTGTAAATACGCGGGCTTGCGGACGGTGAGCAATGGGTAGCTCGCCGTCCGATAAGGACCAAGCCCGGGTCGACGGCGCGTTGTGTTCCACGCGCGCCTCAAAGAGATGTCAGCAGAATTGACGGGGTCCGCTAGGGCCAATGCCTGCCCGGGGTTCGAAGAAAACCGATAGGGAAATCGTGGCCCCCGGCAACATGGTAACTGAAGGAACATGGGTGGGTTTTAGTCAGTAAGAGTCTGACACGCCCTCCCGCTCCACCCAGAGCGGGAGATTATTGAAGTTATTTGATAATTTCCCACCCAAAAAAAAAGCAGTTTTTCTTCCTTTCAACACTCTTAATTCGATTCCAGTATGATGTTAATTTTAAGTTGAGTTGTAAACTTTTTGTATATGTTACGGCTAAAACCCGAAGTGCGGCTACACCTAGATTTAGCCGGCTATAACTAGGTGCGGTCGCGTCGGTAGCAGTTAGTTAAACTTGCCTTTTATATTCTACTATTAGTAAATTAACTATTCCATAATATGCTATACTAGTATAGGGTAAACTACCAGTCATTGGACGCTATCAGTTATTGGACAGAACTCCCTTTAATCGTTTTTATTAAGGTTATGACTTAAGAGCTTAATAATGCAACTGACTCTTCTGTACTTCTTTTATTGGTCATACTTAAAAGTTCAAAACATTTCTAATAGATGGCAGTAATTGCTCGAAAATATTTACTTTTCTCGGCGTCCGGACGGTTAACGGTCATTCTAGTGAGAAATAAAGAATTTGGTAAGTTTATCTATACATTTTTTAACGATTTGTATTCTACCTGACAATCCTATGTTCTTAGTAGTTTGTACAGTAATGTATTATGGTATTCTGTACTGATTTTAATATGATTACATTCAGTCAAATACATTTTTAGGTTATTATGTAGTGTCCAATAACTGAAAACTTTTTTGTTTGAAATCTACTTATTGGACAAGTGTCCAATAACTGCATTTTTTTAATTAACAGAAATTGAAACTGTTTTGGACTCTACTGCCTATAACTTTAGGCTAAAGGAACCATTTTTAATAGTATTGCTCTTAGGCACCTTCTACTAGTCTTTGGACAGGGTGTCCAATGACTAATTTTAATCTGTCCAATAACTCGTTTTCTGCAGGTACTCTCAAATAACGGTGTTCAGAAGTAAACCAAAGATGCCCAAGGGGAAAAAGAAAGACTACGATCCCAATACTTTAAATTTAGCACTCAAAGAAATAAGAGAAACTGGTAAAATTCGAGAGGTTGCGCGTAAATATAATATTCCTAAGTCAACATTACATTTCAAATTAAAAAACCCAACCCAAAAAACGTCGTTTGGACCACCACCTGTTCTGACCGAAGAAGAAGAGCTTACTTTAGAGATTTGGATAAAGGAAGTCATGAGAAAAGGTTTTCCGTTGAAAATAGATGATTTAAAACAAAGTGTTTACAAGTTTTTGACAGAAAATCCACGACCTAATAAATTTATTAATAATTACCCAGGTGATGGATGGGTGAGAGGATTTTTAAGAAGACACCCAGCTATTGTACAGCGTACCAGTGAAGGAGTAACACAATCTAGTGCGTGTGTATCGGAATCTGATTTAAGGAAATGGTTCTCTGAAATACATGATTACTTATTGGAAAACAACCTGTTAGATATTTTTAATGAGCCATCTAGGATTTATAATGGAGATGAAAGTGGTTTCCAATTATGTCCCAAAACGGGTAAAGTATTAGCTGTTAAGGGAATCAAAAATGTATATAAAATTGATCAAGGTAACGCCAAAGAGTCAATAACAGTCATGTTTACATTTTCCGCTGATGGTAGCACAAGTCCCCCTATGGTTGTATACAACTACCAAAGAATACCACAAAAAATAGCGGATGGAGTTCCCAAAGAATGGGGAATTGGTAGGAGTGATAATGGATGGATGACATCCGAACTATTTTTTGAATACATCGCCAATATATTTCACCCTTATTTGGTTGCAAAAGGCGTCAAATTTCCTATCGTATATTTTTTAGATGGACATAAAACCCATCTCACTTATGGTGTAAGTAAGCTGTGCAAAGAGTTGGGCATCGAAGTAATAGCATTATATCCTAATGCTACTAGAATCCTCCAGCCAGCAGACGTAGCAGTCTTCAGGCCAGTTAAAGCCGCTTGGAAAGATGCTGTAAAGTCATGGCACTTAGATAATAATGGAGAACCAATTACAAAAGTTAATTTTGCATGTATTTTGGATATAGCTTTAAAAAAATCCATAAAACCAGATACTTTGATTAATGGATTTCGTTGCTGTGGTTTGGTACCATTTGATCCGAACGCAGTAGATTACAGCAAGTGTCTCGGTGGAATTAATAACAATTCAAGTGAAGATGGGCTATCTGTTCTGAACCAAACCAATATAAGTTCCTCAAATGTTATCACTTATGCGAAATTCAAGGACATAGTGGGTCAAGATACAATGTTAAAACTTGATACTTATGGAAGTAATCCAGATGATAATGAATATTTGAGTATTTTATACCGCCTCTACTCAGTATTTAATGTTAACTCCTCACAATCACTATCAGGACAGAATATAGGATTAGTCATTGACAAAGAAAATACTTCTTTGGACTGTATTGATACACCAAGGACTGTTCAGTCTAATGAAGAATTAATGCAAGCTAATGACGAAAATTTATTTAATGATAATGTATTTAACGCACATGAGTTGGATGAGACAAATAATTTACATGCCTATTCTAATAATAGTAATTTAAATGATGATCCATTTATTGCCGACATTGTTCCAGAAAAACATATGACTCCTGCCAAACAAGTTATTAGTTCTAACAATATTTTTCTAAACACATCACAAATAAATGTTCAGCAACCTGTACCTGAAACCAGCCCTGCCTTCAAAGTTATTTCAAATACTATCTTGGGAAATTTTTTGACGTTGCCTAAAACACCAGAAAGAAAAGGTAAAAGAAATACAATAAGAATGCCATTTGCCATAACATCTGCTAAATACAGGGCAATGTTTAAGGAACAAATGCATAAAAAAGAATTAGAAACGAAAGCCAAAGAGGACAAAAAGAAGAAAAGAGAAGAAACTAAACTACAAAAAGAAAAGGGAAAAATAGGAAAAGCAATCAAGATCAACACTAACAAAGTTTTTGCAACAAATGTTTGCAAAATATGCTGCAAGGCAACTAAAACAACAAATCGACTAGAATGTGATATGTGTAGGGCGATATTCCACGTAAAATGCATACCAGCTAAGCATCAAGAGCATGTGCCCGATGATATAGCAATTGATCTTTTCGTATGCCATGGTTGCTACAGGGAGGATAATAACGAAATTGAAGATCTCAGCTCTGAAAGGAATAGTGAAGATAGTGGTGGTGAAGCACTAACAATATTTGACATGGTTATTAATGAAAATAAAAAATATGCTTAATAATTAACATTAGGTGCTGATTGAGAAAATATAGAACTCAGTTAATTGTTTTGTTTGATGTGAATTTTATAAGAAGTATCTTTTTATTTATGTTTAATGCTTACGAGAAAGTTTTTTTTTGTATTACATAAGACTTGCTAAGACTGAATAGTTTTGAAAGCAACTGTGATTATTAATGTTCCTTCTAAGAGATATGTAGGTATAAGCAATTTTAATACCTAATATAATAATAAACATTTAAAAAAATGTTGTTTTTAAATGTCCCCTTTATTATTCGCTATTTTAACGATTTATAAAATAACATTAACGAGCTAAATTGTGTTGTCCATTAACTAGTATAGACTGTCCAACAATAGAAATTCTGTCCAATGACTATATATTTGGTTACTTTTTTTTTAACACGATTTTTTTTTATATTGCTGCTGTAAAGTATAATTTTTAAAAGCAAATTCTGTTAACATACATATTGAATAAACGAAATAATAACAGTTCTAGCATGTAGCTTCATAAATGTGTCCAAGAATTATTTTTCTTCTATATATGGCCCTTAAGTGTCCAATGACTGGAAGTTTACCCTATTCTGGACGTAAAATAAAGCACCCAGTAGTGCTCATTAGCTTTAATAAATTTATCACTTCACAAATGGCGGAGTTCCCAGCGGTCTCATGTTTAAATTATTTTGAAAATTTTGATGACAACCTACATTTTGGTAATGGAATTTAATATCGGATTTTATGAAGGAGTAAGAATAATTGGTGATAGTGTGTCGGATAGAAACTTAGCCTTGAAATGGTTCTCCAATTCTCCAATTAGTTGATACTACAGCACGACATAACTTAGACGTAGCATGAATTTGAAAATCTGCGTTTGCGTAAAGATCATTTTTAACCGACTTCCAAAAAAGAGGAGATTATATGTTTTTTATGTATGTCCACCGATTTCTCCGTCATTTGTGGACCGATTTTGAAAATTCTTTTTTTATTTCAAAGGGTATGGTTTCAAATTGGTCTCATATAAATTGTATTAATTTTGCTTGGGTGGTTTTTGAGTTAGCTACAAAATACGTATTTTTTAGCATGTTGTTGTTATGATAAGTTCCTGTCACTGGTAGCAGGTAGTGGTATTCGAATGTGTGTGGGGTAGGTACCACAACTAAAAAGTGAAAAATTAAAACTTTTTACAAAAAAAAAAACAACCGACTTCCAAAAAAAAAAACACTACAAAGTGAAAAATAACTTTAAATTCGGAAGCCGGTGGCAAAAAACGAAAACACAAAACCCAAGACACCGACTTCCGAAATTAAAGTTATTTTTCACTTTGTAGTGTTTTTTTTTGAAGTCGGTTGTTTTTTTTTTGTAAAAAGTTTTTTCATCTAAAGTAGTAATAAACATAGTATATTTTGAAGGCGCGTTCAGTTCGAACAGTGATTGGTTTTACGAATTTTGCCGATGCTACATCTATGTTGTGTCGTACTGTAACTAAGTTTTGTTTTCAATTTAGTTTAACGTGATTGATCTATGCCTGATTAGAAACAAGCTGTTTGGATTTAAAAAACAATGTAACTTCAAACGATAAAATAATCTTGTATCGCAAATTCATGTTTTAGGACGATACTTATTCAGATTGTCGCAAAAAAAAATTACCAAAATGATATAGGATAGTTTATATTTTCGGTTCAAAATTCGTCCAAACTTAAGACGTTCGTGCTAGGGCCTCTAAAGATCTTTCTTTTAAATCAATGATCACTTACTCTGGACACGACGGAACATTTTACATCTATTCACCGCTTTTTGCTTTCAATCGTCAGATCAATATTCAAATTAAAAACATTCATTTAAAACAATCTCCAGAACCCGGAAAAAACCACAAAGTCAAAGCTCCCAAAAACTCAAAGAAATTCATGTAAATGGTATTTTAATACTTCGGAAGTGACGGGCGAAACCAAGTGGTATCGATACTGAGCGTATAAATTATTCATATCGATTCTTTTATAAATTGAGTTAACGCAAACAATGAGCGGCCGGTCTCTTTATTGGATTCCCACCAAGACCCCGACACAGAACAGATAAGTGCAGAAGGTTAACTCCATATAACAAACGAAAACAAACGCACACCTTGACACGCTTCTCGTACAGCGAGTGCAAGTACACATGAGACTGGCATTCGTTCGACATAGACCCAGATCGTGTCATCCTCTCCAGCACGACCATGGATGATTACCTTAATTTTAATGCGGTACATTTTCATGAAAAAATGTGTACTTTATTGTACTAATGACTTTAAAAAATGTACTCACATATTTTCGCTGCTATAACATATCGACCGTGGTCGTGACCTTTCTGTTACGACCACTATAGATTTTAGGTATTTTTATCAACTTTAACATGAAAAGTTATATAAATTTATTGTACTGAAATGTACTCCATTTTATATATAATTTTAAGCAGTCATTTACCCGTTTTAAAGAGATTTCTTTTCTGCGATGCTAGCACTATGTTACGCTATTACTATTTCTAAGTTGGCCAAATTCAACAAAATTACATTTTGCATCACGTAATTCGAAAAGCGGGATATAAATTAAATTAAAAATATAAATAAATAAAATAATAATATATGTATATTATCCCTCTATTTTTGTTTTAACAATCATATAAAAAATATGTACCCTTCATGCATCTAGGTGAGCACTTCAAACGTCAAAACTCGAAACATTTATTTCAATTAAACCAATTATACCTACGCACTTTTGAATAGTCAAGGAGTCGGTCAGTCAGTTGCCCATTCCAAAGCGTAGCAGGTTCCTATGGAGAAGAATGCGCAAGAAACTCCACGGACACTATTTTAAATCAAAATATTGTTACAAAATATTTGTTACATCATTTATATTGAAATTATAAGTTCATGTGAGAACGATGTAGAAAGAAGTCCATGTTAAAAGCGTTCGTAATAAAAGATTAGAAAAAAGAAACAGTAGCACTCCGGGAGTGCCGACAGAAGTGAAAACTTGAACAAGATCGCCTTGGTGGAAGAAAAATACTTGCATGGAACATTGATCCGTAACGTAATATCAATAAAAACCACAATCGCGTTTACAAGAATGAGGTGTCATCACAGTGTCGCAAAATCAATGGTTTAGTCCCATCTCAAAAATGCCCAACTCGCCTAAAGAAGTTTTCACTTAAAAAACAAATAAAAAAATAAAGTAAGCCGTGACAGCTAAGAGATGACCAGTCCCTACTGACGGCGCCCATTCATGAACATGATGTATCAGCATTTAATGCCTGTACACACGATGCATTGCAGTACCGCACCGCGAAGCTTTTGCCGCATTGGCAAATCACACGGGTCACATGGAGATTGAACGGTGCCGCTCCGTCATCGCAACGCGGTACATCCCTCACCGCCTCGTCTCGTGGGTTGCAAATACGTGCAGTGCGACGCCGGAACGCACTGTGTGGCATATCATGGATGTTTGTATGTAAGACGCCGCGACTCATAGACACCGTTCCGGCGCAGCGCCGGACCTTCTGTATCAATCTATTTTGTGACCCCGAGTACGATTGATGAACGAAGCGAGTATCGATTGTAGGAACATTCGATTCCCGGAATGGATTTATACGTTAGTTCGGCTGGATTAGAATTTTAGGTGGTTGTGTTTAATTGGATCTTGAGGTATCGGAAGATGGAACTTGCGAAATTAATTATACTTAGATATAGAGTAGATAGAATATAAATAGGAAAACTCTTACCTATTTCAGTATCATCTTAGATTGATGCTTATGATTTATCTTAGACCGCTTGTGTGATTTTTTGGTGGCCGCGGTACGAAGTTGGAATCCCCAACAGCCCTCTACATTTAAAAAACTGACCAAGTGCGAGTCGGACCACGCACAATGAAGGGTTCCGTAGTTGGGATGGATTTACCCCAAAAACAAACTTAACTTTGTAGTTAAAAAACATGTTCTCCCATACGGAATGTATGGGAAAACATGTTTTTGCAACTGCAAATATAAGTTGGTTGATTATTACTCGTAAACTTGTAGAGCCTACTAAGCTGTGATAGTTTTTCTTTTAATTTCGTTATATAAACTACTGCTGTGATTTTTTTCACATATCCAAAACCAACCATTTAGCTGGCAGGGAACACTTGAGTCTAACAAAAATTTGCACTTTAAAGCTTTATATTTCGTAAACGGATCCCTGAACCCAAAAATGGTTTCCACATACTAATATATGTATACACACATTAATATGTAGTATACCCATGCCAAATTACAGCTTTCTAGTACCAAGAGTCTCGGAGCTAGACCGCGGACGGACAGACAGACGGATATGATGAAACTATAAGGGTTCCTTGTTTACTACGGAGCCTTAAAAAGTGACAGTTCTACCACACGCCTATTACCTAATTCGACGTGTGTGTGTAATGTGAATGTATCAAATTTGTGATATCGTATGTTTATTACGTTACCTATGTTTGAATATGTTGGTCACATATACGACGCTGTTCAGTTCACAGTCATGTTATTCCTCTTCTTCGTATCGCTCTTGACAAAGCGGTCGTGGTCAGAATAAACTATGTCCAATCGCAGGTGTAGTCGTTGCCCGCCTCACGATCTCCCTCCATCTGGTTCTGTTACATGACAGTCTAGCGCATTCATTAACAGGGCCTCCAACCGCGGATTTTATTTGATCGGTCCACCTCATTGGTGACCTCCCGGTGGCCTATTACCTTCCGCTCTGCCCTGCACCACTAGACGCTCTATGGAGTCATTATTCCGCCTGGAGACATGACCAAAAAACTTTAGTATTCGAGCCTGTACTAGTGCTAATAGACGCTGTTTGATACCGAGTTCTTGGAGTATGGAGACGTTTGTGCGGAATTCTGTCCATGATACCCCAAGCATTTTTCTCCAGCACCACATTTCTAGAGCATCTACTTTTTTCTTTTCCAGTTCTCGTAATGTCCACGTCTCAGCTGCGTACAGAAATATGGGGAATACAAGTGTACGGACCAGCCTGATCTTAGTGGCCTTAGTTATGTTGCGATTCCTCCATATTTTTTAAGTTTGTCCATTGCCCCTCTAGCCATAGCCATACGCCGTTTCACCTCATCCACGCAGCTGCCATTGTTCTTGATCATAGCACCAAGATATATGTAGGACTGTACTACGTCGCAGTTTGCAATCTGTGTCATGTCTGGCGAGTTGTTGTTGCTACGGTCTACAATCATCATCTCGGTATTACTGCGATTAATCCTCAATCCAAACGTAAGACTCACCCGCTCCATCTTAAGAAGTAGTTTTTCCATGTGTTCAGCACTAGTCGCAAACAAGGTCGTGTCATCAGCGTAGCGTAGGTTCGCAATTTTATAGCCACCAATCGCAACACCATCATTCCAGTCGTCGAGGGTGATTCGCATAATGTTATTCTAAAACTATGCAATTCCAATGGTTTTCAGTTTGACATACTATACGACTCGTTTTTAGTAAGTACGAGACATTTTACGATAGAATGTTTGTTTAAAATACATTAAGCAACAATAAAATGTCTTTCTACTAAACATTTACATGCCTAGCTCGTTGTACCATCTGCCAACAGCCAGAAAACCAAATCAACACGTACCACAAAAAATGCTTTTCAAAAATTAATCAGTTCTCTCATACATAATGTATGAAGGCGTTACATGTAAAAATACGAACACATGCCTTCATAGAATAACAATGGCTATGTCAAATACCACGAATATAAAGAATACATTCATAATTATATGTTCAAAGGAAAATCATCACTATGTGTAAAATAATAGAGCTTAAGATATTATGATGATATTTCCAGTGAACGAGAGGAGAGTGAATTATTAAATTATTCGAGCCATCCGTTATGAGGCTCGTTTGGTTTAAAGATGGGTTACTCGCCTTTTGATGCCTTGTTATATATAACATGGAAATATATTAAAGCCTTTTATGTAGAACAATCTGATTTCGTATTGTTCTTTCTTCTATTATTCCTGCAAATGATTTGTGTGGGGTGAACATTACTTTCCTATGTACCTATGTTAAACTGAAGTACTTTATATAATGGAGCCTTTACAAATTATAACACGTAATTCATATAAAAAACATTGTTACAGATTAACGAGACGTGAGCTCCGAGCGCACCCTGAGAATTTTGACGGAACAAGTTAGTAAATTAATTTTTAAGCTATTGCATAGCTTATATCGCGGGCTTTGAGCGCGGCGACCGAATCAAGAAATTCCGTAACGAAAATAAAACCTAACACCCCCCACTCCGCCTACCATGTAATGACGGATGATGAATTGTCATGGGAACGTAATTTTTGTTTTATGCCATCATCCGTCATCATCCCAATTGTAGCGTTGACAAATAGGAAGTATGGAGGTTACAAATGCTATGGAATAGCTTTACCGCGGCAATCTCCGAGTGCCACACGTTTTCTTTTTTTGCTTGTTTTGATTTTCCTTGGTTACATATTTTGTGTAAATCCACCAACCGTTCGTCACTCGAACAGCGAGACAGTCGTCCATATATGTAACTATTATTAAATGTACAGTGCTCGGTTTTTTCAGTAACTGATAAAATATCGCTTACGACTGTGCGTGTGACGTGGACATTACGAGAACTGGAAAAGAAAAAAGTAGATGCTCTAGAAATGTGGTGCTGGAGAAGAATGCTTGGGGTATCATGGACAGAATTCCGCACAAACGTCTCCATACTCCAAGAACTCGGTATCAAACAGCGTCTATTAGCACTAGTACAGGCTCGAATAGTAAAGTTTTTTGGTCATGTCTCCAGGCGGAATAATGACTCCATAGAGCGTCTAGTGGTGCAGGGCAGAGTGGAAGGTAATAGGCCACGCGGGAGATCACCAATGAGATGGACCGATCAAATAAAATCCGCGGTTGGAGGCCCTGTTAATGAATGCGCCAGACTGTCATGTAACAGAACCAGATGGAAGGAGATCGTGAGGCGGGCAACGACTACACCTGCGATTGGACATAGTTCATTGTGACCACGACCTCTCTGTCAAGAGCGATACGAAGAAGAAGAAGAAGACGACTGTGCAGGTTTCACAAAAAATTAAAGTAGCTAGTTTCATTAATAATAATAAATCCGCCCAACCGAATTTCGGTCACGACGACCAGTCTTAGCAGAGATTAGCCAAGGTCACCGTAGATATTATGATGCACACACGTGTACACAAATACTGGTACACCCTCTGTTCCATCACTCACTAGTTCCATTACTCATCTACTTCAAACTATTCTAACCGACTTGCTCCAGTACTAGACTCATTCAAACGAGACTTAATGACACCGCTGCGTACGCACTCATATATCAAGTGACACTGCGTAGAATAATGAAAACGTCTTCTGGGCAAATTTGGAAGCACCCTGCGACCGTTGTAACACGTTTTTCCTAATGCTCGTTTCCTTTTTAAGGTAGAGGTAGACCTTTTTATATGTATTATAAGGTTCCTTAATTCCGGTTATAACTGGTATGCGAGTTTACTCACAATTTGCTTCTTCCTAAGAATGTAGGTATCTTTCCAATGTCATGTTTCTATTTTTAACTGACTTCCAAAAAGGAGGAGGTTATATGTTCGTAGCGTATGTTTTTTTTAAAATGTATTTCCACCGATATCTCCGTCATTTGCGAAGCGATTTAAAAAAAATCTTTTTTGTTTGAAAGGGTATGCTTTCAAGTTGGTCCCATATAAATTTTATTAACTTTGCTTGGATAGTTTTTGAGTTAGCTGCAATAATACGTATTTTTTTCCCACTTAGTATGTAGATGATATGATAAGTTCCTGTCACTAGTAGCAGGTAGTGGTATTCGAATGTGTGTGGGGTGCGTACCACAACTAAAAAGTGAAAAATAAAAACTTTTTACTAAAAAAACAACCGACTTCAAAAAAAAAAACACTACAAAGTGAGAATTGAAATCGGTTGTTTTTTATAGTAAAAAGTTTTTTAGTTAAAAATTATCTTTGTTTTACCAAACGGCTTGGAAGGTGACGATGGGAAGAGACCAGATGGGATGACGTTGTTGGCTTGGAAGGTGGGTAGGCCTCTGGTGTGAGATGTAATCTGTGTCGAAACCCTTGCGCCATCTCATGTTCCTAGCACGGCGGGCTGTGCTGGCGCCGCTGCTGCAGCTGCTGAGACCCTCAAGCGGCGCAAATACTGTAACCTTATGAGTACAGTATTTGCGCCGGGTCGAAATGCTCGGATCATGGGGCCCAAGTGCGCGTCTCCTTTTTAAGGAAATTTCTCGTCAACTGGTCGACACTTCACGTGACCAGAGGGCTGACTTGTTCTTTGGCCAAAGAATTAGCATTGCCATTCAACGTGGCAATGCTGCCAGTCTTCTGGGCACGTTTCCGGATGACAGCGATGCGGACGAATACTTTGACGCCTAAGTGTCGTTTTGTTTTTACTATTTTTATTTATACAGATAGTTAGTTAGTCTTTTAATTTAGTACCTAATGTAAATAGTCAGTCATGTTAAAAAAGTATAATTTTTGTTTTACTATCATAATATATCTCTGAAGACAGAACTACTATAGGCGGTACTTAGTAGTGAATCAAACAACCATTTTGGCAGATGTGTTATCTTTACAAATAGAAGGCGAATAGAATCTTTTTGAAGTGAAAACTTCTTTAGGCGCGTTGGGCGTTTTTGAGATGGGACTAAACCATTGATTTCGCGACACTGTGACGACACCAGCTTTTGACCATTAAAAGACATCAACGTGATGATGAACCGCGGTGCCGATTTTTTTTCCAGTTTTCACTTCTGTCGGCACTCCCGGATAAAGATAAAGATAAAGATCATTTTATTTGTCTAAACATGCGTATACATGCAAATGAAGCATGCAGGATGTCACAATTGATATATCGTCCGTACATGTTTTACCCGTAAGGCATACAAATTTATAAAATTTACAAAAAATAAATATCATAAAAACTAAATTACAAAATAAAACTAAATTCTAAAGGCACTTTGATCCAAGTATGGTAGTGTCGTTTAAAAAATCACTTATATTATAATAACACTTGTCCGTTAATAAATCTCGCATCTTTTTTTTAAACAATTTCACCGGCAATGCTTTATATGACTGTGGTATTTTATTATAAATTTTTGGAGCCATACAGAAAACGCTTTTTCCCATTAATGCCGTCTTTGATGTATGCGCACACAGTTGATTTTTGTCACGTCTGTTACGGGGGAATGCGTCAGCTAGTCGTGGAAATAGAGATTGATTTACCCTAACAAATGTCGCAATTTCAAACACATACAAAGATGGTAGGGTTAGTAATTTGTGTTTTTTAAATAATGGCATACATGTGTCGGTCGACTTCAAATTAAACATCGCACGAATGCATCTCTTTTGGGCCTTAAATGCAATTTCTTTGTCTGTAGAATTCCCCCAAAATATAATGCCGTAGCGCAATAACGATGCTACTAGACTATGATAAGCTGTTACTAAGGCGTCTGTGTTTAGCTCTGGGGCCAATTTATATAAGGCGTACGCAGAGGAGCTCAGCCGTTTACTTAGGTATTCGATGTGTGCCTTCCAGTTCAATTTGGAGTCAATAATAATTCCTAGAAATTTTGTGTAGTCGACTTTATTAAGTACAGTGTCCTTGTAAATTGCGTTAAGGTCAAAAACAGCCTGGGTCCGTTGCCTAAAATGCATAATAGTCGTCTTATCTAGATTTATTTTTAAGTTGTTCCTATTTAACCATGAGATTATTGATGTCAAAGATTCATTTATGTCAGTTTCATATGTGTCTTTATTTTTACATGCTACAGTCATAGTGCTGTCGTCGGCAAAGAGAGTCATGGGGTGGTCAATAGTTTTAGGCAGGTCATTGATATATATTATGAATAATAAAGATCCAACTACGCTGCCTTGAGGAACACCGTATGTAGGTGTGCGTTCGCTTGATACATAAATTTCCTCTTTCTTTGTCCTAACATTAATTTTCTCAATTTCTGTGTATTGTCTTCTATTAGTAAGATATGACTGAATAAGATTTAATATGTTTCCCCTTATGCCGTAAGCTTCTAATTTCTGTAGCAAGGTGTCATGGTCAACGTAGTCAAAAGCCTGCGTCATGTCGCAGTATATAGCACACACCGGGATTCTCCTGTCCATATTCGTCATTACGGTATGTAAAAAGTCATAAATGGCCCTACTGGTTGACATGTTTTGTCTAAATCCCTTTTGTTCTTCACTAAAGATATTTTTCTTTTCAAAGTATGAGTATAGTTCTTTATGAAGATATTTTTCAAAAATTTTGGACATTATAGGAATTAAGGCAATTGGTCTATAGTTGGCCATGTGTTCCTTATTATTTTTTTTAAATAATGGTTTCACTCTTGAAACTTTTAGGGCATCCGGATATAAACCTGAGCTGATGCACAGATTTATTAAGTAGCTTAAGTGGGTGCAAATGGTTTCAGAAACATACTTAACAACCTTTGTAGAAATACCATCATAACCTGTACTATTTGTGTTATTTAAAGATTTAATTATATTTAATATGTCAACAGGTATACTAGGTGCAACAAAGATTGAGTCTTTCCGTTTTATAATATTTGTCAATACTTTGCTTCCCGAACCTTGACTTGGTTGAATTTTATCTACGAAAAAATTGTTAAACGCGTTAGCTATTTCTAGAGGGTCATTTATTATTTTGTCATCGACCTTTATATTGTTAATGGATTCTTTAGGTAAAAACGGTTTCGATTTATTTATTATGTTCCATGTCATTTTAGCTTTATTTGTTGCAGTTTTAATTGAGTAATTGTTTTGAGCAAGTCGAGTCAATCTCATAACTTTTTTAAACCTTTTTGTATAATTCTTAAAAATGTTTTTATTCGACATATTTGGTTTTAATCTGTAATGCCAGAGCAATTGACGTTTCTTTTTGCTGCATAATTTAATGCCATGTGAGATCCATTTTGATTTTTTAATTACATTTATTGTTGTCAGCTTATATGGAAAACAAAGGTCATAAAATAGTTTAAAGTTGTCAATAAATATGTCAAAAGCATTATTTGGATCTTCAGTTTCATATATTTCTGAAAAAGTCAAATGTTTCAAGCAGTCCCTAAATTTCACCATATTCTCTACACTAAAGTCCCGTTGTTTTTTGCGCCAGTATTTTAACATGCAAGTTTTTTTCACTGGGCATTTTATTATTTGCGCTGTGTGGTCTGATAGCGCAAATTCAATAACGTCCGTTTTACATTTTGCTCTAAAATTATGTGCGAAATTGTCAATACAAGTTTGACTATGAACTCTGGTAGGTTGCTTTATAGCAAGCTTAAGATCGAAATTCAGTAACAGACATTCAAAATCCAACACAACATTATTTTTCTTAATTATATCAATGTTAAAATCTCCCGCCATTATTATATGCTCATACTTTTTTTTACTTATTTTTTGTAATATTTTTTCTATTGTTTCATAGAATACATTTAGGTTATTTCGTTTCGGTACTCTGTAGATACATAAAATAATCATATTGTATTGTATGAGCTCCACACCGCAACATTCAACTACCCCAGTTATAGAGGCCTCAGCTATATGTGGGATTTCTCTCCATTGATGCCCGTTTCTAATCAAAATACAAGTCCCACCTCGTTTACTTTCTCTCCTACAGAAAAATGATGCTAAAGAGTAATTGGGGATATTTAAATGGTTTTCGTACCCTGCCATCATGAAGTGCTCGGTAATACACAGCGCGTCAACACTAACATCCTTTTCTGACAATTCATCTAGGCAAACATTTAGAGCATCGACCTTATTTAAAAGCCCCGCTATATTTTGATGCATCATGTAAAGGCTTTTAGTGACGAAAAAACTGCTTTTCTGTTTCTAATACGTGTGTGGGATCGTGAGATGTCAATGTTATTAAAGGAGTATTTACAGTCTTATTATTATAAATGTTGATGCCTTGAATGTCATTAATTAACGCTAGAATATTAACAAAAAGCGGCCAAGTGCGAGTCGTACTCGCCCATGAAGGGTTCCGTAGCAGCAAGTAACATTGAATGAAAGGTAAATTGCGGTTTACGATTTATGACGTATTAAAAAAAAACTACTTGCTAGATCTTGTTCAAACCAATTTTCGGTGGAAGTTTACATGGTAATGTACATCATACATTTTTTTTAGTTTTATCATTCTATTATTTTAGAAGTTACAGGGGGGACACACATTTTACCACTTTGGAAGAGTCTCTCGCGCAAACTATTCAGTTTAGAAAAAAATGATATTAGAAACCTCAATATCATTTTTGAAGACCTATCCATAGATACCTCACACGTATGGGATTGATGAAAAAAAAATTTTTGAGTTTCAGTTCTAAGTATGGGGAACTCCAAAATTATTTGTTTTTTTTCTATTTTTGTGTGAAAATCTTAATGCGGTTCACAGAATACATCTACTTACCAAGTTTCAATAGCATAGCTCTTATAGTTTCGGAAAAAAGTGGCTGTGACATACGGACGGACAGACAGACAGACAGACAGACAGACAGACAGATAGACAGACAGACAGACAGACAGACAGACAGACATGACGAATCTATAAGGGTTCCGTTTTTTGCCATTTGGCAACGGAACCCTAAAAATGGAATGGAACCCAAAATTATTTAGTTGGCCAGACTGCCTGAAGAATGTATTATAATCATAGTCGACAATTGCATTTGAGTCTAATACATGAGCATATTTGTGTATCCAGATCTCTTGACATAAAGAATAGTTAAAGTTCATGACACGCCAATTATACATATTTGAGTTCGTGTTATATTTATATGTGGGTAGACAGATAATAATATTAGTATGAGTTATTTCACTAAGAGTCTTTCTTATGTCTAATATGAGTTCAGAGTAATTTTTAGCAATTTTAAAGTCTTGTTCACCAATTAAAATCACACAGTAGTCACTCATCGTGTAATCTGCAATTTTTGTGTGTATTCCCTGCAGGAGGTCACATGTAGCTCCATCTGTTGTTATATAGTGACAAAACCGAAATTGTTTCTCAAAAGTTTCTTCTACTATAGATAGGATCCTGTTTCGTTTATTAGCACTCAGAATGCACAATTTGTTTTGTTTAAGTTGTTGTGAAGGGTGAATCACGGTTTTGGTTTTTTTTTTGGTGTCTATTGAATTTTTTATTTCTTGTATGTCTGAATTATTCATAATATGTGGTTTTGTCCTTTTTGTCCCCTGTCCATCTTTGGTAATATTTAGTTGATTTTCTGTGTTAGTAAATTTATCAGTGCTTTCGTGTTCTAGAATATCTGTTTGTGTCTGTTTTATTTTACAGTTCTGGTGGGTTTTTTTTCTTGGCGTATTTTGGCTTGATTTAATTGGACTATTTGTGGCTACTTTTTTATAAACGTTGTTTTTTTTTATCAACTTGTCATTTTCTTGCTTTAGTGTGCTATTTTCAACCGATAATAGTTCTATTTCTTTATGAGCGCTCTCTAGCTGTTTTGCAAGATTTTGTATCTTCTCTCTTAACAACTTGACTTGGTCGTCTTCATCATCAGACATTTCTGGCATACTACTGGTGGTACACTCTAGTGTATTTGGAATTACATTGTCACTGTCGTCGATAGTTGGCGATTCTGATTGTGTACGGGGCCTGGGACGCCTAAATGTTACGTTTAAACTTTCGAAGATATTCATGTCAGTAATTATTTTGTGTCAAAATTAATGAATAAAAATGAACAGAATGTTTTACAGTATTTTTTAGTCCATAAACCATGTGATGTATTGATTTAATTAATTTCTGCTCATTCGATGGAAACCTTTCTATAGTATTAATAGGTTTTTTGGGGCATGATCAGTTTCTAGTGAGAATCATTTCAAGCCAGAGTTGCTTGACATGTTAAATACGGCGCGAGTCACTCAGTTGTAGATTGCAGATAAGGATCGGCACAGATCGACACGGAACGCGGTCCCTTCCAGCAGTCGCTCACTGTGCTACACAGTGCTAGTGGGCGGGGCTTACCACTGCGATCGTCAGTCACGATGACACAGTAAAACACAGATCGACACAGAACGCGGTCCTTTCCAATTACGCGACACTGTGTTTTTTCTTTATAGTTCGTTATTTAATTTTTTTGATTTGTTTTTGTGAATAACTTGATTACCACTTATTATTTTTTAGTTCTGGTTACACAATCACATAGATAGTTTCAAAAGGCACACAACAGTATATTTCACTCTATCATTCATTTGTTTTTTTACGCAAAATAGAATTTAAAATCACAGCACTCGTTTCACCCGTGTTATATCAGCTGGTCGTACCCACACTACTCCGGAGTGCCACTGTTTTTTTTTATGTTATCCTATACTGTCCCACTGCTGAGCAAAGACCTCCCCCAAACCATGCATTCTTTTCCAGGGCCACCTCCATCCAACCCTTGCGGAATAGAATCTTAAAATCTCTTTTTATGTACACCATACGAATTTATAAAATCAATAAATAATAATATAAATGAATTTTATAATATTAAAAATCTAGCATTCTTAAGGTGGTAAAATCTAACTCGACAAGACTCAACCAATGAAATGGGTGTATACAAGTTTTAATTAACGCTTGAGTCTTGAGAAAAACCCGAAATGAAATGGTTCAGTAATAAGTTATATGGTTCAGTAATAGTTCGTGAACGGGCGCCGTCAGTTGGGACTGGTCATCTCTTAGCTGCCAGGGCTTATTTTTAATTTTTTGAATTGTTCTTTTTTTATATTTTTATTACGGACGCTTCTCATGTGCACGTCTTTCTACATTGTTCTCACATGTATAATTTCAACATGAATGATGTAACCAATATTTTGTAACAATTTTTTATTTAGAGTGTCCGTGGAGTTTCTTGCCCGTTCTTCTCCATAGGTACCTACTACGCTTTGGAATGGGCAACTAACTTCATACCTATTTCTGACTGACCGATTCCTTGACAATTCAAAAGTGCCTGTAAATGGTTTAATTGAAATAAATTATTTGAGTTTGAGTTTGAAATACGTACCTCAAACGTCAATTTAATTTTCAAAATTTTTACTCATCCAGTTACTAGCAAGAATTATGGCCATCGGTAGAAGTCTTAAAATTACAAACACAAAAAAAAAACTGTATTTATTGCCTATGACCACCAACCAGTAGTGTGGAAGTCAATAACCCCATGACGTGTACGTACATAAGTACGTTCTCCGCAGTTTCCAGCTCTAGCTGTAACCAACTACTAAGTATCTTAACTAAGTTAAAAAACTCTTAACAGTTTGTTTTCTCTTTAATACTGGAGAAAATGAACTCGCTCGCACATTATTATGTAACACAGCTGCTGGCGATACTATAGTAAAGTCTTGCTAGTTAGTTCATTTTATATAGTGTGCGAGCAATATTAGAAGTAAGAGAGTCTCTGTAATTGAACAAAGCTCTATTTTTTTTAGGGTTCCGTACCTTTTTGGGTGGTAAATTATTAAATAACTTCTCCCGCCCTGGGTGGAGCCGGCAGGCGTGTCAGACTCTTACTGACTAAAATCCAACCGTGTTCCTTCAGTTGCCATGTTGCCGGGGGCCACGATTTTCCTTTCGGTCTTATTCGCAACCCCGGCAGGCATCGGCCCTAGCGGACCCCGTCAATTCTGCTGACATCTCTTTGAAGCGCGCGTGGAACACAACGCGCCGTCGACCCGGGCTTGGTCCTTATTGGACGGCGAGCTACCCATTGCTCACCGTCTGCAAGCCCGCGCCTACGGTGGCCAGAAATCTGCCTGTGATTCCCGACGCCCAGGGCGTCTCCTCCTGCGGCGGTTAGGGGCACGTGGGCGCGAAATTTGCCTTTCCCTCACGCATTCCGCCTCCTCCTTCGCGAGCATTACTGCTTCGCAGAAGGAGGTGACGTCTTCCCATTTCCTCTCGCTCCGTACCATGGCCTGAACCAGGTTTCCGTACCTAAAGTTACAGAACTTACATTTTTACTACTCTTGAAGTTTCGATGTCTGCATGTTTAGTGTTTAGTGCGAGGATGACTGGATGAGAGTTGTCGAGAATCGAGCTGAATGGCGTGCAATTGGAGAGACCTGTGTCCAGCAGTTAACCGATGTAGGCTGATGATGATTGGAGACTGATAAATTGTTTTATAAGTAACTGTATGTTGTTTTTAAATGTGAAGGACCATACTCACCACGAGCACTCATTTTGTTAATTTATTTTGCAAACATTCGTTGCGCGAGCTTTTGTTACCTACATATTGACGAGTTCATAAATCCGAAAGCGAAAAACTAATTCTAATCGATGTGCCATGATCGAATGTTCGTTGCGTATCAAATGCTCGTGTATGATATTTTTACAAAACGAATGATCGCAGTTAGTACCATCCTTTATGAAACTATTTTCTTTGTGCAAAAATTGAAAATGTGCTTGTCGTTTACCCATCTATGCTCTGGAAGGAGGCTTTCAAAAGAGCTCTCTATAACTATTTATTTTAAAAGAATTTAAACCTGCATAGCTCTTTTCAACACAATAATAAGAAGATAACTGTATTCTAGTAAAGTTACCGTTATGTCTTTATTAGTTAATATTTGATAGTGCTGCGGTAACAGTAGCCAACAAGCAATTTGAGAGAGAAATTGTATTGCTCCAGTAATTGCCTTAACATTATACTTTCTCACTGTAATTGAACAGACTAGAATGTGTTACTGTTGTGGTATTTTAAACCGTATTGAGGCTGGGAAATTGTTTAGTCTATTAAATGTGGACTGAAATGCTTTAACTATTGTTAATCGTAATGACTTTTATCTGAAATTTTAGAGTTTCAGTTATCGACTTTTGTTTCTATTTTGATATCATTAGTTATTAAAACCAAATACGACCCTTAGCAACCTCTGACTTAATTTCAACATAACATAACATCACGCTTTGTTTCCCCGAAGGGTTGGGCAGAGGTGTCCCTGTCGTAGGTACACCCACATTTCGCCAGTTATGTTCAAGTCCCATGTAATAGGGGGCGAGCCTATTGCCATCAACCGGGCACAAATCCAGACTCCGAGCTGCTACTGAGAAATTTCAGATAGAAAACCCAATAACACTTTGCCCGACCCGGGAATCGAACCCAGGACCTCATGCTCAGCAGTAGCGCTTGCGACCACTAAACCAACGAGGCACTTAATTTCAAATGTTAAATTAAAATAGATCATGCATACTGTTGTAAAATATGATGTTTTAATCTTACAATAGCATCCCTATTGTAAGTATTAAACCGTCTTTAAACCATGTCTGGGTAAAAAAAAGAAATTCTATTTAGTTTGTCAGTCAGATAATAAAAAATACTAGGCACGTATTTTTTGCTCTAGCATATTAATAAAAAATACATACATACATACATAAACTCACGCCTTCTTTCCATGGCATGGCATGGTTCAAAAATGACTTAGATAAAATTTATTAAAGTTGGGGAGTGGGGGCTCGTTACGTCACAAGTCAGTATAAAATCTGCCAAGGCGTGACGTTGTCACATTTTTACTGAATGTATCGCCGTAATCTTTTGATTATGTAAAAAAGAAAAATACGTGTCCAAAATATATTTTTATAATCTACATGACAAAAAAAAAAAAAAACGTGTGGCACTCGGGGACTGCCGCGGTAAAGCTATTGCATAGCATTTGTAACCTCCATACTTCCTATTTGTCAACGCTACACTTGGGATGATGACGTGATGACATAAAACAAAAATTTCGTTCCCATAACAACATCACCGAACCGTCATTATATGGTAGGCGGAGTGGGGGGTGTTAGGTTTTTTTAATTACGGAATTTCTTGATTCGGTCGCTGCGCACAAAGCCCGCAATAAAAGCTATGCAATAGCTTAAAATATGTCTTTATTCCAATAGTGGGAAACTTGCGCCTTCTTTTCCCGGTTTTAAGGACCACTTTAAAATGATAAGCAATTTATCAGCAGTCAAAAGCATTTCCACAAGTAAGAGCTAATCTCACTCCAAAATACTCTTCCTAGTTAACTCAACTTGACTCAAATGACCCAGAACACACCCACAGCACAGATCTGCGGACGATATTATGCAAAGATGTATAATACTATTCATTTGTATGTAAATCCGCGCTGTGGCCTGCACGGTTGCATGACAAATTTCAGCTGTAACCGAATTTGACCGAAGTTAACTAACGTATTAGAATATTTATCGCGCTTCGCGGATCCGGCGGCATTTGGGGAGAATGGTGTTTAAATTCGAGGTGAAACTATGAATTTTATTAGTAGGTGGTCTATTAGTTCTTTTGTTTTCAAAGGCGTGAATACTCTGATGCTTCTGCAAGGCCTTCATAAGGCCCTTTGTGCACGGCACGGTCTGTCAGAGTTTCCATAATGATCCATACAATACTGACAACCGTGCCTACTTAAAGCGAATCATCATCTGCCCTTCCTTTTCCCAACTATGTTGGGGTTGGCTTCCAGTCTAACCGGATGCAGCTGAATACCATATTTTACATGGAACGACTGCCTATCTGACCTCCACAATCCAGTAACTGGATAATACGATACCCCTTGGTAAGACTGGTTGTCAGACTTTCGGGCTTCTGACGACCCGTAACGACTGTCAAAGATCCATGAATGACGGCCGGGACCAACGGCTTAACGTGCTTTCCGAAACACGGAGGAGTCTCGGTATGTAAAGATGGTCACCCATCTTCGGACCAACCCCGGTAACCGTAGCTTAACCTGGTGGATCGACCCGTGCGGCTGTTATTACTTAGCCACGAGCTTACTTAAAGCGAATAAATCGTAGTTTTTCACGGCATGAAAAACGTGTGTGCCTTGAAGAGTAGTAATTCTCAAAAAATATTTTATTTTATTTTATTTTATTGTGTTTGGATGGACTTGTTGCGAACCCGAACACGGCGTGTTGCCATACCACGTCTGCACTCAGCGCTCGGTGTGGCAACACGCCGTGTTCGGGTTCGCAACTAGTCCATCGTCATCTTGAGGATACCTCGTTGAGAGGTGAAATACGTGTCGATTTCTTTCAGGAGTTTTTATGGCTCTTTAGAAATAGCTAAGCGGAACAGGTTACTAAATATATCCACGTCTATTGTATTTTTAACCGACTTCCAAAAGGAGGAGGTTCTCAATTCGACTGTATGTTGTTTTTTTTTTTGTATGTTTGTTACGCGATTACTCAGTCATTTATGAACTGATTTTGATGGTTCTTTTTTTGTTTGGTAGATCATACTTCAGAGGTGGTCCAATATAAATTTTATTAACTTTGCTTGGGTAGTTTTTGAGTTAGCTTCAATAATACGTATTTTTGCCTCACTTAGTATGTGGATGATATTATGATAACTTCCTGTCACTGTTATTTACATAGCAGGTAGTGGTATTCGAATTTGTGTGGGGTAGGTACCACAACTAAAAAGTGAAAAATAAAAACTTTTTACAAAAAAAAAAACAACCGACTTCAAAAAAAATACTACAAAGTGAAAAATAACTTTAATTTCGGAAGTCGGTGGCAAAAAACGAAAATAGAAAACCCAAAACACCGACTTCCGAAATTAAAGTTATTTTTCACTTTGTAGTGCTTTTTTTGGAGGTCGGTTGTGTTTTTTTGAAAAAGTTTTTTCTTTTTAGCTATCAATACAAAAGTAATAGCCTCCACAGTTAGCTCCTCCTCCATATGACTGGAAAATGACCCCAACACGATGATATGAAATGAATTCTTGTCGATGTATACAAATTTTTGAGGCGAAATGTACGAGCGCATAGGTAAAGGTACTTATGTTAAAATGTACTTAGAATACACTCGCAAGGAACGTTGAAACGATAATAAAGGGATGTATCTGAACAAACACTGCTTGTAAAAGCATTTTAGAGTTTAATAGATGGTTCAACATGAATATTAGAGAAGCATGTTGTTGATATTTGATTGTAAAAGCTCGGTAATAGGATATTGAGTAACTTAGTTAGCAGTCCGGATTCTGGATTTGATGCCCCCTATTACTTACTACATATTACATGGGACTATGGTTGGTTTCACAGCTGTCCGGGAGACCCGCACGTACTGCCCGCACACGGGAGACCCGTACGGGTAGCGCCCGCAGTGCTCTGAAACGAGGGAGTTAGTACGATACTGTTGATAGTGTTGTACGGGCTTTACCCGGAGCGGGTCGCGTACGGACCAATCCGCGTCGCTGTGGAACAATGTTCTAGCACATCATGTGTGTCTCCGTTCCGGGAGCCCGTACGGGCGGCCCGCACGGGTCTCCCGGACAGCTGTGAAACAAGCCTTAAACATAACTGGCAAAATATGGGTGTACCTCTGCTTAACTCTTCATGGAATACTGGCGTGGTGTAATGTTATGTTATGTCCGGGTAGGGTGACCAGAGCTGATTTCCGGTTTTACGGGACAACTGTATTGAAAATACGGGATTCGAGGTTAAAATACGGGACAGGGCGCTTTTTTATTAAAAATCAACATTCATTTTTTTATTAGAAAACTGCATAATCAATTAAATAACCAATACAATTGCAAAATTTCTTAATGAAAGACCTTAAAAAACAATAAATATTTAAAAACACAACAATTTTTTATATTATCTGGAAAGGAAAATGTGAAATAATCAACTTAATAACCTATACAATGTATAGGTTAGGTTAGTTATTTAATTCATAAAGAATAATTCATAATTCACCCTTAAAATAATCATAAATCAACAATTTGTTAATTATATGGATAAGAAAATGTGGATTAATCAACCAAACAACATATACAATATAAATTCTGACTTTCCCAATGAAATATCTTTAAAACAGTAATAAATATTAAAAAACCCAAAAATAAATATTATTCGAATAGGTATTTTTGTCATTAAATACCATTGAATCACAAAATTACGGGACAATGTACTGTCCCGTATTGGTTTTGCCAAATTACGGGACAGTGAAAAATTCGAGCCTAAAATACGGGACAACCCGTAAAATACGAGACATCTGGTCACCCTATGTCCGGGGCATCTTGAGTTAACCCGGCCAATATTTTCGGCATTTAATTCTCATTATAGTTTATGCTGACATTTTATGCAAGCGGAACTAGTACATGATACTATTTATTTTAAATCTTAAACTTACTTTTGTTATATTACATGTCTTTTTCAAGCTTGTTAACATTATTATAATAAACAAACAACATGTAAGCACACTCTATTCCCAGCAGACTTGCCAGAATTTCAATCAACATTATCGCCCGCTGAAAGTAATTTCAGTGAAAACATCTTTAGTACAAGTACGGTTATGTAAACATGTACTGTCAACAAAAGAAATGAGTATGCAGGTAGCAAACTTGAAATCTTTTTACCCGACTGCAAAGAAAGGTTATCTTATGACTCCGTTTTGCGTATACAAATTTACATTGTTATGTGTCTTATTATTAAGAAGTTGCTACATTTACATTTATAATGAATATTGTCTGAGCAATGTATGTATTTCTATTTGGTCTCTATAATTTTTTGGCCTCATATTTTTTGTTATAAATTTATAAAATGTATTATTATGTGTTATTTGTATTATTTATATTTCCTCTTATCATATGCCCTGCATATGATAAGAGGAAAAGACAAGTGGAGCAAAATTGTGACACGTTGGTATCCTAGAGAAGGTAAAAGGAAAAGGGGTAGACCACAAAAAAATGGGAGGACGACTTAAGACAAGTAGCAGGCGTCACATGGAACAGAGTGGCTCAAGAAAGGCATGAGTGGAAAAGGTTGCAGGAGGCCTTTGTCGACTGGCAAACAGATCTATAGAAAATAAGTAAAACTCAAATATAATACTAGATAAAGTTAACATTAAACTTAAGTTTTCTATGTATTTTGTCATTTAATTGTAATATGGATCTGAATAAAAGGCTATATTATTATTTATGACTTTGTTAAAAGAGAAATGGAATTATTTCATATTTTCTTCTTATTTTCTCTTCTTCACGACACAATGAATAATAGTATGTGTAACAGTGAACACTGAGAGGTTTTCGTTATGAGGCTAAAACCAAAATGTAATAGGTTAAGTGTTTTAGAAAAAAAATTATTATAACAATAATTAATGTAAATGATGCAATTTTTGAACAATAAGCTTATGTTTTTTTTATTTAATTGAACTATTTTTGGCATCTAACGTACTGCTTTTTTAACAAATTGGTGGACTTCGTGACTGTTTAAATGGACTAATTTACATAAATTCTTCGAAGCTCTTGGTCTGCACACCAAGCTTTTTTGTCGGCTGTACTGTTGTTGTCTCAAGGGATACCGTTATTATTTTTGGGATGGTTATGGGTGTGTGTCGTCACGGCTTTCCTATAAGGTTCGGGACATGTCCCTGTTTATGATTGAATGTTTTGGGAAGGAAAGGAGGTAAATTGGAGATTTTTAGGGTTCCGTACCTCAAAAGGGAAAAACGGAACCCTTATAGGATCACTTCGTTGTTCGTCCAAAGAACGCATGGAGGTATCAAGTTGAAATTAATAAAAAATATGTAGATCTGTGGTGTCTTAGAACTCTAAAAAATCAAGCTTCTAAGTCAACGCAATAAAAAATACGGCCATACGGCGACATATTTTGATTTTCTAGAGGGTCCCTACTTCCTGTTGGCCTAGAATCATGAAAATTGGCAGGAAGCAAGGTCTCACAGCACAGGTAAAGGAAAAAGTCTGAAAATTCATTTGCAGTTTTATCACATACTTTTTTTTCCATAACAAACTTACATTTGCAGTTGGAGAAAATGACCGTGACGTATATAGATGTATGGGAGAACATGTTTTTCAACTACAATGTTAAGTTTGTATTTGAAATAAATCCATCTCAACTACGGAACCCTTCATTGTGCGTAGTCCGACACACACTTGGCCGGTTTTTTTTGTAATCCCCTTTCTCAATCAGTGTGAACGTCACAATAGGAAATAGATGGGTTTTGGTATGTGATAGGTTGTGTTTTGATTCTGTTAAAAAAAAGAAACCTTCCTACTCATTTTCTACACATATAGAACTTTTCGCGGGCTTACGATAGTTCCACCTTAAGAAGGTTTATCCTAAAAGTTGACGACGTCGTACATTGCTGTCAAATATTTACCTGTTTTGATTAATTTGGCAATATTACTGTATGGAATTAAGAAATGTGGCTAACTAGCGAACTAGAATATTGACTTTGAAATGCAATAATTAATATTGTAACACCGAATATTTAGTTTTAGATGTAAAAAAAGAATTTGGAAACTTTTCAAATGCCTTTTTTATACCTAAAACGGTTACAAAATCTAATTCAGTGTTATAATTGCAATTCATTATTAATATTCTAGTTCACTAGTTAGCCACATTTCTTATTTCCATACAGTAATATTGCCAAATTAATCAAAACAGCGAAATATTTGACCTCTATTTGCGACGTTGTCCACTTTAAGAATAGGTAAGGAAAATTCTGGATTCAACAAAAGTTGTATTCACACAAAATTTAACTTAGTTTATTCCATTTATGGACCCAATTATTTTCTAACACACATCGAAAACATACTCACAGAATACTAGGAAAGGGTCTTCTTGTTATATTTCTTACTTTTGAGTGTACGAGGTTGCTTAGCAACAGAATGTTCTCAGTATTTCATTCTTAAAGATCTAATCATTTTGGCCTTTAAAAAGGCTTTTTCTTTTTGCGAAAAGGAAAAGATAGATGGATTTAGTGGAGTGTGTCTAATTATTCAGGAAATAATGTGTCGTTTTGGGAAAAGGTGACGTCTTTTTTGTGTCCTTTTCGGGGATAAAAATATTCACTATCAAACAATTTCTTTAGTTAAAGAAATGTTTGATAGTGAATATTTTTATCAGGTCATAAACTTGTAATATAAGTAGTTTTAAATGTATTGGGAGGCCTAAAACTGTTGCCTGCTGAAAATAATGCTCAGAAGGTATAATAGAGTTATTGCTCTCACCCGAAAATCTGACAGCCAATCTTACCAAGGGATATCGTATTACTTCAGTTACTGGATTTTGAAGGTCAGACAGGTAGTCGCTCCATGTAAAGCACTGGTGTTCAGGTGCATCCGGTTAGACTGGAAGCCGACCCTGACGTAGTTGGAAAAAGGCTCAGCAGATGATAATGCTGTCACGATCGTGTCTCATGTTTTAAGAATGTTCGCTTTCAGAATAACCGTTCTCAGTTTTCTCAATAACTATAAAAATAGCAATGAACTACAACTTTCGACCTATCAGACACATTTGGTGAATAAAACTCCTAAAATACACTCACATCTAACAGATTTTATTTAGAATATGATTCGCAAGCACTTAACTAATAACAAAAAAAAAAACTTCTTTATTTGCCAAAAATTTACTACACTCTGTAAGCAAAAATCAACATAAATCACTTACAAAGGCAGAATACATGGAAATAACAACATCAAGCTACATCGACTGTTGACTTTATTCGTCAGATTTCCTCTGATCTCAGTTTCATAGACGCCCAATCTAATTAGGCTTTTGCTACGCTCGGATTCGTAGCGGCTACGACCATCGTAGCAACTCGCTACGAAGCTACAAGGCTACGAGCTACGATTCGCGTAGCGGCTACGAAATCTAATTTTAGTTACACGAGGCCTTGTTTCGGTTGTTTGTTGGTTCCTATAAAAGTTTGTTGGTGAATATTTAATTAAGTTTATTGAAGAGAGGCGTATTGAATTAATTTCTGTTTTGGGTAACTAAAATAACAGGGATAGTATTGTTTTGGGCATCTACGCATTTGCAAATGAAGCGTTTTTGTATTTGAGTTTCAAGTTTAACCAGGAAAACGAAAGGAATACATGACATAAAAAATAAAAATAGTGTGGTTTTGATAACAAATTATTTTTTATGGTTTTGGAAGCTTCTTGCTTCTTCTCTATAAAATGTAGAAAATTATAGTTTTAAAAACGACGGCACGGTTGGCGCAGTGGTTAAGCGGCTGACTGCTGCGCTGCGTGTCGCGGGTTCGATTCCCGAACGGAACAAATATTTGTATGACCTACCAGTAGTTGTTCCGGGTCTGGCTGTTTGTGTATGTGAGTTTATATGTTTGTAATCGCACCCACGATACAGGAGAAATTCCTAGTGTGGGGCAACGTTTTTAAAAAAAAGAAAAAAGAAAAAGAAAAAAACTCTTTGAAAACTGAGACCAGCTTATTTTGAATTATGATATAAACTTAAAATCACAATGAATCAATACCACTTTTAAGTAAATAATGTTTAATCTTAAACACGTGCTAGAAAAAGTGCGAAAGAAAATAAATCCATATTCGTTTTACCATTACAAAGAGAAAACAAGCTTTTTCACGGCGCATAGCATCGATTGTTCAATCAAAGGAACGATACCAATCGTTCCACTGAGCTTAGCTACGCCGCTACGCCGTAGTAATCGTAGCTAGAGGCTACGCCGTAGATGCCGATATTATTTCTGATATCAAAGAGGGCTACGCGATCTATATTTAGTTGCATTGTTTGGGTTGTTGATATACTTTTTTTCTTTAAAACCATTTTGAATGAAATAGTTTTTTATGGCAAAATGGTTTGTACGAATTATCATTGTGTTTTGACCAAGTTGAATTATCTTATACCCGTTTTTCAAAATTATTTTTTTTCCATTTAGCTTTCATTTTGAAAATGAACAAACATGTGCTGACTGACGTACCTTAAGAATTTTAAACCATTGCCCATTGACCCCGCTAAAATCTTATTGGTAATTATTATTTACATTTTCATTTAAATTATGCAAAAAAAAAACGTGTGGCACTTGGGGACTGCCGCGGTAAAGCTATTGCGACATCACGTTGTCATGGGAACCGTCATTACATGGTAGGCGGAGAGAAATTCCGTAACGTAACGAAAATAAAACCTAACACCCCCCGTTAGGTTTTATTTTCGTTACGTTACGGAATTTCTTTATTCGGTCGCCGCGCTCAAAGCCCGCGATAAAAGCTATGCAATAGCTTAAAAAAATGTTTCACATAAACCTACAAGGGCACTTATGAAACGTCAGTAGCTAGGTGCACGGTTCAAATTTAAAAAACAAAAATTAGCGAGCTTTTCAGTAGTCGTATATTATGATGTGTAACAATTTACATCTCATCTTGGTAATAAGCAACATTAAAGGGGCGGGGCTTCATCAAGGTCGTTTCTGACGGCCAACTCTAACACCGAGCGCACTCATTGGTCAAATCGTGCGCGCCGTGTCGCACCCGCCGGCGCCGCAGGTCGAGCAAATGTGGCTTAGGCTTAACATTAACTCGCATTCAGTTATCGTCGGTACTGCATACAGGCCGCCGTGGCTTGATGTGAATGTCTTCTTGGATGCGATTACTGACTCCCTTTCCTCTTTTGCTAGCGCGGACAAGGTTATCTTGCTTGGTGACTTCAACATTAACATGTTAAACCAGCTGGAAAATAAAACAAAATTACTTAACAACTTTTTACTATGCTCCAAGCTAAAGCAAATTGTTACTGAGCCTACCCATTTTACAGACCATAGTGAGACATTAATTGATGTTGTGTGCACTGATGCCCGTGTGTGTGGGGTCTCTGTATTACATATTCCTGAGCTTGGTCAACATGCAGTTATTTCTGTTGAATTTAATTTTAAATTAGAGAAACCTACCCCACACTGGATCACCTATAGGCCACTCAAAGATATACTGCTGGACCAATTTAATGAAGATTTAAATAAGATGGACTGGGAGTATATTGAAGGTCTGGAGGATGTGAACTCTATGGTAACAACTTTTAATGACTATATTTTGAATCTCTTCGACTTACATGCCCCCCTGAAAAAAGTTTTAATTAAAGAAAAATCTTATCCTTGGATAACAGATACTGTCAAGGAAATGATGAAGTTGCGTGACAAATGCCACATTAAGTCCAAAGCTACTAAATCTGAACACCATATAAAGTCATACAAAGAACTTAAATACATAGTTAGGGCCGCTTTTCATAGTGAAAAGTGTGCATATTTCAAAACTCATATTAATAGAAATATTAAACAGCCAAAGAAGTTATGGAGCCATATAAAATCTTCCATAGCTATTTCAAAAAAACCAGAACATAGTCTACCACACTTTTGTAACAACCCTCAGAAAATAAATGACCATTTTTTGGATGTGCCTGGCAGTGGTAGGGTCAGTAAAGCAGATTTGACTTACTTTGAACACCACAGATTCAGTAATGCTCATTTCCAGCTTGAGCCAGTCCGGGGGGAAATGGTTTTGAGGCTTTTGCATGGTCTTAAGTCCAATGCTCAGGGTTCTGACCATGTCTCCCTGGAGATGCTGATGATGACTCTTCCTCGTACCCTTGCAGCTATAACGGCCATCATCAACAGATCCATAACCTCGTCCTCTTTTCCGGAACTATGGAAATTGGCTATAGTTAGGCCCATCCCCAAGGTATCTAATCCCGCTAGCGTGAAAGATCTTCGCCCAATTAGCCTTTTACCATGTCTCTCCAAGATTCTGGAAAAAGTTGTGTCTAACCAACTTCGGGCATATCTTGAGCAGCACGGTATTTTGCCACAGGCCCAATCAGGCTTTCGTAAGGGGCACAGCACAGCCACAGCTCTTCTTGACGTAGTTGGCAATGTCCTGGAAGCCAGAGAACAAGGCATGGGTACCATGCTTGTGCTCCTGGATTTTTCACGTGCCTTTGACTCAATCAATACCTCCCTTCTCCTCTCCAAGCTGGCTTACTATGGATGTCAGCCAGAAACAGTCCAATGGTTTCAGAGTTACCTGAGTCACCGTTCCCAGTTTGTCCAGGTAACAAGTGACAGTTCTGGAGATGTTATAGCCTCTAGTCCCAAGCAAGTGAACCGCGGCGTACCACAGGGATCGATCCTTGGCCCGCTTCTCTTCATTTTGTACAGCGCCGATATCATCAACTGTCTGATCAACACCAAGTTCCACCTATATGCTGACGATCTGCAGATGTATCTCTCATTCCGCCCTCAGCAGTCTGCTGAAGCTGTAAAAAGAATGAACGAGGATTTGGATAGGATTTCAGCATGGTCAATGAGAAACTCACTGGTTCTAAACCCAGTTAAGTCAAAGTACATTCTCATGGGATCAAGAGATTTTCTAGACAAAATGTTAGGGTACAATCTGGACTTAAAGATTGATGGGTGTTCTATTGATAGGGTGCAAGAAGCCCGTAATCTTGGGATGGTGTTTGACGAGCACCTGCGTTTTGAGAAACACATCATGGAGGCTGTGCGCAACTGTTTTTACCGGTTGAAGCTTCTGTACCGTGTACGGCCTTACATAAGTGTGGATATGCGTGTCATGCTATGTGAGTCACTTGTTTTATCCAAGCTGAACTATGCTGACACTGTGTATGGTGCGTGCATTCTCGGTAGAAGTGAAAAGTTGATCCAGCGAGTACAGAATGCTTGTGCGAGATTTTGTTTCAATGTCCCTCCCCGATCTCACATAACTCCATTTTTAAATAAGGGTAATTTGATGAGAATGTCAGATCGCAGAAAGCTTCATCTGGCTACCCTACTCTTTGGCACCATTCTCACAAAAAAACCAGAATATCTTTATAGGAAATTGATTTGGTCACGTGACATAAATAAAGTTAAAACAAGAGCATCTTCTTACCTTCTGTTGGCTTCAACGCACAAAACTGCTGCATTCCGTGGAAGCTTTAAATTCGCTGCCTCTCGCTGCTGGAACGACTTGCCACCTCCTTTTCGTGCTATAAAAACAGTTGGAACTTTTAGTACAAAATATAAGCAACATTTAATACGAATTCAAAAGGAAACCAGTTTATAAACTCACCCTGGGACTGCACGCAGTTGGTATTGGTGACCTTAGAGGAGTCTTATTTCCTAGCAGCACGATTTTGCTCAATCGCTCTGTTTTGCTCGGTGACTGAGTTTCTTTCTTCCGATTTACACAACACAACACAGTCAATCACAAATTCACAACACAAAGATACTTTATTTTATTTATTTGCACCACTTTCTTGCCTTATCTTATATTATTCGCTCACTGCTTTATTTGTATCAATACTTCTTATTATACAGTAGCATATTCGTTGATTAATATTATTTATTTTCTCTATTTACTTCAAAAACACTGCACAGCTAAATTGACAGCCGATTGCATCGCAGAATCGCGCCATAGATTATACACTCTCGCGCCGCGTCCCTTCGCTTGTCATAGATTGTAATAGTCCATACCTGACAAGTGATGCGGAGGTTGGAACGTCAGGTCGGGCATGCGTCGATTCTTCAATGGTTTTGTTTTTTATTATTTGTTTATATGTATTATAATTTTTTATTGTTATATCTATTTTGTAATCCCTTAGAGGGATTTATATGTGTACGTAGGTGTGTCCGTGGCATCACAGCGGGCCCTATCAGAATACCAGCGCCGCGGTATTTATTTAAATATCGCAGCATTATGCTGAGATATGGGCCTTTTTGGCCTCGCACAGGTCGTTACTATTTTTTGTTAGTTTAAAATGCTCTTTTCTTATTTTTTAATTTAATTCTATTTTTTATTACTGTCTGTATTTCCTTTGCGTGTCCCAAATAAAATATTTTTCTTTCTTTCTTCTTTCTTTAAATCAAAATAGCGCGCGCTTCCCCGGCTTCCTGTTACACATTTCCGTCCCTTTCACGAAATCACTTTCACAGATTGCAGGAAAGCAAAAAAACAAACAAAACAAAGATTCCAAGACGGAAGTATTTAAAAAAATCTTTTTACTCTTTCATCCTTTTCAATCCAGATGAGAACAATAAAAATATACTTCCTATAAAACGATTATTACCTTCTCCTCCATTAGAATCTTCACCTAGCTAATAAATGGCTTTTGATTTAGTAAACGATTTCCTGATACGCCCTTTTGTTGAAGAGATAATAAATTCAAAGGGTTCCGTAAGCGATTTTCTGAACTCCCATTTAAGAAGTTGACCTATTGAGCTGTTGCGATAAAGACTGTAATTTTAGATCATCTGTCACATATTTATGGTTACGTGAAAATGGAGCCGCTTCATAAAAAAAAACATAAAAAATAAACGCTCAAACTTAAAAAAACTTTGCTCGTTAAGGGAGTGGTTTTCAGTGGTCTAATTTACATAATAATGTGTTTCTTTTTGTCTTATGTAAATAACATGGAAACAATAAATATTGCAAAGAGAGTTTAGTTTTTCATATACACCGTGAAATTTGAATCACAGTTTTGCTGTAACAAACGTTGTTCAGACCATGGTCTACTACCATTCTACAGCATCCAATAAAATAAAACATTATTGGTTTTTGAAAAAACACAAAAAGACAAAGTTTAAAATGTAAAGATTATCTACTGCTTACTAAATTTCATTTATGGAGGTATATTTCCCTGTAGACAATGCTGTGTCCCGTGCGTGGTGTCTGTGTTGTAGGGAGTAACGATAATCTTGAAATTTTAAACTTTGTTTTTTATGTTTTTTTTTTTATTGGATGCTGTAGAATGGTAGTAGACCATGGTCTGAACAACGTTTGTTCTAGCAAAACTGTGATTCAAATTTCAGGGTGTATAGGTAAAGGTTTTTCTGAAATTGTGCCACAACTTCCAGAACGAGAATATTACCAAACAGTTTTTGTGTTGATTAGTCTTCTTCTTTTTGTGTGGTTAGTGACTAACCTGATGTCAGAGTTTTAAAACCACCCGTGGGCCTCTGACTTGGAGTCACATGCCGTCGAGAAATATCATTCAGGCATGCCGGTTTCCTCACGATGTTTTCCTTTACCGTTTTTGAAGCAAGTGATAATTAATACAATACGCACATGAATCCGAAAAGTCAGAGGTGCGTGCCTTGGGTTCGAACTCGAGACGTGACTTCGTAGTCCGCCGGTCACACTACTAGGCTATCACTGTTTGATTATAATCAATAAAAAAAAAAAACGTGTGGCACTCGGGAACTGCCGCGGTAAAGCTATTGCATAGCAATTGTAACCTCCATACTTCCTAATTGTCAACGCTACACTTGGGATGATGACATAAAACAAAAATTACGTTCCCATGAAAACGTCACGTTGTCATTGGAACCGTCATTACATGGTTGGCGGAGTGAGGGGTGTTAGGTTTTATTTTCGTTACGTTACGGAATTTCTTGGTTCGGTCGCCGCGCTCAAAGCCCGCGATAAAAGCTATGCAATAGCTTAAAAATAAAAAAAACACCCGACACAACATTTCCTCATTTCTTTTTCCTACTCCATCGTCAGACCCTGTTCACCATTTAGCTATAACCTATTCATTGAGACCATTCCAATGAACCCAAACACAATACCTGTGGTGTAAGTTGGTAAGGGTTAATTTATGCATTTAGTAAAAAGCTGTTATTTTGACATTATAAACGGATACTTAAATTTTATTTATTTGTATGGATATTATCTATAGATCAACACCTCATACCTAGGAACTCATATTTTTCTAGCCTCTATCAATTTTAGTTCTTGATCACACAAATCGATTGCACGTCTCCACCATCGGCTGCAGAACCCAATAGAATTAGTTTCGAGTTTGTCTGTTATTTTTTCATTTCATAAGCTTTCATTTCTAATGCCGGAAATTAAACCTCGTCGTTAATTCCTTGTGATTTTTTTGCTGTAGCCTCATTTTAATTTGTAAAAAGCAATGACGCTAAATTCTTCGCTAAAAGGCTGAATTGTAAGTCCAAGTTTGAGTACTAAGTTTTTCAAGAAAAGTGTGCGTTGCGTTTTGTAACATAAAATATTCCTGGCTAATAAAAGGTTCTGCGCTTCACTTAGTACTTTCCATCGTTTACTGTGGAGATCAGCAGGAGGCTCTTTTGTAGATGTTCAAGGTTTCATACGCATAAAATCAATCTGCCTAGCCTATTTCCAACTATGTTGGGATTAGCTTCCAGTCTAACCGGATGCAGCTGAATACCAGTATTTTACATGGAGCGACTGCCTATCTGACCTCCACAATACCTAGGTAATACGATACCCATTGGTAAGACTGGTTTTCAGACTTTCAAGCTTCTGACGACCCGTAACGACTGTCAACGATACATATGCATAATAATTTATAATGATAATTAAAATGTCGGAAATACGTTACTGAGTTGACTAATCGGGACGCCAGCGGCGTCTAGTGGCGTTCGACAGAATCTACAATATAACGATCGGACCGACCGGAGATGAGCAGAGTTCATCGGGGGCGGTCAAGCAGTGAACACGTTTGAAAACTGTCGCGCATTCCAAGTAGTCGTGTCATGTACCTACAGTGTGTGAATTGCTAGTGATTTATTTGATAGTAAATTATAATGTGGTCTGAATTGCAAATGGTTTTTCTATTGCGCAATAACCAACACTACCCACAGTACGCCCACAGTAGTTAAAATATTGCTGATAATAACGAAAGAGACTCATAACCTTCTCCGTCAAATATATAATTGTCTTTGAGTTATACCTCGTGGTTGGCAGAGCCTGATTTCTGGGTTGGACAAAGATTTATTTGGGATTTTTCAATAATAATTTGTTATTAGCAAACTCGTTGAATTGGTGATCGTTAGCGCTACTGTTGAAGTTGAGGTCCTCGGTTCGATTCCCAGGTCAAATAAAGTGATATTGGATTTTTCCACCAGGAACTTCTCAGTAGCAGCCCGGAGTTTTGATCCGTGCCCGCTTGATAGCAATAGGCTCGCCCCCTATTACATGGGAATTAAACATAGCTGGCGAAATTTGGTTGTACTTGTAGGCACACCTCTGCGTAACCCTTCGGGGTTTATAGTCGTGATGTTATGATAATGTTAGTAGCAGCCCGAAATCTGGATTTGCGACTGTAAGAAAAGACTTGCCTACTCCTTACAATGTCTACCCCGTCGCCCTTCGCTAAATGCAGCCATGATGCTGTAGCGGTTACACCGCCACATACGAACTACGCATCAAAGACATGACGTCACACAAATCCTGCATCGCGCATTTAGAGTTTACCGAGCGATCGACATACATACAAGATTTTCAACTTCAAACTGATGGGCAGTTGCCCGCCAGACACAACACCCGTCTGGTCGGAGGATCCTCCCTTTTCTATGGTGGATGAGTGAACTTTACACCCTGTTCCTCATACCACTAAATTGGTGACCCCGAGTATGAACGTCAGCGCAGCCTTCGAGCAATTACTTCGGCGTGACGTCATCATCATCATCACTCCCGCAAGTTTTCGTGAGGCGACTCACATAGCCGGCTAGCACCCACGGCTTCAACGGGTATCTTGACCACCAGCATGCAGCGAACGCGCATTCCTGGTCATCACCCTCAGCCTCATCACCCCGACTCACTGGGGAATCAACGCAATCAGCCTCATCACCCCGACTCACTGGGGAATCAACGCAATCAACCTCAATCACCCCGACTCACTGGGGAATCATCCTCAATCACCCCGACTCACTGGGGAATCACCGCAATCACCACCATCACCACAGACAGTTCCGACTCACCGCGAACTATGTGGCACCCGGTTCCGACTCACTGGAACCACAGCTGGCACCGTGAAGCATCGCAAGATTCAGCCAACTATCGACCTCCGGTCTCCGGAGGGGAGTGATGTAGCGGTTACACCGCCACATACGAACTCGCATCAAAGACATGACGTCACACAAATCCTGCATCGCGCATTTAGAGTTTACCGTGCGATCGACATACATACAAGATTTTCAACTTCAAACTGATGGGCAGTTGCCCGCCAGACACAACACTCGTCTGGTCGGAGGATCCTCCCTTTTCTATGGTGGATGAGTGAACTTTACACCCTGTTCCTCATGCCCCTAAAATGCTATCGTACTTTCAGTCAGAAAAAAAAACAATGGCACTCCGGGAGTGGTGCCGACAGAAGTGAAAACTTGAACAAGATCGTCTTACTTACTCGTATGGAACATTGATCCGTAAACTTATCTAAATGAAGAGCACAATCGCGTTAAAAAAAAAACGTGTGGCACTCGGGGACTGCCACGGTAAAGCTATTGCATAGCATTTGTAACCTCCATACTTCCTATTTGTCAACGCTACACTTGGGATGATGACGGATGATGATATAAAACAAAAATTACGTTCCCATGTTGACATGACAACGTGATGTCAACGCTACACTTGGGATGATGACGGATGATGACATAAAACAAAAATTACGTTCCCATGACAACGTGATGTTGTCATGGGAAAGTAATATAAATAAAGAGCATAATCGCGTTTACAAAAATGAGGTGTCGGTAACGGTATTACGAGTTCAATTGTTTTTTCCATCTCAAAAATACCCAACGCGCCTATAGAAGTTTTCACTTCAAAAATAATTTTACATCTTCACAAATCATCCATCACCCTACTTCATTACATATATGTATATCTTATCGTGCGTAATTAACTTGGGGATCACAGGCGTAACGATAACGTTATTCTTCCATTCTATTCACTCAGCACCGGATATTTGATTCTCCCCCTTAAATACGTTATGTGTTGTCTTTTTTTTATGGGTGGGAAATTATCAAATAACTTCTCCCGCTCTGGGCGGAGCGGGAGGGCGTGTCAGACTCTTACTGACTAAAACCCACCCGTGTTCCTTCAGTTGCCGTGTTTCCAGGGGGGCCAGGATTTCCCTATCGGTTTTCTTCGAACCCCCGGCAGGCATTGGCCCTAGCGGACCCCGTCCATTCTGCTGACATCTCTTTGAGGCGCGCGTGGAACACAACGCGCCGTCGATCCGGGCTTGGTCCTTATCGGACGGCGAGCTACCCATTGCTCACCGTCCGCAAGCCCGCGCCTACGGTGGCCAGAAATCGGCTCGCGATTCCCGCCCCGGGCGTCTCCTCCTGCGTTATGTGTTATGTCTCTACAAGAGATTTTATTTTTTTGCTCACAAAATTTTTGTTTTACCTAACAAAGTATCATGTAGGTATGTCACAGTAAGATGATTGAAGCCGTGTAGTTATATCCCTAAGGACATTTAGGGATATAACTATAACCCGTAATATAGTTATATGAAAGCGGTTCATAACTGTCTTATTAGTAATATAACTATGATACGAGCACGATCTAGTAATATAACTATTAGGCCACTCCGACCAAATAGGTTAGGTTAGAATTGTGATTAACTATATACGCGTGAGCTGAGCAAGCGTAGCGAGCGGTGCTGCGGCAGTGGCCGGCGAGCGCCACGCTAGCTGTGATGCCATGCTTCAGCCATCTTACTGCGACAGGTATACAGTAGAACCCGTTTAAGACGATTTCATAGGGACCCAACTAAAAACGGGTCTTAAATGAGAAAGCGTCTTACACGGGATAGGGGGTGAGGGAATAGTGAAAAATAAAACGTAATACACATACATGGTATGATCTAATTTCGTACATTAACTGTGTTTGATTTTTGGTTTGTAATTTTTCATCAAAAACTTTCAATATGTTAATTTTTTCTTGAAGTGACAATGCCTTTCGCCTAATTGTAGACATTTTGTATCAAACAAATGATCAACACCGCTAAGACAGACGCTCGCCGCTGCCGCGAGAGACATATTAAACGGGATGACAAATCGTATTAAGCGTTAAGAAATGTATGAGAACATGTCTCAAGTTGTAGGGACTGACGTAAAATGACGTATTATGCGAGAAATCGTTTTAAGCGTGATCGTGTTAAACGGGTTCTACTGTATATGTAATTTAATGTCTACCTTTTCTGAATAATTCAGCAATAAAAACAATAAATAAACAGTTTTGTTTTGATTGATTTGACTTGATTATTTTGGAACTTAATGTTGATCGTATGATAATATATGTTTGATTGATTTGTTTCTAAGTTTATTTTAGTCTTATTAATTTCAGCTGAAATTAAATTTTTCCAAAAAATCCGCAAAAATTCTTTGTTTAATTATAAGTATAATCTCAAAATTTGTTTTGAATGTCCGCGTTGTTCTTCTAAAACACGAAACGGATTTTGATGAAGTTTTCAACATCATTTAGAGAATATATTCTGGAAGGTTTATTTATATAATTCTTTTATATTAAACGTAAACGAAGTACTAAAACTTGACGATTTGTCAAGTCATGAAAAAATCACTTTTGAGCGCTTACAGGGTGTGCGCTGATTAGACCGTTACAGATAGACAAAATTTATATTCTACTGAATTGTATATCTTTACAAAATCAACAGAAAAGTCTGCGATATGGCTAACGGTGCGCGGCGTGGCGTTTTGATTGACAGGGGTCAATGACTTTTCCTCGACTATTAGGGAACTGCGATTAATGCTTTATTAATTTATGAATTGAATTAATAAAGTTTGATGGCAGTGTGGTAGTGATTAAGTATTTTTTAGACGTCCAAAATCCACAAATGGAGAAAGACTCACCATTTTTTTCAAATATCCAGATCAATGAAATAATGGGACCATTCATAGATAAATGATAAATGATTTTATTTCTGTAAGTAGGTTTGTACAAACACTTTTACTTTACTTTAGAGATAATACATGACATGAATATTTACTTTTAAAGTATTATATTGTTTTAATTATTGTGAATGTGAAGACTATATGGGTCATTCCTTTTTGTTTTGTTTTTAATTTTTTCTCAGTTAGTTCTACTCATGGTCTGGCAGTTTGAAAAATTTATGTGGCCTACACAAATGTCCTTTTTTTTAGTATTGTTCGTCGAATCGTTGAGCTCCTTAAATTCTGAGTTGAGCTGCACGATAACTGACAAATGCGTGCACTGACTGGACAGGCCCTCTCAATCTGTGTGGTGCTTTCCTCTATAGACCACTTCAGACACCGATCCACATGGCCTTCACATGATCTGACCAAGATTATGTCTGGACTTTAAAAGAGACTGTGACCTCTGAGTTTGTTTTGGCCTTTCTTCTCAGAGTAGTCAGATAGGAAACGCCGACCTCATCTAGTTTTTAAAATATGATTGACGTGTAAAAGTGTTTGTACAAACCTACTTACAGAAATAAAATCATTTATCATTTATCAATAGACCACTTTTGTTTTTTTTTATTGTACGGCCCGTTCAAACGGCGATGATCAGAACGATATTTTATTACTGTATATTTTGGGACCATCCAGGAGTTTCTTGGCAGTTTCATACTGCATTTTGTTTTTAACCGTATGAACATTTAGATGTTGACGTGTGCATCAGTACATTACACCCGTGCGAAGCAGGGGCGGGTCGCTAGTACATTATATACGTATAAATAATCAATTAAAAGTGTCGAATTTTGATTGTCGATAGTCGTAGACGGGATCACGGGATTAAATATTTTTTTTACAAAGTTTTCATAAAAAATCTTAATCACAAAATTCAGCCCAACTATAAAAATCCGGGCTACATTTTAATTATTCCCGTCTTAGTGCCAATGATAGTCCTGCTAGACGTTTAAAGGCCATTCAGGAACGAGGTCGAGGCTAACAAAGGAATCTGAGTTATGTGATAATACTGTGATTAAGTGCTTTTGTATAGACTTATAGAATATACCTTTAAGGTTTTGGTTGAATCACGATGTTTTACCAAAAAAAAACCACTTACTTTCAACGCAAACAAGTATTGTCATGGATCAGACACTTGTATGAATAATTTGATATTGATTTGAACAGCATAGATATCTATTGCCATTAGCTTTTGATATGGTTATAATTTCTCAGCAAATTAACACCCTATGTCAAGATAGTTAATTGATTCAGACGTGACCTTGCGAAAATCCATTATAAAATACAATAGACGTAGATATCTATTTAGTAACCTGTTCCGTTTAACTATTTCTAAAGAACCATAAAAAACTCCTGAAAGAAATCGACACGTGTTTAACCTCTCAACGAGGCATCCTCAGGATGACGATGGACTTGTGGGGAACCCGAACACAGCGTGTTGCCACACTGAGCGCTGAGCGCAGACTGAGCCTTGTCGCCCATCAAACCCACTTATATACTCAACTCGGCTCGGACAATTATCAGTACGATAAGGACCCTATATCAATTTGCCAAACTCAAACTCAAAGTATTTATTTCAAATAAACCAATTACATATACTGTTGAATTATCAAGGGTTCAGTTAGTCCGAAAGATGAAGCTAGTTGCCCATTCCAAAGCGTAGTAGGTTCCTATGGAGAAGAACGCTAAAGACACTCGACGGACACTCTTTTAAATCAAAATATTGTTACAAAATTACGGTTACATCATTCATGTTGAAATTTAAGCTGGTAATACATTTGTTTTACAATTAATTTCCCTGACTTTATGTCAAAAGCTAATAACAATAGATATATATGTCGGATCCAGCCATTAGTACGAACACGAAACGAATCGCAAGCGCGCCACTGGCGAAATCAAGTGATCTAGTACAAATACAGAAAGCAACTATCTATGAAACAGGCAAAATACCAAGCTTTTTCGTGTGAGCATTATTAAACTGACTAAGAAAGCTTATACTGTAAGCAATATCAGGCCTGGTTAAAATTGCTAAATACATTAAACTTCCTATTAGTTGTCTATATTGTCGTGATTTCTTTGATTTAATTTAAACAAAAAAAAGTATTATTTTTATATCGATTTATAATATCCACTGTGGCAACACTGACAAAATACAAATTTTAATATTATCGGAAACTTCTTAATGTAATTTCATTATGGCAACTGAATGTATTGTTTTACTTTGGCAACACTTAGAAATGACGGTTATTATATTATCGTTATTTCTGGGTGGGGGCAATAGTCGTTTTAAATGGTAAAATGTAATGCATAGTCAGTCGTCGTTTGATTGTGAAATAGTACAGTAGTGTGGATTAAAAGTATTAGCAAGAAAAGAGTATTTTCTTTATAATATAGATAATCTTTACAAACATTTTGAGACCTTTCTAATTTTAAATTCATGTAGTAATACATTACGAACATGCTGATGGATCAGTTCTTCTGTACACGGTGTGACCGGGTTTTCAAGACCAAATTTGGTTTCACTAGTCATCAGAGAGCTCATAAAAGAACAGAAAATTAGTCTGGGTCGCTGTCGCCGGATACAGTGAAGAGGACTATATATATAAATATATATATACGTACATAACTCTTGCAAAGAAGTTTCCATCGTTAACGTTAGTAAGTTGTCGTTAGTTTCATAGTGACGTCAAAAAAAGGCACAAAACAATCCTATTGAATATACCTACCTTCTAAATGCAGATAGATACCAATATGCTACTTTCCTACCTTCTAAGATAGGTACTAGTCTTCTAAGGTAAACATGGTTATTTTGGCTACCGTGACAGTTTTGTTTTTGACGACTATGGGTTAAGAGTGTGTGCTCTTAAGTGGCTAATGAAACCTATCTTGGTTGTGAAGGTACGTACACAGTGCGGTGATGCAATATAGATCCCTCTTATTGGGAGGAGTTGGCAAAGGACAGATCTGACCTGGAGGCGTATGGTGAAATTAGATGTTATTACCTTTGAAGACCAGCAGAAGAGTGATCTCGTGAGTGAACAGCAGGCAGAAAGCCATCCTCTAACATCGTCTTCCTCTATTTCCAAAATGGTATTCTAGGTACCAATATTCTTCAACTAAACACATCACTTAAACAGAAATCTTTTTTCCATTACATCTCTCTGAACAAGTGCCATCAACTCCATTATTTTAATCTTCCATTCTGAACCATTGTAGAGATTTAAATTGGACAACAATCTCGTAAAAGCGAGCTTATCTCAAAGCCCCTAAGTTCAGTCAGAAAAAGACGAGGGATCCAGTCGCCAAATAAAAGAATTCGGTCGGCATAGATAAAAAAAATCTGGTAAAAACACTTGTATGGAGACAAGACTGGAATGATGTGAACAGGATATGAAAGTTTGATGAATTGATTTAATAAAGAAGAAACAATTTTTGAAGTGAAAACTTCTTTAGGCGCGTTGGGCATTTTTGAGATGGGACTAAACGCGATTAGGATTTCGATAAACGTGATGGGATTTCGCGACACTGTAACGCAGTTTACCGACACCGTGGAGTAAAAGACACCAACGCGTTGATTACCGCGGTACCGATTTCTTTTTTTAATTTTTCACTTCTGTTGGCACTCCCCGAGTACCACTGTTTTTTTAAAGATCTTCTAGCATGGTTATTTTTAAGGAAATTGATCAACTTCATGCAAAGGTGATCAAGGTTTACTAAAATATCTTACTGCATTCGATATTTTATCTAATGTTTCTTACCCTTATTGGGAAAACTGAAAATATTTTAGAAATCTACGATCGAATCTAAGTAGGTAATTAAAAAAATAATACTAGTTTTAAATTTCACTGCTATAGAGCCAATATCAGATTATTCAGTAGGAGTTTATCAATCCTGGTTTCAATGACAAGACGTTGTGATAACTCAATCAGTTGAAAACTTGTCACTCAATTGACTAGTCACTACTGCCGCTAACTTCGAACGTTCAAACTCAATGTGATAGACTTGACAAGCTATCGCGACGTCGACGTGAACGTTCGATCGTCTCAAATGATTGACGTGAGTGAGTCACATGGCATCCGCTGGTGTTTGATTTTGAAAGCTGTTTACTATACTATGAAACTATGCCTTGATTTATTTTATATATTGGTCGTCTTGCTGACCATGGTTTTGTTATTGTTATTAGTAATTAACTGTTTTAATTATTTTACTTCAATGGTTCTAGTTTATCTTTTGTGACTTCGAGTAACAGCTATTTATGGCTATTTATACAGAGTTATTGGTTATTCGTTGGCAATCCGTTAAAGGGATGTAGGAGAGGTAATTTGCAACAAAATTACCCCTGATGACCCCTATGCCAACGTCAACCATTCCCGAGTTTTTTTATTTTTTTTTATTTCTGAAGTAAAAATATAACAGTACTCAATAACTCTGGTATAATTTTCGGAATCGGATCATTAGTTCCAAAGATTATCTACATTAAAACTCAAAAATGTTACCTCTTTATAACATTAAGTACGAACAGATATTAAAATGCATAAGTTCACCAAGTCTTATCCACAATCAACAAATCTAAGTAAACAACAATACAGACCGTTGCGATGGCCCATTGTCACGGACGAGCAAGATGGCGGCGGCTTTTTATTTACCCGCAAAACCCAAGAATAAGGATTTTCCGTGTTATTGTTGCGTATTGAGCTTTCAGTGTGTATGAGTAGAAAATAGCACGCCTGCGGCCGACAAACTATCGTGAAGTAAAGTATTTGTAAATAAAAGAGTATTGGTAACCTTTCTTTGTGAGGAGTCGTGGTTAAATGATAACAGGTTGATCGAAGGTTAAGCTACACTTGTTGCGGTCGTTTTGTGGATGGGTGACCATCCATTACAATTCAAGACCCCGTCCGTGCCTCGGAAAGTACGTTAAACCATTAGTCTCGGCTGTTATTTGTAGATCTTTGACAGTCGTTACGGGTATTCAGAAGCCCGAAAGTCTGACAACCAGTCTTACTAAGGGGTATTCTGTTACCCAGGGTTGTGGAGGTCAGATAGGCAGTCGCTCCATGTAAAATGCTGGTATTCAGCTGTATCCGGTTAGACTGGAAGCCGATCCCAACATAGTTGGGAAAAGGCTCGGCAGATGATGTCATAAGGTTCTTAAGTCCTGTTTTTGTAGACAAATATGTGGAGCGGTTACTCCGCCACATACAAACTACGTATCAAAGACATGAGGTCACACAAATCTTGCGTCGCGTAATTCGAGTGACTGACATATATACAAGATTCTGACTTCAAACCAATGTGCAGTTGCCCGCCAGACACAACATCCGTCTGGTCGGAGGATCCTCCCTTTTCTATGGTGAATGAGTGAACTTTACACCCTTTTCCTCATACCACTAAATATGTATGCCTATAATATTATTATTCCTATTGTAGTACATTTGGAAGTAGGTTCTGAAACTGACACCTGTTGTTAGCTTTTTGTTCGCTTCCAAGATGTGATTATCTGGAGTTGATCTGGATCAATAGTACTTTATTAAGTAGTCGATAAGTCTAATACATTATTCATAGTCCATAAGAATAATTATATTTATTCATAGTTCTGATTTGTGTTCTATTCATATTCATTGCTTTCTAAATATAATAAGTTATATAGGTAGAACAGAAACTACTAGACTAGAACTAATCCTTCTTCGGTATAATACGTATCTTTTTACTCCAAGACAATGTTTTCCAATCTCTTCGAATATATTTTTTCCGCTATTTTTGGTTAACATATATACTTATAACATTTCATAAAATTTTGGTCTTCATTACAGTATTTGCCACCCCTATTTTCATGGAGTCCATAAGGGTTGCGCTTACATAGCTATTGCGGCACTGCATAATGCCATTATTTTAGCAAGATATCAAATTAAATTTTTTAGCTTGGGCCATACTCACATTTCGTTTTTAAGACAGATTACAGTTAACTGAAAGAAAATTTAAAACTCATATTAAAAGTACTCTTTGTTAACAAGCATATTACAAATTAGAGGATTATATCCTAGATAAGAATGCTTGGAAGCATGCTGGTCTAGCTCCATAGGACAATTTAGAGTCTTTACAAAATCAAACTGGTTGCTAATTTAATTGTGTAATTAAATATTATAACATTTTTTTTTACATTCTGTGATTACTTGAACTCACACACTGACTAATTAGTATCACTTGTAATTTTTTTAGGAATATCGTATAGGTACCTACTTTTACAATGCTTGTAAATATGTGAACATCATGTATCCATTACATAATTATTTTTCTGTCATTGCTTCATTTTTAATTATTTTTACCTATTGTGGTATAGTAATCTTATTCCAGGTGCATCGTCTTCACATATAATTATATAATTAATGTTACTCTTACCGTTACTCTTTTAAAATGTTTTACAATATTTTGTATAAATATTGTAAAACATTTTAAAAGAGTAACGGTGGAGTTTCTTGCCGATTCTTCTCCATACGAAAACTATCTTTTGGAAGGGGCGACTAGAATCAATTCTATTTTTATTTTTGACGTTCAAAAGTGCGTTTTTGTGCCTAATTGAAATAAATTATTTGACTTTGACTTAGACTGGAAACCGACCCCAACATAGCTGGGAAAAGGTTAACTGTAACACACTTGTATAGTGCAACGTATTTTGATTGAAATCTATGGAATGGGTTAAATTAGAGAGTGCGTTGCGTTGCGTTCCATTATAGAAGCAGCGTACGTCGCAGCGTCAACGCTGCGTCGTTTTACATATATTTTTTAGTGACATGCTACATTAAGCATTGCATCGCCGCACGCGACGTTTCAACGATTCGACGAACAAGAAACGAAGCGGGGGAAGGGTGATGCGCTGCGCTGTCGGAGCTCCGGTGCGACGACGAACAGTGTTCCACTGCTAGACGGGCAAACTAGAAACAGGCGACGTCGTGCGTGGCCCCTTGCGTTACGACCTCGTGCGTTGTCGCAACGCGAGTGTAGCATACAATGCGTTGATCTATTGCGACGACGCAATGCAACATAGTAATGAGGCTTCACAGTTAAATAATAAATGATTTATTTCAGTAAGTAGGTTTGTGCAAACTCTTTTACATATTAACCGTATATTAAAAACTAAATGTGGTTTCCTATCCATCTACTCTGAGAAGAAAGATCGAAACCAACTCAGAGACAAATTCTAACCCACATAAGCTAGCTACATCTTCGTTGGGAGTTTATTACAAATGTAATACATACATTCCAAGGTCAATCACAAGTACGTAAAACACAATAATTTATCGCCACTTACTCCAGTCCTACCCATTTCACTGCCTCACCATCAGCTGCAGACAATCTAGGCCCAAATAAATTGTGAACGCGAATTCCGTCTGCGTCCATTTTCATTTCCTTCTATCCAAAAATTCCTTCAATTTCGGCCTAGGATGAAACCGGACACACTGAGAATTTCCATTTTCTTCAGACATTTAGTAGAAGGAGAATTATTAGCCTAGGGCCAAAATAAACTGTAATATACAGTTAGCATGACCCGCCCCTGCTTAGCACAGTTTTTACGACTTGATAAAATATGAATATTTATTTATTATATTTAAGTTAAATATTATAAAATACAATAGATGTTGTTATATTTAGTAACCTGTTCCGCTTAAGTATTTCTAAAGAGCCATAAAAACCCTGTAAGAAGTCGACACGCGATTGACTTGTCGCGAACTCGAACACGGCGTGTTGCCACACCAAGCGCTGGTCGCAGAAACAAAAATATAATAATAAACAAAAACAATAAATACAACTACGTCTATTGTATTTTATAATAGATTTCCGAAAGGCCATGCCTGAATCCATTAACTTTGTTAAATATTATATTGTATTATACGCATAAACCTTTCGGAATAAATTCTCAAAATGAGTTTTAAAACCGCATCAAAATCTATTGCGTTGTTTAGAAGAACAGCGCAATCATACAGACAGTATATGTATAGATAACGATGTTTAAACAAAGTGTCGGGTAGTAAACATACATCTAGGTGAATTAGATCTGCGACCTTTTGGAATTAGGATTGGCGTGACGTCATTTTGGCTCCGTGAAAGCTTTTATGTTTATTTTTAGACTTTTCTTTGCTACTAATTCCATGGAAGGTATTTTTGGTCAGAATTTTATTATCAACTGTCCTTAGGGTTTATTTGTTTGAACGTGGAACTGTAGTAGTAATGAGCTTTTTAGCTCTTCTATTTAATCTATGTTTATTGAACAAAAGGGAGACGGTGTAGATTTATATGATGCGAATCAATTTAGTGTCATTTGTGGTTGACTACGTTATTTTCTTCAAAATAATTGTCCTATATACATTTTCCAGGATCCATAAATATTTAAATAATACGTCCTTGATCCAGCTTCTACAGAACCATCAAAACATTTTCACTACCACTAATCATGAACTAACACACAGCGTTAGATATCTCATTACCCAATACAAATACGCTTAAAACATTTCACGGGCCCCTATTTACATTATTACATTGACAAAATGTTGGTCCCAAACATTGGTTGTAATTTATTCAAGGGCCAAGGGACCCTCGCATTCCTTTTATGTACATAATAATTATGTGTGTGTGAGTTATAATCAGACTTTGATATATGTTTTCGTGATGAAACTATGTAAACAGAACTCGGGGTTTTGTGGGTACGTCTATTTTTGTTTCTGAAACTTGGTTGTTTGAATGTTAGTTTAATTGAGTTTGATGAAGCGGAAATATGTTTGGTTTGTTAAACTTATTTAGGCGCGTTGGGCATTTTTGAGATGGGACTTAGCCATTGATTTCGTGACCTGTTACCGACACCGTGGAGTAAAAGATATTAACGCGTTGATTACCGCGGTGCATGGAGTAAAAGACATCAACGCGTTGATTACCACGGTGCCAATTTTTTTTCAAGTTTTCACTTTGGCTGTTGGCACTCCCAGAATGCCACTGTTTTTTTTTTGTGGGTTTGACCCCTATTTATTAATCAAGTTTATTTTTTTGAGTACTCAATAGTAGACAGACATTTCGCCAAATTAAATGCCAAACGTAAATGCACATTATGCCTATAGAGGTATGAGGAACAGGGTGTAAAGTTCACTTATACTCTATAGAAAAAAGAATCCTCTGGCAACTGCCCAATGATTGATGTCGGGAAGTTATATATGTCGGATCCGGTCATTAGTACAGACACGAAACGAATCGCAAGCGCGCCACTGGCGACATCAAGAGTGATTTACCGACACCAAAAAAGGCGCGCTTCTACAGAGTCGTGATGTTTTAAGGCCAAGGCGAGGAGGGTATTGAGCCTCTGGTCGCATTGGAGCCAAGACGTCGCGGAACTGTTCTCGATTCGTGGTGCTCAGTTATTATGTTAGTTGTAATTTGTGATCATTGTGTTAATTGGTGATTTTAATAAACGCAGCCGCACCCAGTGTGTGTATAATTTAGCTAGTGTGATTCATTTGATAGTAAATTATAATGTGATCTGAACTGCAAACTGTTTTTCTATTGCGCATTAACCAACACTACCCACACTACGCCCACAGTAATTAAAATATCGCTGATAATAACGAAAGTCACATACCCGTCTCCGACATATATATGCTGATCGCGAATAACTGTTTGTACGATGCAGGATTTCGCGTGACGTCAGTTTGATGTGTAGTTTGTATGTGGCGATGCAGATGCCACCACAAACCATTTTAAGGAGGACCATGCTCAACAGGGAATGTCTGCAGAGTGACAACGGTGGCTGTTATAATAAAACTTGTTCAGTTTCAGTACCTAATCGATTATTTTTTTTACCCAGACGGGTGTTTAATGCTATAAGCAAAACGTTCACTGTACCGAATAACTACTCTGAGGCCAAAACTAAATTAAAAGAATGGTTGCTGGGCCGGACTTATGAGGAAACAGAAAGTTTACTTTGCTGCACATGTTAACACACACTCTCTGAAGGAATACATACCCTCACTTACACTCACACCACACACTTACTCACCTTAACTGTTTTTGTAGGTATAATTTATGTTATTTGTTTTTTTTTACTTAAATTATTGTAAATTTTATAAGAACTATGAATAATAATATTGCGCTAGCAGAACGCATTAAGTTGTTAACTTTGTTTAGTGTTTGGGTCACCAAGATACAGGCTATGCCTAGTTTGGGACCCGTGTCTAATTTTAAGTCTTCTGTTAGTGAGAATTTCATACCATGCTATTTCATACCATGCTATTTTACAAACGAAATTTTTAACATTATTATGAAACCCTGAATGTTAAATGAATAGTAATGTCAACGGCCCTAAATTCTATGAATAAGATCCTTCTATCTTATAAAACAAGGAATGAAGTCCTCAGTACATTAAATGCCCTACCCCTGACAATCGCAGTCCTCTAAGCAAGTCCAACAAATTGTTATTATTTATTTACGGTAAGCCTGCCGGAGGTCTCAAATGTTGAGCTCGGCCATTGAAGGCCGCGACTCCGCTTAACGTAAATAAAATAAAATAAAATCTTACAGCTTTTTGTTGATTGCTACAAATTTTGTTGTTTCGGTTTTTTTTTGTTTATTTGTCTTTTGTTTTTGGAGTAAGTAGAGAAAGATTAACTTTGTGTTTTTTTTAAGTGATACTTCTTAGGCGACTATTAGATAATTGGATGAGAATTGAGAATGAAATTTCAAGGACGCGTCATGTTTAGGCATATTTTGTTACATGAGAGAGAAGAAAGATATCTCTCTCTGTCTCTCACATAAAATCTCACTTCTATCACGTGTACGTTGCTGCATGCGATTTTTTTAATCAAGAAATTCCGTAACGAAAAAACCTAACACCCCCCACTCCACCTACCATGTAATGACGGTTAAATTACGTTCCCATGACAACATCACGTTGTCATGGGAACGTAATTTTTGTTTTATGTCATCACGTCATCATCCCAAGTGTAGCGTTGACAAATAGGAAGTATGGAGGTTACAAATGCTATGCAATAGCTTTATCGCGGCAGTCCCCGAGTGCCACACGTTTTATTTTATATTGTGCATAACTTTCATGAGATTAAAACAAGAGAAAATACAACAAAGATTTTCTAACAAAAGTTTAAATTAACAGGGCTTTTTTGAGACTATAATTGAGTATGTATGGTGAAAACTGCCGGTACTATGCTTGCAAAATTTTATATACTTACTATTAGTTCTGCGAACAGTAGACCTCGCGAGCACAAACTTTTTTACAACCATTATATACCACTAAAGTTATTTAAAACGTGATATTTACCATGTATTTTTTTTTTTTTTTACAAAATATCCCATTTTAAATTTAAAAAAAACATGATAAATATCCCGTAAATAAAGAACTTAAACAGTGAAAATAACCATGTCAGTTAAAAATCCTATAATTAATATACCACCGGGGCCGTTGGTTACCGGGGCTTTAGCGGTTAATCAACTTAAAAAAACCCGACTGCAGCCGTAGGTTACTAATCTTAGGCAACTATTAAGTACATAAGAATCCCTATCTACGTAAGAATGCAACGATCCTGCAAATATCCGTTTTGAATGTTTCTATAACTCGCGTTGCTCCATTCGCGTCCATTTGAGTCCATTTGGGTCCATTACGGAGGCCATCAAATGAAATGTAATCACCATCTTGAACGTTTCTTTGTCTTTAGCTACTGCTGAAATCGGTAAATCGTTCGCTGTAATTGTTAGTTGGGTATAGCTGGGAGAACAGAGGGGCAATTCCCGTATCTTTAAGAATGTTTGCAGTCTAATCTCAGTCTCAATCTGTTAACAATGCCTAATATCTGTAGATTTTTTACAAGTTTTTGCGATAAGATTTTGAACGTTATTAGTTATGGTCATCTGATTAAAAGTGCATCCACACTTAGCCAGTTATTAAGTTCCATGTAATAGGGGGCGAGCCGAGTGCTATTAACTCGGTACAATTTTAGACTTCGGCTGCTATTGCGAAATTTCCATTTATAAATTTTCCAACCCAGGATTTTATGCTCAGCAGTCGCTCAACAAATAGAGCAACTTACATAACATAACATCACGCCTTGTTTCCTCGAAGGGTTAGGCAGAGATTTACCCACATTTCGCCAGTTGTTTAAGTTCCACATAATAGAGAGTGAGCCTTTTGCCATCGACCGGGCACAAATCTAAACTCCGGGCTACTACTGAGGAATTCCTGGTGGAAAAACCCAATAAAACATTTTTTTTTAAACATATTTTATTTTATTTTTACTTTGTTATTTGTGTTTTGTGTTTCACGAACTGTGTCAAAATAAAAGTTTTTAAGCTATTGCATAGCTTTTATCGCTGGCTTTTAGCACGGCGACCGAATCAAGAAATTCCGTAACGAAAATAAAACCTAACACCCCACTCCGCCTACCATGTAATGACGGTTCCCATGACAACGTAATGTTGTCATGGGAACGTAATTTTTGTTTTATGTCATCACGTCATCATCCCAAGTGTAGCGTTGACAAATAGGAAGTACGGAGGTTACAAATGCTATGCAATAGATTTACCGCGGCAGTCCCCGAGTGCCACACGTTTTTTTCTTTCTTTTCTAATAACACTGCCTGACCAACTCTAGACTAACGAGGCCGTTAAGAAGGATATTTCGAGAGTAGTCTACCTGACTGATTTCAGACAATACTGACCTAAAGTGATATTTACCTTCTCACTTAAATGGTAAAAACATAGCGAGGGAATGGACTTAATCGTCTGAAGCCAAAGAAGTTAATGATCTGAATTCAACCTTGCGCAGTTCCTTCAATGTATGAGGCTAATGCCTTTTGCTTTGCAGTGGAACAGCTTGCGGTTGATATAAGTAAATAATAAAATATTGCTATCGACAGACTGAGGAAGACAATTGTTATGCTTCAAATAGCTTAAGCGATATCAGTAAAATGATATCGTTTTTAGGGTTCCGTACCTAAAAGGTGTCAACCCTATTCTAAGGCTGCGCTGTCCGTCCGTCCATCCGTGTGTCACAGAGCTGTATCTATTGAACCGTTATATGTAGAAACTTGTAATTTTTACAGAGTGTAAAAATGTGTGTGTCTGTGAAATGCGTGTGTGTGTGATGTGTGTGTATGAGTGTGAACTATGGCCGCTATAACAAAAAGAAAATCAAAATAAAATAAATTAAAAGATTAAAGGAGGTATCCATACAAAAAATGTGTTTTTTTTAAGTGAAAACTTTTTTAGGCGCGTTGGGCATTTTTGAGATGGGAAAAAACAATTGAACTCGCGACACCGTTACCGACACCTCATTTTTGTAAACGCGATTGTGCTTTTTATTTATATTACGTTACGGATCAATATTCTATGCAAGTATTTTTACTTTAAAGGTTTTGGAAGTTTTTTTTGTAAACGCTATTGTGCTCTTTATTTAAATAAGGTTACGGACCAATGTTCTATACATGTATTTTTCTTCCACCAAGGCGATCTTGTTCAAGTTATCGCTTCTATCGGCACTCCCGGAGGTCCAGTTTTTTTTACTAAAGTTTTTTTTAAATATGTGGTGCTAAATATTGTATGGTGGTACGGAACCCTCTTGGCCGATTTTTAAGTTTTAGATGTATTTGTGAAGACATTAATGAGGTTCGAAATAATTTGGTTGGGATATTTTAAATTGCCACATTATTATTATTATTCAATCTTGCTAGAGATAAAAGACAAATTTAAAATTTTATTTTTATATTTCGCTCAGTAAAAAATAAATTGTAGTCTATAGGTACTTTTGCTAACTGCGTCTAGAATGCCATTAGAATATAAATTGACTCGTACATTTTACATTGGCTCACAAACTATTACAAAGGGCCGACATTACCATAATTTGAACTTATTCTATCCAACCCTGTGTGGTTGAGGCTTTCACAAAGAAGTTCTGTGTTTGAAAACCTACACTTACTGAAAAAATAAATAGCGTAGGAAAAAACTCCTACCATCCATACTAATAAGGGTATGATCTGTTTCAAAACTCTCTGATGGAAATGTAAACAAATAGTTTGAGTTTACGAATTGAACGCTTTGGATATGATTAATAGAATACCCGAAATTATAATTTTAAATCTCCTTAAAGATGTTTTTCATTTACAATTTAATGATGTTATTCAAACAATAATTGTCAGAAAAGTAAGTTAATAGTTGAAACCTTCTAAATACAGATGCGTGTATTACTAATTCCTTATAGTGAGTGGTTGTGTAAGAATTTGCCCTGAACAGGATTTGTTTACTCTTTCACTAGATATTTTTTGAACAGATTATAATTACTACAAACTAGCTCTCGCCAGCGGCTTCACCCGCGTGATAACACGTGTATAGCATACTACTTACTAGTGAAAGAATTTAAAAAATCGGTTATATATTTTTTGAGTTTATTCATTAAAAACAAAAACATTTTCTCTGTATAATATTAATTTACATGAGAAACAAACTCAGTCTGTCTGTTACGATTTTGATGTGGTTTGAAAATAACTTGAACTCTGAGGAAGAGTTCAAGTTATTGGGTGGGCATGACCATACATGTTTATTTTCTTTTATCAACCCTTGTCTATGCGGAATAGGGTATTGAAGTTTGCATACAAAAATTTGAAATAAAAGGTACCTAATTAAAACGATGAAGGAAAACATCGTGAGGAAACCGGCATGTAAGGAAATTCGAAGACATGTAACATCTACCAACCCGCACTGGGCCTGCGTGGTGGATTACAGCTCACTCCCTCTCGAAGCGAGGAGGCCTGTATTTCAGCAATGGGAACATTCATCATCTGCCTAGCCTTTTCCCAACTATGTTGGGGTCGGCTTCCAGTCTAACCGGATGCAGCTGAATACCAGTATTTTACATGGAGCGACTGCCTATCTGACCTCCACAACCCAGTTAGGTACTGGGTAACACGATATCCCGTGGTAAGACTGGTTGTCAGACTTTCGGGCTTCTGACGACCCGTAACAACTGTCAAAGATCTACAAATGACAGCTGGGACCAACGGCTTAACGTGCTTTCCGAGGCACGGAGGAGTCTCGGTATGTAAAGATGGTCACCTATCCATAGACCAACCCCGGCAAGCGTAGCTTAACCTGTTGGATCGACCCATGCGGCTGGTATTGGCAGCAATGGGAACATTATAGGCTGATTATGCTGTATTATGCTATATGCGGGTGAAGTTGTGAGCATAAATAAATCTTGGAGCTAGTAGATAAATGTATTTAAACATAGTGCTGTAGCTATAACTTAATTTAATAGAAAAACTTACATAACGAAAATAAAATGAATACCGAAGCAACTTCGTTCACTTCATTTTGCATTCAAGACTACAAGCGAATTTCACACATATTTGCAACGAACTAGTTCACAATATTAAACGAAGTTTGTTTACTGAACAAGGCAAATTATAGATTCTGAACAACTGTTCCGTATATAAACTTATAGAACTTTCGTTTTAAGCACATTGATCAGCTCAGTTATTTTGATATTGGATATGAGTATAAGTGCCATTTAAATATCGCCTTTGTGACCAAGAAAATAGAGTTTAAATTCGTGGGCTTGGTTATTAATAAGCGTTTCAGTGTTACAAATTTATTGTTTTCTCAAACATGCTTGGAAATTCGAACATTATTTTGACAACTTTCTTCGAGATACGTCTAAATTGCGGTACTGGTCGAATACATGCGAGCATAAAATCCTTATCCGTCGTGTTTAGCAGCCAAATAAATTACTATGGAAGCTCATAATTATCTGTCGTGTTATTTAAAAATGGAACGAACTTTTTACTTCATCACATGGCAACCAAGGAGGTAACTATTAAAGATTTTATTTAAATATTCGATTTGGCTTGCAAATGGAGGTGTTTAATGTAAAGAAGAAACAAATGATCATATCAGTGCGTGAAAAATTATCGTTGTTCGTCATTGATACTGGAATTTATAATTAATTGACTGAGCGAGCAAAGCGCCTCTGCTTCAAGTCTGACAAAATTTGCTTTCGTGTGTCAGTTTGTTGGTACTCCTCTACTGGGGGCCTACCACCAGCTCAAAAGCAGTATTATTTTAATATTACTTCAGTGGAAGAAAGAGATTGAGCTATACGTCCTGTATAGTTTCATCTCTTTCCCACACTGAAGTAATATTAAAATAATACTGCTTTATGAGCTTGTGGTAGGCCCCCTGGTCATATTTTAGGGCCTGTGCACACCACGTTTTTTAAACACTTTAGAAACGCGCGTCGACGGCGCGTTTTTATTCTACAGAAGGTCTACAGGCTGCGTCTGACTCGTGTGCGTATCGCGTCTGTATTGCTACAAACGCGCGTCAACGGCGCGTTTAAAAAACGTGGTGTGCATAAGCCTTTAGAACCGATCTAAACGAAACTTGGTATACAGGTTTTACGACATTATGGATTTTTTTTTGTCGTCGAGGATTTTTGATTGGAGGGGTACTTCCTCCAAAAAGAGGCAAAAAGAGGGCTACTAGATATTTCCGTCTTATGAGATCCGATTTCGATGGTTCTCTTTTTTTAAAGGTAGGTAGTAATTTTAAGTTGGTCTCATATAAAAATGGTGAAGATCTGATGAGGACCTTCGGCATGATGAGTAGAATAGCTCCTCAAAATTCAGTAAATTGTTCACTTTTAGATTTCCACCAGTGTAATCGGCCCTTTGTCTACTAGGTAGAAATTGATAGAGCACCAGGAAAACTAGGCTGCAGCGTTACCTCTGCCAATTAATTTAGTGGTAAATTAATTGTTGCAAAAAAGTTTGTGCTCGCGACGGTGTTGATATCGTAAAAATCTGAGCTGCTGTATGTCAGTCTGGTTTGCCGTATTTTAAAGGAAAAAATACTAAATTGCCGTATTTATTTTTAAAAAAATGTGTGGCACTCGGGGACTGCCGCGGTAAAGCTATTGCATAGCATTTGTAACCTCCATACTTCCTATTTGTCAACGCTACACTTGGGATGATGACGTGATAACATAAAACAAAAATTACATTCCCATGACAACACCACGTTGTCATGGGAACCGTCATTACATGGTAGGCGGAGTGGAGGGTGTTAGGTTTTATTTTCGTTACGTTACGGAATTTCTTGATTCGGTCGCCGCGCTCAAAACACGCGATAAAAGCTATGCAATAGCTTAAAAATGTATATTACTCATTTGTTTCTTCTCCATAAAGGTTTCTTATCCTTTCTATTACTTTAGATTCATGTTTATCTAATTTGTACTTATCCTTACTTCTCGCCACATGTCGCGCGACACTTTAAACTTGGTACCACAACTTGATTTTTGCCGTGATTTTGAATCAATTGTCATCGATTTTTTTAAAGTCATTTTCAGATCTTGTAATGTGGCGCACAGCCTCTTCTGGTGACGGATATTTGATTTTCATTTTCGTTTCATTCATTAGTGAAAAAACGTTTTGTTTAAACTATAGTCAATTGCTGTATTTTGTGATATGGCAATGAGAGGCCTGCCGTATGCCGTATTTTCCGAAAAAAGCGTGTATTGCCGTATAATACGGCAAATACCGTATCGATAACAACGCTGGCTCGCGAGGTTTACTGTTCGCAGAACTAATAGTTTACTTAGTTTTTTCTGCGCATTGTTTGAGAAAAGTACTACATAAGCCTTTGTGGCAACCAGGCATTGCTGCACTCACGTATGTGTGCCCCAGCTTCTCCTTGGCCCACATTTTCACGATCGTCCATCAATGCCCTTATTGCAGGCTGCGACAGTAATGTACTATTACTTTTGTTTTCTTTTATAGCGTGTTTATTAATAATAAATAAAATAAAATTCATTTATTTCGGGTAACTGGGCCCATAGAAGTCAATTTTTTTAAAACACGTCACACTAACAATATAATAGAACAAAATAATAGTAATAAATTTCATAATAAATGTCAAAAATTCAAAATAAAATAAGATACTATTACAATTTAAATACAATTAAAATAATACATACAAAGACACACACAAGGATTAATAATGCCTGACAAACGGCCTTGCCGGAATATGCCTGCTGCAGCAATGCAGCATGTAGGGGCAGTCCAGCCTGTCAGAAATCATCGCCAGGACTGTGTTGGAGCTGGCCCGTACTCTGCTCACCAGAGAGATGCTCCGCCTGCGCATAGTCGCGTAAAAACAGGCGGTACGCTCCTCCGCGAACATACCCGAGGCGCTGCAGAACCGAGGCAGCCCCATCACAATCCTAAACGCATTATCATAGAGAACACGTAGGTCGCTATAGCACTTCTTTGTGTAACGAATTGCCTTGGCTCGAAACTGGTCTTATTACACTTTCAATAACTGAATTTATTCAAGAGTTTAAAGACTTTATGTGCTACGGAAAGCACGTTTAATTATTAGTCTTAATTGTCGTTCGCATCCAGCTGCACGGGTCGATCGATCAGGTTAAGCTACGCTTGCCGCGGTTGATCTGTGGATGGGTGATCATCTTCACATACCAAGACCCCTCCAACTCCATGCCTCGGAAAGCACGTTAAGCCGTTGGTCCCGGCTGTCATTTGTAGATCTTTGACAGTTGTTACGGGTAGTTAGAAGCCCAAAAAGTCTGACAACCAGTCTTACCAAGGGGTATCGTGTTACCTAGTAACTAGGTTGTGGAGGTCAGATAGGCAGTCGCTCCATGTAAAATACTGATATTCAGCTGCATCCGGTTAGACTGGAAGCCGACCCCAACATGGTTGGGAAAAGGCTAGGCAGATGATGAATTATCGTTCGCATCTTAAAACCGTAATAACCAGTCAAACCAAACGCTATTAAAATTTACAGCTGAGCTGAGCCCAAAACTAGCGAGAAAAGTTTACGTAAATGATGATTAAAAATATTTTAGTGTACCAATTATTATGTTCGCTAACCCTGAATACTGAACTGCTTCCGTGAAATCGAATTAATTAATCATTTTGCCAATACAACTTTTTATTTTACCTACCATTCAAAATTACACCTTTGTCCTTAGTGTTAAGGTTCATAAGTAAAAAATCTGTATCAGTTCACGTCATTGGTCATTGAACCACATAATTGCTTTGCAAAGTCAGTCAACGACGTCCAAGTTTGTAGAATGTTCGGCTAAGTTCGGTGAAGTTCGTCAAAGTTCGGAAAGTGACGAATCATGTCGGCTGCTGATGACGTAAGAAAATGTTATCATGGAACATTTGCTCCTGAACTCTTTGGGGTAAAATGTGGAAGTAATTATTTAAGGTATGAGTTACTACTTTTATTTTTGAAGAGAAACTTCTTAGGCGGCGATTCGATAATTGAGCGAGAATTGAGAGTGAAATTTCAAGGACAAGGGTTTCATGAGAGAGATGAAAGATATTACTTTCTTTGTCTCTCACACAAAATTTCGCTTATTCTTATTTACCCACGACGGAACGGAGACGGTATATGCATTTGGGGTGAGAGGATGTTTGTGCAAATCCATGTTGCCATTTTTCTCCAAAACTACTAGTCCGATTTTTTTAAGTGAAAACTTCTTTAGGCGCGTTGGACATTTTTGAGATGGGTCTAAACCATTGATTTCGCGACACTGTGACGGAATTTACCGACACCGTGGAGTAAAAGACATCAACGCGTTGATTACCGCGGTGCCGATTTTTTTTTAAGTTTTCACTTCTGTCGGCACTCCCGGAATGCCACTGTTTCTTTTTACGAAGTTTCACTTCTGTCATGTGTACGGTGCTGCATGTATAATTTTTTGAAACGAAGTTCTTTAACGGGGCTTGTAAACTTTCAGAAATTGTCACGCTAAAAAGTATAAAGACTTGCGACTGTCTTCTTTTAATTCAAAGAGAAAGAAAGAGAGAAAACGCCGGCAGAAAAAAGAAAAAAAAAAAAGAAAAAAAGTGATTACAGTGTCTTGGGATAAAATTGTATACATCGACCCGAGTACACTGCATGCTGGAGAGAGAGAGGGAAAGTGTGAATTTGGTCAAAATGTTAATCCAAGATGGCGGCTGCAAAAATTTTGTTTTTGTTTTAAATCATACGTGAGAAAGAACTTCGTTCCTGACGGGGGTCCCCCCACCGCACACTTTTTTAGTAAGCTTCTATCAGCTCCCTTATAGCGTTAAGTGAGAGAATACGTCGCGGGGTATAGTAATACCATAAATATTGCTGCAGCTAATCAGTAACAATTTTAACAAATTTTTAGGACCCCATATTAAGAATTTTTAGATATACAAGAGATTAACAAAAAGAGGCGCAATCGTTATAATAGAGTGTTCAATCATATTTTTAGAAGCGCGAAATGGGAATAATTAAAGTTTCGATTAAATACATCCCATTTTAAAAAACCACACTTGCACCTCTTTACCTTTAACCTTCCACAATTCGAGAGTCAAATCTCAAAACGCCTAAGTAACTTTTGCATCTATTTATACCAAGTCTGACCCCATAATTAATTTTCTTTCCCCATTTTTCTTTCACCCGCGCCCAGATGTTTAGTTTTGGCAACCATAAATCAACAGCACTTGGTTTGTTTGAGGGTGTATATAACACAACTTTTATTTTGGTATATTTTCGAGGCGCTTAGAATACTTTTCGTGTTGTTTTTGAGATGAAGGTTTATAAAGGGTCTTTGTGGATTTGGTTTATTATTGATATTTATGTGATGGAGGAGGGTATGTGTCTCTTTCGTTATTATCAGGCATGTTTTAACTACTGTGAATTAATAATTCACGATCAAATATATCACACTTGCAATACACACACTGTAAGTACACGACGCAACTTTTCGAAATGCACGACAGTTTCTGTGTTCACAGCTCGACAGGCACTGACCAACCCTGCTTAGCTCCGGCTGGTCAGAGCGTTATGTTGTAGACTCTGTCGAGTTTCCCGATTAGTCAACTCAGACTCAGTATCGTATTTCCGACATATTCAGACAGCATAGATCCAATCAAAACCATTTTTTTTTGTTAGCCTACATATATCGTGTCCCACTGGTGTTCAAAGGCCTCCCCTTTTTTCTTCTGAATCTCTCTGCTTTGTGTGATTTCAGGCCATGTTAGCCCCGCAAACATAATTTGATCGACATCATCAAAACCATAACATGTAAAAAAAAAACCGGCCAAGTGCGTGTCGGACTACGCACAATGAAGGGTTCCGTAGTTGAGATGAATTTATTTATCCCAAGAACAAACTTAACATTTTGCAGGATTACTTATTTGAACGTGTAGAATGAAAAATCTGATTTTCGTAAAAAAAATCACTTTCGTGGTATTAATATAATAATAATAAAAATCTAACACCTTTAAACGAGCAATCCTTGTATATATTATTATAATCTGAATCTCTGAAACGGCTCCAAGAATTTTTATGAAATTTAGTATGCAGGGGGTTTCGGGAGCGATAAATCGATCTAGCTAGGTTTCATTTTTAGAAAACGTCGTTCAAAAAAAAAAAAAATGTCATCCAGATATTTTTCTTTATTCAAGTAACAAGGACTCATTGTGTTAGTAAACTTATGAACTTTAGCTTATTTTACCAGGTCACACAGAAAGTTTTGCGACTAACAGTTTTTGTCTATGGGATACTGGCTGGCGCTCAGAAGCACCATTTCGTCTCCAAAGCTAATATTTACACAAATACCATCAATACAGTGTGAGTCTTCATAATGTGCACATATCAAAATGAGGGAATCTATGCTTAATTTTATCGACGGAAAAAGTGGTCAAAATTTTTTTTGTTTCTTTTTAATTTTTTGTATCAGTTTTTTTATTTTAGTTTTTATTCTCATGGGCATCTTATTTATAAATTTTACAATTATTGTAAAAAAATATGAGAAAATACAGATTTTTACTAAAAAAACACATTTATTTTCAATTGAGGGTAGTTTTTTTCTCAATTTTAATTTTATGTGGACGCCTACTTACTTCCAATCATTATGGAGTTTGTTTCATCGCGATATCTGATTCAGTTTAAAAGTTACACAGTGTTGTTACAATTTTTTTTTAATTCCATAAAAAGTTTTAAAAAAATATTTAGATTTTTTTAAATATTTTTTCTTTCGTTAAAATTAAGCATAGATTCCCTCATTTCGATATGTGCACATTATGAAGAATCACACTGTATAGCAACCCACTCTGGTGCTGCTGAGCTCGCCATTCCTGCCTCACCCCGCATTCCAACCAGTATGGCCTGGAAAAAGTTCCAGCCCATCGTACACTATTGATCTGGTACCAATATTTAAAATGTTTTTAAGCTCCATTGGCAACCTATCCTTCTCTATCTTTCTCCACAATACGTCATAAGCAACCAGATCAAAAGACTTGAATAAGTCGAGGAAGGTAGCATAAATCGGCGTTCCACGCTGTGTATAAGTATAGTATGAGTGCATACTGTCACATGCTTAAGATACAACACTGCACTTTCTATTGACAAACCACTCCGAAACCCGAATTGGTTGTCATGAACATTTACAGTTTTATTTCAAGCAGTTTTATTTTTATTTTAAGCAGACTGTCAAACACTTTTGATATTGTTGATATTATAGTACCTAGCTAGAGAGATGGGCCTATTGGATGCCGAGCGACGAAATGTAAGTTTGTACGCACAATATTGAGAGATTTACTGTGTTATATTAAGACCATAGACTTCTTATAGGTTTTCCTGTAATCTATGAGTAAAGAGCCATACTATGTATTTTTTTGAAAATTTTTGGTCCAGTAGTTTCGGAGATAAGGGGGGGGGAATGGTCAATTTTCATTGAATTTCTTAAATATCTTTAAAAGTATTTATTTTAAAATTATATAAAAAATATATTTAAGATTCTCGCAATAAGTCCTTTCATTTGATATGTCACATGGTACTGTTAGCATAACTTTTTTTTTTAATTTTCTAGTTTGCCCCCCAAAAGTGACCCCTATATTCAAAATTCATTTATTTACGTTACACATTCGTGTTTGGGTCACAAAAATACATATGTGTATCAAATTTCAACTTAATCGGTCCATTAGATTCGGAGTAAATTGGCTGTGACAGACGGACAGACAGACAGACAGACGGACAGACAGACAGACACACGAGTGATCCTATAAGGGTTCCGTTTTTTCCTTTTGAGGTACGGAACCCTAAAAATGCAAGTCTCTCAACGCAGTTCTTCTACCGCAAAAAGATGTGAGATCTAAAGTAAAACCAAGTCTGTTAATTTATTCAGTACCTATCTATTTGACGTCTTTATTTCTTTAACAAATAGAATGGCTTGGCCATCGTATGGCAACATAATCACTTATGAATATAGTCCTAATTAAATAAAGCGCAGTGCTAATATTAGGTAGATTTTGTTGTATGTAGAATACAGATTCTATTGCTTGTTTTTCTTCTCTTTTCAGTTATGTAATTTTGCAGTCGGGTATTTGATTTTTAAGCTATTGCATAGCTTTTATGGCGGGCTTTGAGCGCGGCGACCGAATCAAGAAATTCCGTAACGAAAAAAATCTAACACCCCCCACTCCGCCTACCATGTAATGACGGTTCCCATGACAACGTGATGTTGTCATGGGAACGTAATTTTTGTTTTATGTCATCACGTTATCATCCCAAGTGTAGCGTTGACAAATAGGAAGTATGGAGGTTACAAATGCTATGCAATAGCTTTACCGCGGCAGTCCCCGAGTGCCACACGTTTTTTTTAAATTATTTGTTGCCGTTACCACTGGGCCACCACTGCTCTCACATTCTCGCCTCTCCACAACTCGTAGGGCGGCCTTACGAGTTGTAGGGTCATGGGTTCGAACCCAGGTAGGCGCTTTACTTTGTGTAAATAATTTCATCACCACTGTTCTAAAAAGGGTGAAGAAAAACATTGTAAGGAAACCAGCATGTCCTAGAACCAAAAATTCAAAGATTTGTGACATTTACCCACACTGGGCTCGCGGGGTAGATTACAGCCCACTCTCTTTCGAAGAGAGGAGGTCTGTGTCTCAGCAGTGGGAACATTATAGGCTGATTATGCTAGACCGCTAAGATAAAGATTACTCGGACCTTAATTTAGAGCCTTTTTTTGTTTATCAAGTCAGAAAAGCCTGTTTCATCAGAAAAGATTTTCATTTCTAATTTAATATTATTATTCGTTAAGTTACCCAAAATATAGCGTCCCTAATAAAAAGTTGTTCTTTACTAAAATTCAAAACTTAGCATATTACGAAAATGCTTCAAAACCTGCACATAATAAAACCAGCATGTGTTGAAGTCAATTTAAAGTTAGCACGTGCACAAAACTTTAGCCTTCAGCTTTATTTCAGGATATTTATGCAAAACTGTGCAAGTTGGAGATAACATCGCTTCGGTGAGAATTATGATAGTGCGACGTAAGACTATGTGAGGGACGTAGTTTAAATTTTGCACTTTTAAAATCTGACTTGCGTCAATATGAAATTTTCAATTTCTTAGGACTTTTAGTAAAGTAGCTATTCGTGAGATATCATGGAGAAAACATACAATGAGAAAGTGTGGTACTCAATGCTCGTTTTGTCTCTGCAGACAAGACAAGATTTGCTATGCAGTGCTTTTTTGTTCCCCGTTCTTCCATTTAGTTTCCGACAAAAAAAATTGCAGTCCTTCGTACCCTACGCATCTTCGTGCAAAATTGGTCATTGGATGACACCGTTGGACAGCACCGAGGAAAAATCTTGCTGCTAGAGAAGAGTCCCGAGTTTAGTGGATGTTCTACTTACCTCCGATGCACAGTGCGCGATCAGCAGAGTGTTGATGTGCCAGATGAGTTGTCTAAACAGATGGATTATTTTGCAGGACTTCAAGCTGAAGTACGCACTCAAAATTCCAAGTGCTATCTATTCTACTATACGACCAGACGTGACGTTACCTATCCGTCAATATTAACACCTCTCCAAGAAGTTACATTTCTACAAGAGGTAAATGAAGCTAATCTTCCTCAAACGGTCGGTTTGATTCCTGATTTATTCAATAATACAAGAAATTCTCTTTACATCACTGTAGCTGATTTGCCTACTGTGCCTGTGATTGATAAAGTTATTGAAAGTAATTAAAAAGTGAATAGTCAAAAATTTGTATATAACATTATGCAGACGAATATTAATAAACTTTTAACGTAAAACATTCACTTGTTAATTATTGTACGACTCAGAATGCGAAGCATTAGATTATTCATATATTATTCCAATTGATTTAATTGCTTATTTTAACACCTATCTACTTTTTAACCGACTTCCAAAAAGGAGGAGGTTACATGTTCGACGCGTATGTTTGACAAAAAAACGAAAATTCAAAACCAAAGACACCGACTTCCGAAATTAAAGTTATTTTTCACTTTGTAGTGTTTTTTGGAAGTCTGTTGTTTTTTTTTGTAAAAAGTTTTTAAATAGAATAAAAATTGTATAACTCCCTATTTACTTTTAGAAGGATGAAAATTGTCTAACTCCAAAAAACCTCATCAGATGATACAATCGTAATACGTAGATGTATTTATTAGGTAAAACCGGTTGTCAGACTTTCGGACTCAAAAATACACAAAACTCATAATCAAATCTGCCTATCCTTTTCCCAACTATATTGGGGTCGGCTTCCAGTCTAACCGGATGCAGCTTAATACCAGTATTTTACATGGAGCGAATGCCTATCTGACCTCCACAACCCAGTAACTGGGTACTACGATACTCCTTGGTAAGACTGGTTGTCAGACTTTCGGGCTTCTGACGACCCGTAACGACTGTCAAAGATTCACGAATAACAGCCGGGACCAACGGCTTAGTCTCGGTATGTAGAAATGGTCACCCATCCACGGACCAACCCCGGCAAGCGTAGCTTAACCTGACAGATCGACCCGAGCGGCTGTTAGCACTTAGCCATGAGCTCACACAAAACTCAAAATAAGAGACATTAAACAGTCGTACCGCGGCTAGTCTCATTCAGCTCACGTAAATATTTCATTAGACACATTTGGCGCGCGCCTAAGTTTGTTGCACATAATGAGTTGCGAGCTTTCACGGTGAGCGGCCGGTTGTGTGCCCCGAGCTTTGTGATGCACTGAGAGCAATTTACTAAAGGATTATTTTTCATTAAGTGTTTTTTCATAACATTTTTGCGAACTGGCGAAATGTGGGTTATTACAGGTACACCTCTGCCTCACCCTTCAGGGATTATAGCAGTGATGTTGTATTAGGGATTTTGCCTAAAAAACAAGGGGAATATAAATAATGAAAACGTGAAAAACTTTGAAAAGGACTTTCATCTAAATTGCACTCATAGGTACGTTTGCTATGCTTTTAGTCACACAATTCTACATTTTCAAAAACCGGCCAAGTGCATGTCAGACCACGCACAATGTAGGGTTCCGTAGTTGGAATGAATTTATCCCAAGAACAAACTTAACTTTGTAGTTGAGAAACATGTTCTCCGATACATTCTCTATGGGAGAACATGTTTTTACAACCGCAAATCTAAGTTGGTCGATTATTACTCGTTAAGTTGTAAAGCCTACTCAGTTGTGATAGTTTTCCTTTTAAATTCGTTATATAAGCTACTGTTGTGAATTTTTTTACATATGTGAAACCAACCATTTAGCTGGCAGGGGGGGGGGACACTTGACTCTAACAAAAATTTTCACCTTAAAGCTTAATATTTCGCAAACGGATCTCTGAATTCAAAAATTGTTGTAACATACTCACAATGTTTTTAAAAGACCTTTCCAATAATACCACATATGGTGGGATAAAAAAATAAAAAAAAAAACATAATCACTTTACGTGTATGTGAGGTACCCTAAAAAAAATGTTTTTCATAATTTTGTTTTACCACTTTGTCGGCATAATTAATATCGCGGGTCTCAAACCATAGGGGCGTATCCACAAAACCGTTACTTTTCAGGAGAGACAAAAAACTGTATAACTTTTTTTGTGATTGAGCCAGCTTATTGTGTTTTTGCATGTGGCCATATATTTACAGTTCAGTTCATATGGGATGCTTGATTTTAAGGTATTTCCTCTATAACACCAGCTTTTGGTTCTTACGTCTATTTGGCATGTCGGAAATACGGTAAAACTCCATCAAAATTCCCCCAAAAATGCTTGGAATTTATGGACGTAAAACTTTTTTCTTTAAATTATTAATAATTATACCAATATTTATTTGAACTTAGTTGGTGATTTAAAATATTGCAATTTAGGAATGAGAAACCATCAAAATTAATGTTATTTCTGTGATTTTAATAATTTATACGCCTGTCTGGCTTGTCATTAATACTGAGAGGTGTTTGAATTCTAAGTGGAAGTATAGACCATTTTTGTTCTACAATGTAGAAAAAAAAGAACAAATGGTAGTAATTACAATTTTTTTCGGTGTGAATAAAAATAAGAACAAAAAATAAGCATATAAAAATGTAAAAAATCATAAATCTGAACAAAATTATTTTAAATGATATAAAACACAAACATACAAAATTGAGCTCATTATTGATTGATACATAATCACAATCACCGAAAATTGGCCGTGTTTTTTTTACGCGTTTTGTGTATTTAGTTTACGCGTTTTGTGTGTTACGGACGAAAAGATCACTGAACTCGAGGAAGAATTGAGCAGGTTACGATCGGGTATTTGGGTTATCTGAAGTCCGAAGAGAGGGGGAGGACTCGATAATCCTCAAATGCGGGAACCTACTCTATTTCCGGGAGGGGTGATCAGCAGTCTCAAGGTAATGTCGGGTTTATCATTCATAAGTCCTTTGTAAGCAACGTGCTGAAGATAGGGAGTGTGTCGACCAGGGTGGCGTACTTTATACTCAGAATATAGCAAGATATTCGTTGAAGGTAATACAGGTTTTAGCCCCGACCTCGTCACACCCCGACGATAAGGTGGAGACCATGTATGAGAAATTTTTCAGAGCCATGTTTGCCTCTTAAACTCACTTCACCGTTGTTATGGGGGATTTCAATGCGAAACTGGGCAAACGAGACAATTATGAACTACGAGTGGGTCAATTTGGAGTTGGACATCGGAACCACCGGGGTCACCTACTGGCCAATTTTATGGAGAATGAAGGCCTCTTTATAAGAAACTCCTTTTTTCAGAAAGTATGATGCAACTAAGAAGAAGAAAGAAGACAGATACATCATTATGTCGACGAAGAAGCAAACATTTAATAATGTCTCTGTCATCAATGCGCTGAAAACCAGAAGTGGTCATTGAATCTAAATATCAAGCTGGAAAGATCTCGACTGATGAAGTCTACGCTCCGTCCAGCACCGATCCAAATCCAAAACCCCGAGAGCTTTCAACTCAAACTTCAGAATCGTTTCAAGTGCTCAGGGAGCTCCATGGACGATTATAACGATGGGTTCGTGAAAACTGTTCATACGGTTGGGTCTAAGATTTTCAAGACCCGTCATAAAAATAGAAACAAGAAGCTCTCTGAATCTACTTTACAGCTCATGGAGGAGAGACGTGAGATGATCCTGCAGTCTTCAGACGTTGCGTGCATCTACCGGTAGCTCAATGGACGGATCTGTAAGTTCTTGAAAAGCGACCTTTGGTGCTTTAATACTGACCGTATTAAAGACGCGATAAAGAGCGGAACAAGAGCTTCAAGTTCTTTACAAGAGATCTGTATATTAGGGAGAGCCAGCTCATGAAGATCTTCGAGAAAGAGGTCAATCGTCGACTCCGACTCCGTTGTCTGACTCGACTGGAGAGCTTTCGGGAAGCTGCGTTATATCTTTTCGTTTCACATACCACAGTGTCTCAAGACGAAAGTCTTAGACCAGTGCGTGTTGCCATTGATGACCTATGGCACAGAAACGTGACGCTCAAAATGGGCCTCAGTAGAAGGCTGAAAATCATCCTAAGAGCAAAGGAGTAAGCTATGCTTGGAGTTCCCCTACGTGATCGAATCAGAAATGAAGAGATCTGTAGGAGAACCAAGGTAACCGACATAGCCTGCAAAATTGTGGCAGTGGGCAGGCATATTGCGTGCAGAACAGATGGCCAATAGGACCCACGAAAGATAATTAATTTAGCATTAAAATTGACGTCTATTCCATATGGCAGCTCATTGCAGAATGACCGTGTTGGGTATTCTTGGTATGACTATACGTCCACATTTTGACGAAATCTTGAGACAGCAATACTAAAATGTGTAGATGTGTGTACCTACGTCTGCAAGTGATGACTAAATATCTTCAGGATCATGTTGAAATGGACACTCGATGCGCATAAGTCCCTATGGCCCGACACAATTCCCTGAGATCATAATAAAATTGAAGGTCATACGTGCATACGTCTTTGTGGCACGTTAAAACTGCCCCAAAAAGTAATAATTATTTCTCTTACGTCTACTATACGGCTATATGGCCTAAAAATAATTGCAGATTGTCTAGCTGACGATAAATAATGTTTTGTAATTAATTCCAAAAGTAATTAATATTAAATTATAAGAAAAATTGAGGTTACGTATCGCATATAGTAGAATCCAATGGCATTAAAAACGAAAAATCGCATTTTTGCATGTACGCCCCTATGGTTTGAGACCCGCGATATGTATACCTATGCCAAATTACAGCTTTCTAGTACTAAGGGTCTCGGAGCTAGACCGCGAACAGACAGACAGATAGACAGACGGACATGACGAAACTATAAGGGTTCCTTGTTTACTACGGAACCCTAAAAATGATGAAAACTAGATGAGGTTGGTCATTTAGGCCACAATTTCTTTTTTAGGGTTTTAATTCAGTGCAGTGTGCAGTGAAACGACACAAAAATTATTTCCAAACAAATTATTATTGTACCCACTGTACCGCTATCCTGGCACAGCAGTGCTTAATTGGAGCGGCGCGAGTTGTCTTGAAGTCTGCATCTATATTGCAGTTTTATTGCTCGGCAGTGTACAATGGCTTTATTTGAAACAATTTACTGAGACAGTGAGATAAATTATTGTGTGAGAATTACACAGAAACTAGAGAATTCTGAAAATGATTTCCAGAATTCTCTAAAATGAGGACAATAAGGTCACTAGATAGCGCTACTGCGCACCGTTAGATCGCGATGTTGTTGTCGCTCGCCAAATGGTTAAGTCCCGTCAAACATTTTGTGTGACTGAGTTTTGTTAGGTGTAAAGAAGCTTCAAAAGTAAAGTCTCGTGTTTAACAGATTTTGATTGAGTTTATTTTTGTTTAATTGTCTTGCCACCATATCCTTTTTAGTAACCTACAGCCGAAGTTGGGTCTTTTTGAAGTTGGATAGGTACATTAATAATTATATGATTTTAAGCTGACATGGTTATTTTCACTACTAAAGTTATTTAAAACGAGAGATTTACCATGTTTTTTAAAACAAAAAATATTGTAAATATCTTGTTTTTAATATCTTTAGGCCGTTTTCAGATTTGTCGGCGCAGCAGTGGTGCGACATCTGTATGCTCGGATGCCGAAAGTGGTATAGCCGCCGGGCGTGCAACTTGGCTAGAATCGTAGATGCGCAGCATTCGTTTTCACTTGTCTTTCTTTAACAGACATGTTCAGAAATAAACTATGGCAATAATCATAGAATAATGACATGCAATAAAAGTGTAACTTACTCCCAATACGCCAAAACCTTGTCAATTTACGTGCGACTGTACCTATATTAATTTTTGCAAACAGTTTGTATTCATGAGGTCTACCTGTTCACAGAACTATTAGTTCTAGTATTTGTAGATGAGCGAGTTAAGAATAATTGCTATGTAGTTAAGCTCCTTTTTCCAGGGATATAATTTTGTAGTTACTGTCAAATTACGAAAATAATCATTTAAGAGGCCGTGCACGGAATCGACTGATTTTGACCAATTTTGTTCATTAGTTGTGGGGTTCACACAGTTCACACAGTTGTGAGAAAGGGAAAAAGAATTTAAGGAAAACTATTTGTGATTTGAAAAGTAGAGTTCTTTGTTTTGCATGTGGCTGAAAGGGATTTTTCAAATAAGTTAAGTATTCATGGAAAATCTCAAATATTCGCAACAGGTTTTCCGAAAAATTACGCAAGACTGACGTTTGATCACTTGTTTCCAAGAAACTTCTTTTGATTTTGAACATTTAAAAATATCACCAGCATTGTTATATGGTCTACGTGCATGTGGCTGAACCAATTTTTTCAACTTCCACACAAAATATAGCAGAAAAATAATGTTAAAACAACCATTTTTTTTTTAAACCCTGTCAGTAATGTATTTTTCCCTATTATTTAGCAAACCATATCAAGAAATTTAAAAATCACACATTAATTTTCAGCTATCTTTGGAATTAAATCAAAATTTTATTTTATGATTATACAATATCTTCATTAAATAAATCAAAGGCAAAATAAACCATATTTTCGAGAGCGCTAAAGTGATGCAACTATTACAGGTACTGAGACTGATATGAATGGAAAACTGTATTTTTTTATACTTAGACGTAATGTTTCAATTATTTCAAGCTTTCTTTTGACGAAAAAGGTTTTTTTCGTGCACCCTTAAGTCTAATGAAATTAAAACACAGCCTCGTTGGTCTAGTGATCACAAGCGCTACTGCTGAGCATGAGATCCTGGGTTCGATTCTCAGGTCGGGCAAAGTCGGTTGAACGCGTCCCAGAGGGTCATGGCCATCCGGCTGGCCCGAGGATACCGCACGGTCTCCTGCGAGGCGGCGAGCCTCCTTGCCGGATTACCGCCATGGGATCTGGAGGCAAAGGTCCTCGCGCACGTCTGGGAGTGTCGCGAGGAGGCGAAACGCCGGGGCTTAACTCCGATGCCGCAAGAAATTGCGGCACAGCGGACAGAGCTCCGGCGGGATCTCATGGCATCATGGAGGGTGCGATTGTCGCAACCCCGCGCTGGGCACGCCACAATCGCGGCGATAAGACCCGTCTTTGAGGAGTGGCTGGAGAGACGCCACGGCGTTCTCACCTTCCGCCTGACGCAGGTCCTTACCGGACACGGCTGCTTCGGGAGGTTCCTGTTCAGGATAAGGCGGGAGGAAACACCCGGGTGTCACCATTGTGTGGATCGGCCTGAGGACACGGTGGAGCATACGGTGGAGGTCTGCCCAGCTTGGGCGGAGCAACGCCGTGTTCTCGTAGAGGCGATCGGCGGCGGTGATCTCTCGCGGCCGGCCCTGGTTCAGGCCATGGTACGGAGCGAGAGGAAATGGCAGGCCGTCACCTCCTTCTGCGAAGCGGTAATGCTTGCGAAGGAGGAGACGGAACGCGTGAGGAAGAGGCAAATTTCGCGCCCTCACGCCCCTAACCGCCGCAGGAGGAGACGCCCGGGGCGGGAATCGCGAGCCGATTTCCGGCCACCGTAGGCGCGGGCTTGCGGACGGTGAGCAATGGGTAGCTCGCCGTCCGATAAGGATCAGGCCCGGGTCGACGGCGCGTTGTGTTCCACGCGCGCCTCAAAGAGATGTCAGCAGAATTGACGGGGTCCGCTAGGGCCAATGCCTGCCGGGGGTTCGAAGAAAACCGATCGGGAAATCGTGGCCCCCGGCAACAGGGCAACCGAAGGAACACGGGTGGGTTTTAGTCAGTAAGAGTCTGACACGCCCTACCGCTCCGCCCAGAGCGGGAGAAGTTATTTGATAATTTCCCATCCAGAAAAAAAAAAAAAAAAAAAAATGGTCGGGCAAAGTAATATTGGGTTTTTCATTAGGAATTTCTCAGTACCAGCCCGAAGTCTGAATTTGTATCCGGTTGATGGCAAGCTTGCCCCCTATTACCCGGGATTTAAAAATAACTGGCAAAATGTGGGTGTACCTACTATGGGTACACCTCTGCCTAATCCTTCGGGAAAACAAGGCGTGAAGTTATGTTATGAATTTAAATACCTAATACCAGTTTGGTACCCAAGATTTGTTTTGGGCCCTAACTAAACCAACAACCTAAAAAAACCTTGGGCCAAGGTAAAACCTCCCTCCTGTATTTGGCAATAAAGTTTCTATAATTTTTACTTTTTGGAACAAATAATAAAGTAGAATGTTGTTTATTGTTCGTGCAGGTGATAAACAAATAAAGTTGGTCTTCTTCTTCCTCTTTTCGCCCATGGGCCTCTGACTTGGCTTCACATGCCATCGAGAAATATCTCTTAGGAGGAGACGCCCTGGGCGTCGGGAATCGCAGGCCGATTTCCGCCCACTGTAGGCGCGGGCTTGTGGACGGTGAGCGGTCGACGGCGCGTTGTGTTCCATGTGCGCCTCAAAGAGATGTCAGCACAACTGACGGGGTCCGCTAGGGCCAATGACTGCCGGGGCTGCGAAGAAAACCGAAAGGGAGATCGTGGCCCCCGGCAACATGGCAACTGAAGGAACACGGTGGGTTTTAGTCAGTAAGAGTCTGACACGCCCTCCAGCTCTCCAGAGCGGGAGAAGTTATTTGATAATTACCCACGAAAAAAAAAGGCATGCCGGTTTCCTCACGATGTTTTCCTTCATCGTTTTTGAAGCAAGTGATAATTATAGAATACGCACATAAATCCGAAAAGTCTGAGGTGCGTGCCTTGGGTTCGAACTCGAGACCTATGACTTGGCAGTCCGACAATCACACCACTAAGCTATCAATGCTATATATTGTTGGTAAAAAAAAAAACAACCCATTCTATCGCCATGACAGTCTGACTTTCCAGAGTCTGCAGCCATAGGCACTTAAAGGTCATTCATGTAGGCATTTTAATGCATCCTAAAGCATTATAATTTAATTTAATTATTATTTTAATTGTAATTTTGATCTGATATTATTTATTTTTTGGTTTTTATTGTAATGTTGTTTTTCGAGTTTAATTCTACTAACATATTTTTGTAAGTTCTTATACTAACACATTATGGATATTTTTTCCGAAATAAATTATTTGATTTGATTTGATTTGATTAAAGCATTCACATAGAAGTACCTAATCCATTATCAAGTCATCTCACTGCCACAGACTACAGGAATTCCTCATATGTCTCCGTAATGAATGGCAGCATGTACCCGTTGACCGCACGGCTTAGGCAGAAATGCCGCTCGGTAATTACCGTGACATACGTGAGACACTTGACGTATCTGTGCGGTGACTATTCTATGACCTACTTAGGTACTTATTGCCGTTATAACTAGACTCTTGGTGGATTCTAATTGGTAGTTTTGGTTGTTATTACGTGTTAGGTGAAGTTGTAAGGTCACTGTATTCATTTTGGGCACATGCTATGAAACACGCAAGTCACGCAGTTGCGTTACCATCTGATTGTGTGGGTGACGAAATAATTCTAGCCTGTGTATTTATTTTTAAAGATTTTTATCTGATTTATGGTCAAAATTGCCTTTTCAGGTGGCACCATGAAATTAAAAATTATTTAAATTAAAGTGACAAAAATGTATCATGATTAGGCTTTACAAAAACAAAAAAAAAAGTGACACTCCGGGAGTGCCGACAGAAGTGAAAACTTTAAAAAGACCGCCTTGGTGGAAGAAAAATACTTGTATAGAACATTGGTCCGTAACCTTATCTAAATAAAGAGCACAATCGCGTTTACAAAACCTTTAAAGTAAAATACTTGCATAGAACATTGATCCGTAACGTCGTATAAATAAAGAGCACAATCGCGTTTACAAAAATGAGGTGTCATTACATTGTCACGAAATCAATGGTTTAGTCCCATCTCAAAAATGCCCAACGCGCCTAAAGAAGTTTTCACTTCAAAAACTAAACAGATTTTAAAATCCTGGACAAATAATACTTCTTTTCTCCGGTCGTATCAGATTGCCGTCCCATCGGGCTATTAGAGTGAGGCAAGAGACAGAGCACCAGTGTCTGCGCACACATGTACACTATAATATCTCTCGATAGCAAGTCTTCGCTGAAGTTGGCCGCCATGGCTGTAGAAGCAGTCTGGAAGACTTAGTTTTAGCTACCCTACCTACTTCTGAAATTTACAAGCACTTTACAAATTCTATGCAAAATTATCAATCCATTCTTACCTAACCGACTTCTCCGAAGCCTACCCAATAAAAACAATGTGGTGCATAACAATCAGCCCTTAGCTTTTACGATGCCCATCAATGATATATTTATTATCATCTGATCGGACTGCCTGGCGCAGTTACAATGATTTCCCACGGGCGCGGTAACTTTTCCGAGATACTACTTCAACTAATTTTATTGGGACATTTTCGATAGAGGAACTTTAAATTTAGTTTTCTGGGTATTGTTTTTAGTGTGGAATTCGTTTAAATAATGATAGCCGCACGGGTCGACTGAAGCTTAAGCTGTGCTTGCCGCGGTCGGTTCGTGAATGGGTGACCATCTATTCAAAATTCATTTATTCAAACTAGGCTGAGAATCAGCACTTTTCGAACGTCAAAATTACATAAGACAGTCCCCCAAAAACGCTCAGACTTCACCACTTCTTAGTGTCTTTAGCTAGCGCAACAAACTCCCCAGCAGCACAGCTGTCTGTTCAAGTTAGAAAAAAATTATTCTATACAATAGTATGCAAAATAATTTATATTACGCAATACAAAACATAATTTAAATGAAAAATTACTGGCCATATGTCAGCTATTACATATCGAGTCCACTCTGTGCCTCGGAAAGCACTTTAAGCCGTTGGTCCCGGCTGTCATTCGTAGATCTTTGACAGTCGTTACGTGTAGTCAGAAGTCCAAAAGTCTGACAACCAGTCTTACCAAGGGCTATCATGTCACCCAGTAACTGGTTTGTGGAGATAGGCAGTCGCTCCATGTAAAACAGTAGTATTCAGCTACATCCGGTTAGACTGGAAGTCAACCCCAACATAGTCGGAAAAAGGCTCTGCAGATTAATTGATATACAGGGTTTATTTGGTGTTAGATAACAATTAGGCAGATATAACTTACTGAATAATAAGACGTGTTTTAATTTTTATTAACACCGATGATGAACATAGCTCTCTGTACCCTAATTGCGTAACTTATTTTCGTAAACAATTTTGCCTAATTTGTTTCATTTTGACTGTTCAACAACATTCATTGCGTGATTTAGGTTTGTTGAGCAGATTTTTTTTTCCAACTTATGAAGCAATGGATTAGCAATCTGTTTCAAATCGTAACAGATTGTGATTGTGTTGCATCACGCAATTAGGGTATTGGATGCTAAAAGTGCGACCGTTCAATTTTGGAATATTAGAAATATATTCCTACGGTAAATCGCAAAGGCTGCTATGATTGATAGGCGCTTTGCTGTTTTGTAGAGTGTCTTACTTTTGATATTACTCCCGAATACGTTACAAATAATGCTCTATCCTATTGACCGCCACGGACGTCTATGGATGTCAAATTAAAACGTGCTCACGACGCCTGGGACGGCAGGGCACGTCGAAAATAACACGTTTTTACAGTTCAAAATAAACATACAAAAATGACGACGTGGCGGTCAAAAGGCTATGTTTCCTAAATAATGATTCTACTCTCTGCCTTTTTGAAATCAGAGATCTCGATTCGAATGAGCCGTGATCAGCTATGATTAATTGTTAAAAAATACAATTCTGAAGTTCGAAAGATCAGTTTCCAGTTTCAAAAAATAAATATTCTATCTATATCTTTTTTACATGTTGTCCACTTAATAAAAACTCGGGTTCAAAATTTAACGAGCTTCCTGAAACAAAAGTAACGTAACTGGAGTTAAACAAAGCGCCGCTTGTTATCACTTTGACACCTGTCAGATTTAAAAAGGTGTTCGATAGCTGTACCGGTGTACGGAAAAGTTTTCACGAAAAAGTTTTATAAGGAGAGAAGTTTTAATAATGTGTTGGGAGACTTATTTTTGGTAAGTTGACTTTTTTACTGACTCGCAAGATTTCTTAGTGATTCGCAGCGTAGGACCTCGTTTTGTGCTAGTGATTGGGAGGGGATGTATTTGGAGTCAATAGATGAATATGCATTATGGGAAAATGTCACGTTAGATTAAAAAACAACATAAAAGGTTGATAATGTCACTACAAGCATAATTATATTTAGTATATAGTACTAGGGCGACCGAGATCTACTCTGGTGAAAATAGAGAATGCTCATTTAATAGTATTGGAACGTTCATACTAATTCATCCTGCCATAATAGTACAAACTAATTCCATGCTGATATAATAGTAGGTACTGCAGCATTACACTGCATTATAAACCTTTTTTACGCGAACATAGGCCGTCTTATTTTTTCCTTTTTCATTTTGACACGAATTCAAAATTTTTGCAATGGAAGAGAAATATTGAATTTTTTCTTGGTTGACAACCGTGAGTCGTCAGCAGAGCGTTGAGTTGTGAGAGCTATTTGATTGTTTCGCTGTGCGTAAAAATTTCTACGTCTTGATTGTGGCAGTTCTCGGGAGCAGTCGGGGATATTGTCCCCTAATACCCATTTGTTGATTCATTTGTGAGTATACCAATTATCTGTCGTATAACCCCCTTATATAATTTGGCCTTACTTTCTGGACTAAAACGCGGTTTATCTTAGATCCAGATACAAAGGCCGATTTTCGGCCCCACCCCCTGGGCCAGAGCCGGACTGCCGGTCGCACTCCTCACCAGCGTCCTCGGCGTCCGAGTTCGGTTAGCGGTCCAGGCCGAGTTAGCGGTCCAGGCCGAGTTAGCGGTCCAGGCCGAGTCAGCGGTCCAGGCCGAGTCAGCGGTCCAGGCTCAGTCAGCGGTCCAGGCTCAGTTAGCGGTTCAGGCTGAGTTAGCGGTCCAGGCGAGGTGTCCCTGGCACGATAACGCGATCGTGCTTAGCCGGGCGTTGGGACGGCGAACGGCAGTAAGCGGTCCTCGGCAAAGAGCCACCCTCCAGCGGACGTAGTTTTTGGTTTTCTTTTTTTTTACTCTTATAGAATTTCAAAATTCAAAAAAATACTTCTTCTAGTATAAACATTTGGGCGTAATTTATTGGCTTTAACCTCACCACACACTCATTTTTAAACTAATATATTTTCCGTAGGACACGTGTTACGTGTTACGTTATCTTAAAACCTGAATCTTTTTAAATTTCTAGTTCATAGTATACACCATTTAACCGTATGTAAAAAAATCTGGGAATTATTTTCTTCACGACTTTTCGGTACGCGTGCTTTACCCATTGCGACGGCTCGGTGTTTTGACGAATAGCTATTTGTCGGGAAATCCGCGTCGTATCGCCTAACGCCTAAATTTCATTTTTCAATGGTCCTAAACCCTTTGGCTATTTAATTCCTTAATTCCTGTTTTTATTTTTTTTATCTTTATTACCGTGTTCTTTTTTGTCTACCTTTTAAATATACAGTGTTATGTTACCGCAATCATACTTTTCATTTCTTATCCTTACAACGCCCCGGGTTCGATTCCCGCGTGGCGTTGGACAAGTGGCAAGAAGACATAATATTTTTTGCTACAAACTGGCGCCCGAACACAAGTAAGTACACTTAAGATAATTGTGAATAATAACTTACATATTTTTTTCGTTATTCCGTATGTGGTGTGCTCCCTAGTAGCACAAATTCAATTTCTACCTACTTGATTGGGTATATTTTCAGGTAACGAGACGTACACGAAGCCCTTCGGAGCTTGTTGGAAGGACAATCGACGCAGCCTGTGTCTTCTATGTTGAACATATTTAATGTCGTGTGATTGTTCATGTAATCTGTTTTAATAACAGATTCATGTAACCATATTCAAGAATTGACCTTTTATTTCGTCCCCGCAAATACATAATTGATCCCTGAATTTCATTCATCTCTTGTAGACATCGTTGTAGCTAGCACCCCGTAGTGTGTGTTTGGTGTGCGATTGTTTAGGGCGCAGCTTAAGGTAAGCCTTTTTGAGTGGTGATTTTGCTAGATGTCTAGTTTTTTTAGTATCTAGTCCCACCTATTCCGTTATATTGCCGTTTTGTTGCTGTCGTCTCGCTCGGACATTGGATATAGGGTTTGGCTACACACGGCGAATTCCAATCGAAAACCTTTCTTTCAAATACTCTCCCACCTTAGGTCCAATAACCCCCCGTCTGTTAACCGATCTACAGGGATTCGATTAGGATAATAGTAATAGCGAAATATTTGCGTTAACAAAATTTACGTTTTCAAATTACGTAAATATTTGTTATCACAAACATTGTTCAAAATATAAAGGAGAATGACCATTCACTTTAGTGCTATTTGAAAGGACGTTGACCATTTTCATATATTGCCTTCGGTTCTGTAAACGTTGGTCGGTTGTACTTCGGGTCTTCAATCTTATCGTGTTTTTATTTTTTTGTCTTGTTTCGTCAATTTGCAGCAGTATGGAAGACGATCTCCCTATTGCTTCAACTCCATTCCGAAACAGCCCCATAATTTCTAGGCCTCCTCCAATTCCACCCAGAACATCCAGAGCTTCAACGTCGTCTGTTATTCCATCTCCTATGAGGTCGGAAGATTGTCAACCGTATTTTAAAAAACAAATCTCTCTTTCAAAATGGAAGATTGATTATTCGGGAAATACATGTGTTCGCGAATTTTTCACCAACATCGATGAACATAAAGACGCGGATGACTTACCGGATTGCTATTTGCTTAAACGGTTTCATGAGGTTTTGTCCGGGGCCGCCTTAAAATATTTTAGATCGATTCGCCGATCCGACTTATCCTATCCAGAACTTAAACAATTGTTCGTTAGGACATTCGGCCCGACAGATTTTGAATACAAAACCGAACAAGAGGTCAGAAACTATAAACAGAAGTCAGATCAATCTGTTAGAGATTTTATAATCCAAATTTCCTATTTGAACGATACTTTGAGCCGCCCGATTAGTAAACCCGACTTGTTGGAAATCGTAGTCCATAACATGCACCCGAGATATTTCCCATGTTTATCGGTCCATAAATTTGCTGACTTTGATGCACTCATCGATACTGCTTCGCATTTTGAAAATTTCTTACCCAAATCCTCCAAAGCTGTTTCGGACGTCTCTTCCGAAGCTCGATTGTGTCCCAAGTGTAGAAAAAACGGACACTCTTATCGTGTTTGTCCAGATTTTCCTGGCAGACTCTGTTTCAAGTGCCGGACTCCTGGCGTGATTACCCGGGATTGTCCAAATTGTAATCCAAAAGAATGCATAAGCCACCGGCAACACGCCGCCTATTTCTCTCGTACAGTGTCACCGGTGATAGCGTCGGACTCTTCCGATAATAGACCGTTTATTGAGATTTGGTTGAAAGGTCATTTGGTTAAAGCATTACTAGACTCGGGAGCTCAGATGTCCCTTATTAGTGATAGTTTGGCCCGCGAGCTAAGAATCTCTATGACATCGAACAGTTCATGTCCCCGTGCCATTTCTGCTAATAACTCGCCCATTGATATTTTGGGAACTATTTACCTTCCGGTTCGATTCAACGATACTACTTTTGTTCACGAATTTTTAGTTGCGCGTAGTATGTCTTCTCCAGTTATCTTAGGAATAGAGTTTTGGAACAAATTTGGTCTAACCTCCGTTTTTAGTAAAGCATTTAACAATAATATCAAAGGAAACATGTATATTCCTGCTACCGGTCATTCCTCTCCCCAGGTTTCTTGTGTCACCGAATCCCGATACATTCATCCTCGTAATGTCTTATTACCTGACCAAGAGCGAAGTTTACAACAGGTCATTGATGAGTTTGAAGTCATCTCATCTGACAAGGTTGGGCTTGGAAAAACTACCTGGCTATCACACAAAATCAACACGACAGGACAGCCAATTAGGCAAAGGTTTTACCCTCTTTCACCCGTTAAATTAAAAGTTCTCAATGAGGAGATTGACAAGATGCTAGAATTGGGTGTTATCCGACCATCTCGTTCACCTTGGGCTAGTCCTGTAGTCATGGTCACCAAGAAAGACGGTTCCGTCCGCTTTTGCGTTGATAGCAGAAAGTTGAATAGTGTGACCATCAGAGACTCGTATCCCCTCCCCCGCATTCAAGATATTCTTGACAACCTTCGGGGCGCAAGATATATAAGCTCTCTCGATTTCAGGAGTGCCTTCTGGCAGATTCCTCTCGCGGACGATGAGAGCTGCAAAAAGACGGCATTTATAGTCCCTCAACGCGGCTTATTCGAGTTCGTCAGAATGCCATTTGGGCTCACTAACGCAGCCTCTGAAATGCAGCGTCTTACCGATCTGATTGTCAACTTCGAATTCACTTCGACTAGCAACGACTGTGGTTTCGGCTACGTCGACGATCTCATTTTAATTTCCAAGGATTTCCACAGCCACCTCGCTCTCCTGAGGAAGGTGCTAAGCCGCCTCAAGGAGGCTGGTTTGTCCATTAACCTAAAAAAATGCGAATTTTGCAAAAGTGAGTTAAGGTACCTGGGTTATATTGTAAACGAGAAGGGTCTTCAGACCGACCCTAGCAAGCTTGATGCTATTAAGGACTATCCCACTCCTACCACCGCTAAATCATTGCGCGGGTTTATTGGGATGTGTTCATATTATAGGCGTTTTGTTAACGGTTTCTCCTCTATAATAGCTCCTCTCACTGCTCTTATTGGCAGAAAGAAGGGTCGGGACCCAATAAGCTGGGACGATGCTGCCGAACAAGCATTCGTTAAGCTAAAGGCCGCATTAATTAACACTCCCGTGATGGCTTGCCCAGATTTTTCCAAGCCATTCCTGTTACAATGCGATGCATCAGCTGTTGGTCTCGGTTCCGTTCTTTCCCAAAAGTTTGATGGTGTGGAGCATCCCATTGCTTATTATTCCCGCCTTTTTTCCAAAGCAGAACGCAACTACAGTACTACCGAGCGGGAACTTTTGTCGGTGCTGGATTCTATAAAGCATTTCCGCTGTTATTTGGATGGAATGAAGTTTTCCGTTTTAACGGACCATATGGCCTTGAAATGGCTTCTCACGCTTAACAACCCTTCTGGTCGTTTGGCCCGATGGGCCACTATCATCTCCCAGTATACTTTCGATATAGTCCATCGCAAGGGATCACAGCATGTAGTTCCAGATGCCCTATCCAGGATCTACGCAAGCCCTGTAACGTTCGATCAGGGTCCCGAACAGACTAACGACAGATGGTACAAGAAGGTTTACTTGGGTGCTCGTGATTCACCCCAGATGTTTCCCGCATACGCCATCCAAAACGGCGTCCTCTTGAGACGCATGCCTGTCGCTAGTCCTCTGTCACCTGGTCCTTGGCGTATTGTTTTGCCAGCAGAGAAGATTCCTCTAGCCATCTGGGAGATTCACAATAATTTCCCATCTATACACCCTGGGGTTATGAAGTCTTACCTTAAGATTAAAGAGCGCTTCTATTGGCCGAACATGTTTCGGGATGTTACCGAAACTCTAAAGCGATGCGAAATTTGCAAAGCGTATAAGATCGCTAACACACAGCCACGTGGCCAGATGTGCTACCCAAAAGAAGTTTCTTTGCCCCTACAAGTAATTTCTATTGATTTGATTGGTCCTCTACCTACCGCTTATTACGGTTATAAATATATCCTATCTATGGTTGATGTGTTTTCAAAGTATGTTTGGCTGATTCCCTTAAAAAAGGTGAATGCCGCTTCTGTAGTTAAAGCCCTAGAATCAGAAATATTTTTGAATTTCGGCGTTCCACGGGCTATTCTTTGCGATAACGCTACAGTCTTCCATAGCAATCAATTTATAAACTTTCTTAGGTCTTTTCACATTGGCCCCCCAATTTATACGCCTTATTATACTCCACAAGCTAACACAGTGGAACGCTATAATCAAAGTGTTGTTACCTGCTTAAGTATTTTAGTCGGGGAAAATCAAAGAAACTGGTCGAAATTGCTACCCAAAGTTAAACTTTATCTCAATTCATGTATCAATTTAGCCACAGGTTTCACTCCAAACTTTCTTATGATTGGGAGGGAAGTCCTTATGGATTTGACCCATGCCCAGGGGCAGACTCGAAGCGCCAATTTGGCTGAAAGTCGGTCTCGGCATGCGTCCAATCTGTCCTCCCTCACCGAGGTTTATGCTAAAGTGGCCGATAATCTCTCTATAGCCTTTCTCCGCAATTCCCGGTCTTACAACGCAAACCGTTCGGCTATCACCCTCAACGTCGGTGACACTGTGTGGAGACGAAATTTCTCCAGGTCCTCTGGGACGGATTATTTCTCCGGCAAGCTTGCACCTCGCTTTGTAAAATGCCGGGTGGCTAGGGTTATTTCTAGAACCACCTATGTCCTTCAGGACTGCGATTCTGTTCATTCTGGGTCATATCATATTAAGGATATACTGAAATGATGGTTTTTCTTGCCTGGCGCAAAACGTGATTTTTGGCAGTCTATATTTTACCCCCAAATTAATTTACAGAACGCTCAATTTGAAAATACACTGGGCATTCTGTACTTGCTCCAGTTCTTCCTTTCCCTAAATTCGTTGTTTCTTTACGAGTATATATATTTCCTACTTGCGTTAACTAATTCAAATGAATCAAACGTAGATATCAGTTTTACCCCTAATTATTCTCAAACTACGTAATTTTATAATATAAAAATTATCTAAAATAATCTGGTTACAAACTATTTTCAAACGGTCTTAGTATACGGCCTTATTTTTCTGACTAACATTTTACTTCTTTTTACATTGACATTCTAATTGTCACCGTTCTATCAGAAATTATACGTATTAAATTCATCTAAACATAAAAATATAAAACGCTTCACGCTAGGACAAAACGTGGTAAGCAGAACCCTTTATAATATATGTTTTAAATTTGCAATTTACGCTATGTTAGGCGCGGAACGCTGCAGAGCTTTTTCTCTTCCTCTACTAGGGCACTAGTGTCTTGTCGCCGATTTCATCTTACCCGACTACGACAAAGAGGGTGTTGTTGACCTCTAGGTATGCCCCAGAGGCACAACATCCCTCTCATGTTACCACTCATCCTGTTAGTCAGACTCTAGGCACCAATTAGGCCGAAAGTCGACTAGGATGCACACCTTACAGATAGGGTCACTTAATTGTCTCGTATTTGATTGGACTGAGGTAGTTTTTGGACTCAGGCTCATTTTCATAGCCTGATGCTCTTTTTTTTTGGACTTGGTCTAATTTTTGACTTTAATGTTCTCGTCTTTTGACCTGAGTCTGTATTTTTTTTCCTGACTTCAATCGGTATCGTTTTCTTCTTTTATCGTTACTTCTTTTTTCCATCTTCTCTTTATTCTATGCTAATGTTTCCTCTTCTTTACCTTAGCTATTAGTATCTTTGTTTTATCTCGTAACTTATTCTTGTTAGTCTGTTTGTTTTATCTCGTAACTTATTCTTGTCTTAGATAGGGTGTTTAGACTTTCGCGCGTTTAATTTATTTGTAGGTTTAGTGGATACGTCTGGAGCTCGCATCGGTAACGTATAGGTTCGATCCGGTTCGAAGTTATTCTTTACCGGTTGCACTCCAATTGTCGTCCGGTAGGTTACTTTGGTTATTTTATTAGTCTAGGATTAGGTTCTATTTATCTTGTAGTTACTTATCGTTCAGCCTCCTCTCATAACACCCTCGGGAGATATCATCTGACTCTAGTGATGCGACACTGTTTGGAATTTTTATCGATAGTATCGATTTTTTTTGTTAGAAAGGGGGTACTGCAGCATTACACTGCATTATAAACCTTTTTTACGCGAACATAGGCCGTCTTATTTTTTCCTTTTTCATTTTGACACGAATTCAAAATTTTTGCAATGGAAGAGAAATATTGAATTTTTTCTTGGTTGACAACCGTGAGTCGTCAGCAGAGCGTTGAGTTGTGAGAGCTATTTGATTGTTTCGCTGTGCGTAAAAATTTCTACGTCTTGATTGTGGCAGTTCTCGGGAGCAGTCGGGGATATTGTCCCCTAATACCCATTTGTTGATTCATTTGTGAGTATACCAATTATCTGTCGTATAACCCCCTTATATAATTTGGCCTTACTTTCTGGACTAAAACGCGGTTTATCTTAGATCCAGATACAAAGGCCGATTTTCGGCCCCACCCCCTGGGCCAGAGCCGGACTGCCGGTCGCACTCCTCACCAGCGTCCTCGGCGTCCGAGTTCGGTTAGCGGTCCAGGCCGAGTTAGCGGTCCAGGCCGAGTTAGCGGTCCAGGCCGAGTCAGCGGTCCAGGCCGAGTCAGCGGTCCAGGCTCAGTCAGCGGTCCAGGCTCAGTTAGCGGTTCAGGCTGAGTTAGCGGTCCAGGCGAGGTGTCCCTGGCACGATAACGCGATCGTGCTTAGCCGGGCGTCGGGACGGCGAACGGCAGTAAGCGGTCCTCGGCAAAGAGCCACCCTCCAGCGGACGTAGTTTTTGGTTTTCTTTTTTTTTACTCTTATAGAATTTCAAAATTCAAAAAAATACTTCTTCTAGTATAAACATTTGGGCGTAATTTATTGGCTTTAACCTCACCACACACTCATTTTTAAACTAATATATTTTCCGTAGGACACGTGTTACGTGTTACGTTATCTTAAAACCTGAATCTTTTTAAATTTCTAGTTCATAGTATACACCATTTAACCGTATGTAAAAAAATCTGGGAATTATTTTCTTCACGACTTTTCGGTACGCGTGCTTTACCCATTGCGACGGCTCGGTGTTTTGACGAATAGCTATTTGTCGGGAAATCCGCGTCGTATCGCCTAACGCCTAAATTTCATTTTTCAATGGTCCTAAACCCTTTGGCTATTTAATTCCTTAATTCCTGTTTTTATTTTTTTTATCTTTATTACCGTGTTCTTTTTTGTCTACCTTTTAAATATACAGTGTTATGTTACCGCAATCATACTTTTCATTTCTTATCCTTACAACGCCCCGGGTTCGATTCCCGCGTGGCGTTGGACAAGTGGCAAGAAGACATAATATTTTTTGCTACAGTACTTACTAATTCCATGCTGCCATGTCATTATTCAAAGGTAGTCCATCTTATTCTAAACTCTGCTCGGGTGAAAATACGCAGAAAACGCATTTCATGAGACCTAGCTAGATCGATTTTTCGCCCCCGTAAACCCCTATTTTGCAAATATCATCGAAAAAACGAGCATTATTTGTATATAAAGAAATATTGCTCTATTTTTGTAAATATATAATTATACAAATATTGCTCGTTTATGATTAGGTATGTACTTGTGTTGAAATTGGCAATCTAGAAACGAGGTAAGCAAAAATAGATGCGTATTACTTGAGTTTGCAAGGAATTTAAATTATTGCGATGTAATAAACTAGTCGTTCAAAGCTTCCTTTATAACAAATAATTCAAAAAAGAAAAAGCGTGTGGCACTCGGGGACTGCCGCGGTAAAGCTATTGCATAGCATTTGTAACCTCCATACTTCCTATTTGTCAACGTTACACTTGGGATGATGACGTGATGACATAAAACAAAAATTACGTTCCCATGACAACATCACGTTGTCATGGGAACGTAATGTAAAGCCTAAAAAAAAACAGGGCTCTACGGGAGTACCGACAGAAGTGAAAACTTGAATAATTTTATTGTGCAAGAAATAATGTATTGCGCGTTGATGTCTTTTTAATGGTCAAAAGCTGGTGTTGTAACAGTGTCGCGAAATCAATTGTTTAGTCCCATCTCAAAAATGCCCAACGCACCTAAAGAAGTTTTCACTTAAAAAATCTGGTAGTTGAAACAATTTCCTTCACAAAATGTGCTTGAAAAGCCACCGTTTTCTAACAAGACCCAGTACAAAGATTGTATCAACAACGCCATTGACAGTCTCTATTACCTTAAAACATAAAGTGGACGATAAAATATATTGAGCTCCTAAGAAAATGGCTCCCTTATGGGCAGTGTACTGAGATAGAAAATAATATACTCACGTTATCTTATCTTGAGGATTATTTGTTATTTTCAAGCTTTTGTTTAAGGAATTTCTAAGGTGAATACGGTGCAAATTATTTAAGAAGTCTTCAAATGTGAAAATAATATGCATTAGTAGGTACGTGCGTGTCTTCTTTATTATTTTTATAACATTGTTTCTACAATGAGACCGAAAACCTGTTGTCTACAGTAAAGTAGCTTTTAATAATACTCACCCTCCTACACACACATCCACTCATTTACACTCTACTCACCGGAGGCCATCACTACATAAATTATTATTTTAAGATTATTCCCCTTCTTTTTGTCGCTTTCTTTTTATTTTTATTATTGTCTTACTTTTTAATCAGAAATTATGTGTTTTATAAGATGTGTATAGAGGTCAAACAAAGTTATTTGCTAAGTGTCGCCTACAACAGGGGAGAGCGCTGATGTCTGAAATACAGATATTATATATCTAGTTCAGACACAGATGTTCAAAATCTGTTCATAGAAACAAGTGTTATAGAGTGTATCACCATAATAATTAAACTGATGTATATTTTTGAAAAATAAATTATATTTATACATAGACTTATTATTCTGTGATTACTTGAACTCACACACTGTTTGGGCGTCTCCGACCACTCGGCGATTTTCGGCGGCCGTCGGGGACAGCGGCGGGTGACAACGAGAGGTGCGGCGTGCGGGACGCGGGCCATCGAACCACTTCGCTACCGATCACGGACGACGGCACGCGCGCGCACTCCATACGTTTACCAACACCGACATATTTTTGTACCTATTTCGGATTATACCTTTTATCATACAGTCCACTGCTTTCAATTAAGTCCTTAGTTTAGGTCCCTAACACACACTGACTTATTAGAAATACTTGTTTTTAGAAATATCGTATACTTTTACAATGTTAGTAAATATGTGAGCACCATGTATCCATCACATAATTAATTTATCTGTCATTGCTTAATTTTTAATTATTTCTACCTATTGTGGTATAGTAATCTTATTCCACGTGAATCGTCTTCACATAAAAATTAAATATTGTAAAACATTTTAAAAGAGTAAGAAACTCCACCAGAGTTTCTTGCCCATTCTTCTCCATACGAAAACTATCTTTTGGAAGGGACGACTAGAATCTGTTCTGTTTTTCAAAAGTGCCTTTTATGTGCCGAATTGAAATAAATTGACATTGACTTTGACTTTCGGCGGATTCTGATATTCTGATTAATTTTTTCAGGTAGACTTGCTTGCTGTTGAATCTTTTTACTTCGGCATGAGGTATTATCATAAATAATCATAATAATAGTACCAGCCTATTATTGTCCCACTGCTTGGGCAAAGGCCTCTTCTCATACAGAGAAGGCACGAGCATTGATCACCACGTTTGCTCAAGACGGGTTGGCGATTTCAGACTTATATTAACAGTATAAGTCCAAGTTTCCTCACAATATTTTCCTTCACCGATGTCTATAATGTCCAAGATTCACTTCAAAACTTTCAAAACAAACTTTTCAATACTTTTTTGCAAAAAATACAACCGATTTCCAAACTACAAAGTGAAAAATAACTTTAATTTCGGAACTAGGTGTCTTTGGATCAGTATTTTAGTTTTTACAAAATAAATTATATAAATGGGTTTTTATGGGTAAAAATTATCAAGGTGTATCTATTGTTATTGATTATGTTGATGTTGTTCTGTTTTCAAAATAAACGAAACTATGAAAGTGAATTTTCTGCATCCATAAAGCAAGTGTTAGTGAGACTGACAGCACAATATATTGTTCCCTTGTTGCTGTCAGCTAAACGTTTGGCACTAAATATAAATTAGAATGTATGTTTTCAAAACACTTGCTAGTAAAGTGGCTCTTATTGAACCGCTTTTAGGTTCATAATACAGTGTATTAAACATGCGTGCCACGGATATCTATTTACTAGTCGGCGATGTGCGCTTTTTTAATCTCATCAAAGAGTCTTCATGCCTCTTTATGCCTACTGTATAAATATGATAAATTAACATAATGTTTTTTCAAATTATTAATTTTGTAAATATTTTTTTTCTTTCGTGTTCTACATCCAAATAGCATACAAAAATATTCCGTTTTTATGATTTTAATATCTATTATGCTATTCGACACCGAGATCAAAGGAATCCGCGGGCCATATTTCACATTTTTTTTACATAGGTTAGGTAGTTTATAAAACTTTATTTACTTTTTCCTAGCAAGTATGTTGAAAAACGTTGTAAGAAACGCGTGTGCTTGATATTTACACACTCGGCTCCCATATCGCGCGAGCCGTAGACGAGTGCGAATAATACCGCCTCGAGTATAATAACCAACATAGAACACTTGTATCGTACTATTATAATTTCTAATTTTTATGTTTTTATTTTTTGCATGCCTTTTTAATTTTATCATTATCACATTACGCAATTTTATTGTAACTATTAAATTGTAAGCGCACATCGCATTAATTTTATTTATAACATGTAGTTCAAAATTTGTTTAACGCTGTAATGTGCAACTGTTTAGTTTCCAAAAATAAATAAAATAAAAACAGTTCCAAGAAAATAAATAAATCTGGCATATCTCTCAGACTTCGTCTTAGAAAACCAGATAACTTGTCTATGGTGACCGCCTAAAAAAGAGTACGTACATTGCCGTTTGACATCGTAGTATCTCCCGATTGTACAAATACATCAAGCTAAAAACCAGAATAGAATCCAGAATAGGGGTAAAAATAATCAAGGTCAGTCAGACCTTGATTATTTTTACCCCTATTCTATTGGTTAAATAAGAACTATCAAACTGCATTCAAAGATTGTTTCAGTTTAAAACAAATCAAAATATTAAAGGACCATGAAGCATCTTTCAGTGAAACTGACGAACATGTGTATCCATATCACATTTGGCGGTAACGATAGTTCAAGGAAAATGAATAAATCTGGCACACCTCTCAGACTTCTTCTCAGAAAACCAGGGCCTCAAGTCTGCTATTACAATAGTGTCAGAATGGTCTATCATTGATCTCATAATTGTTGATTTTGACAAGTTTGGTAATCTAGTAATATAATGGCGTCATTATGACTTTCCATGACTAACATTATGTTATTTAAAACTACTGCGCGTAACAAAGATGATATGGATATTGAACTAGATAAAGTAAAAATTGAGCTTGTCCGGGAAGTTAAGTTTTTAGGAGTATATATTGATGAATTGTTAAATTGGAAGAAAGAATTAGCATCACTGGATCCATCCATATCATCTGCTTGCTATGCCTTAAGAACTCTTAGGGATGAAGTGAGCTTAATACAATTAAAAATGGTATACTATGCACTGATTGAGTCCAAATTGAGGTATAGCATACAGTTTTGGGGAAACAGCTACCATTACAACTGGCATAAGGCCTTTATTCTCCAAAAAAGAGCGATCCGAACCATTGTCCGCATTTCTCAACTAGACACCTGTCGACCATTTTTCAAAAACTTAGTATTCTCACAGTACCTAGCCTTTATGTGGTAGTACTGTTAAACAATTTTAAAAAATATGTTTTTGACTATGAAACTGACGAGGACAGAATGGTAAGGGAAAGTACGCGAAGAAAAGATTTTGGAAACAAAATCATCCCAGCTTTTGGAATAGTTAAACATAGTCCACAGTATCAGGCAGTTAAAATATTTAATAAATTACCGCTTGAGTTAAAAAGCATACTGTACACAGGCTCATTCAAGGCAAGGCTCAAGGCATTCCTGTTGGAAAGATGTCTCTATTCATTAGATGATTTATAGTCTTCTGTTAAAACTGACATGTCTCATTATTTGTCTATGGGTTATAATTATTGCAGTCATATTTTATTTTTTGATTATTGTTTGCTTTTATATTGCTGTTGATTTTTGACATATGGTTTTTTAATTATGTTTGCATGGTATTTTACATTTATTTTATTTTTTATCGAATTATTATTTCCTAATTTTAAATTGAATTGCATGTATTTTAATAATATTTTTTGTGTATGCTTATGTTAAATTATATTCGAACACAATGTGAATTGTTACAGAATAAATGAATTGAATTGAATTCCAATGGTCAGCCACTGACACTCCATTGAAAGTAATGGCACTTATTGGTAATCTCGTACATAATGACAAGTGAATGACTGACTTTGGCGGTATCATTGGTCGTATTATACGACAATGCCATTATAACACAATTCTATTACGAGACCATTGACCGACCAATGATCGAACATTATGAATTTAGCAGATTACGAACTTTTAGCAAAATGACAATGGGATCGTGTTGGAATGACGAATTTATAAAAATAGCAGACTTGGGCCCTTGATAACTTGTCAAGGTAACCGCGTCAAAAAGATTACCTAGTTCGACATCCTAATAATATGTCCCTATTGTACAATTCCGAGTACCTAGTAGGTATTACGTTCGTCGAACAGGCTGGCTGAAATGTATCCCAAAAGTGCGATAGGCATTAGAGATAGAAATGCTAACACATTTGTAGGTTTGAAGATTTCGTGAAACTAATGTAGTTGAAAGTTTAAAAGGACTTGTTGTCACAGATATAAACTCATGTTTTTCTCCCATGGGAGAAGCAAACATTACAGAACGCCACGTGCTATGATTATACATATAATTCAAGTAGGTACAAGGTACATTTTTTTCGGCTTTTGGTTCATACATATGATTGTAAAATGGTCGGTTTTTCGTGCTGCAGAAATTGAGGTGCAGGTGATTTTTATAGACACCTTATGTGCAATCAGAATTGCATAAATATTTATAGGAGTTTTGCACAGAAATCAAGAGTTTTTAGATATTTCAACCCTTACACTTCCATTTATTAAATAGTAGGTAAACAGAATTCTAGCAGTGAGGAGGTATCCTTACAAATTGCTGCAATTAACTCAAGACCGTGAATGAAAGATTTTGTTATATGTATTCACTATGCCTCCTAAGATGGCAGGGTACCTAGTGTATGGTACGGAGCGAAAGGAAATGGGAAGCCGTCACCTCCTTCTGCGAAGCAGTAATGCTCACGAAGGAGGAGGCGGAACGCGTGAGAGAGAGGCAAATTTCGCGCCCTCGCGGCCCTAATTGCCGCAGGAGGAGACGCCCTGGACGTCGGGAATCGCAGGCAGATTTCCGACCACCGTAGGCGCGGGCTTGCGGACGGTGAGCAATGGGCAGCTCGCCGTCCGATAATGACCAGGCCCGGGTCGACGGCGCTTTGTATTCCACGCGCGCCTCAAAGAGATGTCAGCAGAATTGACGGGGTCCGCTAAGGCCGATGCCTATCGGGGCTACGAAGTAGTCCGAAAGGGAAATCGTGGCCACTCGGCAACAGGGCAACCGAAGGAACACGGGTGGGTTTTAGTCAGTAAGAGTCTGACACGTCCTCCCGCTCCGCCCAGAGCGGGAGAAGTTATTTGATGATTTCCCAACCAAAAAATAAAAAGGGTACCTAGTGTGCAACAGCATTAAAACTCAGGTTGCACTAGCAGTAAATAAAATCACCGCTGCGTACCCCTTCTTGGAATACAGTCGTGATGTTATGTTGTATTTTGTTATTAATTAAACTCAATAGATTATTATTTTGCCAAAAAACCAAGTTAAAGTATATGCTGTAATTGAAATAACTGAAAAATCTTTTCATACTAAAAATCGGTTTTCTTCACAAGATCGTTTTAAGCATTCCCTTGTGAAATCTTCGTCTAATCCCTGATTGCGTGTTTTTGTTCTAATTCGTTTATAAATTATTATAATGAAGGCATTTTTCATTGCCCCGTTGCTTACCTTTAAAATAAGTTACTAAATGAATGGGAGAACTTAAAAGTTTTTAATTTTTATAAATATTTTGTGATAAAGGTTTTCTTTAAACATATGCATTTTTGCTAACATTTGAGTCTATTATTAAGTTGTAGAACTAGTTATGGAAATAACAGAACTACCTCTTAAGCCAAGCTGCCTTCACACTGCCTTGTGAAACCTAATTCCTCAGATCCTTGATTGTCTACCTTTGAACACCTGAACAGCTGGTTTTATATTAAAAAAACCAGCGTGTCAGCCATACCATTGTATCCAAAATCATATTTTATATCCCATATTGTGATTTCTCGCAGGTGGTGCGGGAAATATTACGTCACTGAAACCAAATCATTCCTTTTATACATTTTTAACTTTACATCTACGTGACTAAGGACTAAAATATATTTTTGGAGCTGCACGATTAATTTTGTAAGGGGAAGCAACGGTTTCCATTGAAATATCGAATGAAACTTGACAAATGAAGAAAGTTGGTTGGGACACAAATCTTTGGGCATTGTTAGGACGAAGCTAGATGACTTTAACTTAGCGGCTAACTGTGACACGTAATTTTAACTTAGCCTGGTGGCTAAAGGGAAATATTTGAGCTGGGCATAGTTAGTAAGTGGCAACAGTTGGTCCCAATAAATTGGAATTTCAATCAAAAACATTAATGTTTTTGAAGTGAAAACTTCATTAGTCGCGTTGGACATTTTTAAGATGGGACTAAACCATTGATTTCGCGACACTGTAACGCAATTTACCGACACCGTGGAGTAAAATAGATCAACGCGTTGATTACCGCGGTGCCGATTTTTTTTTCAAGTTTTCACTTCTGTAAGCACTCCGTTTTTTTGGATTCTATCGATATTGTTGATATTTGCTTGTAGTATTTTTGGTTTTAAAACATCTGTATGAAAACCACAACAAAAGCAGCTTATTTCACAACAAACGTAAAATAACGAATACAATCAAACAAAACTCTAAGCCACTTACAAAATATAACATTTTACGTAACCATCAATCCTTTGAATAAAATAAATAACAGTATTGTTTGAACTTTTGTTTGATATCAACCGCTTACAATTGATTGTAACTGAACATTTCTAAGGCTCACGAAGGTACTAAAGAGTTGAATAATTAAAAGCAGAATGGCGCAAGTGTCCAACTTGTCTCAAAGTTGGCTTGTTTTGAAGTATTTAGGTTGTGGTCTCAAATGAAAAAGACAAGCGATTCCAATATCATCTCATCATTGGCAGTCTTGATCTACCCAGTGCTGAGTATAACCCTCCTCTCTTCTGTGCCATGCTTCCCTGGTCTGAGCGAGTCTCATCCAGGTGTTCCCCGCGATCTTCTGTAGGTCGTCTGCCCAATATCATCAGCTCGCATTTAATTATAGGATTCTGAAACCTTGTATACCTTTGAAATCTCAAAGTATTCCATTAGCTCGTAAAAATCCTTAACTCTAATAAGACACGGTCCTCAAAAAACATGAGGATTTACAATCAAAGGAGAATCGCCATAATTATTCAAATTTTTTCTTGGCAGTCGTATATGAATCGACCAAACCGCACTGGGCCTGCGTGGTGGATTGTGGCCCACTCCCTCTCACAGAAACGAGGCCTGTGTCCTAGCAGTGGGAACGTTACAGGCTGATTATATCGATTAATCGAAGTTCGTAAGCAGACAAAATAATTTAAATGTCGACGTTGGTCGTTATGGTGGGTAGGGAAAGGTTTTTAAGCTATTGCATAGCTTTTATCGCAGCGACCGAATCAAGAAATTCCGTAACGAAAATAAAACCTAACACCCCCCCACTCCGCCTACCATGTAATGACGGATGATGACATAAAACAAAAATTACGTTCCCATGACAACGTGATCCACTCCGCTTACCATGTAATGACGGATGATGACATAAAACAAAAATTACGTTCCCATGACAACATCACGTTGTCATGGGAACGCGTGATGTTGTCATGGGAACATAATTTTTGTTTTATGTCATCATCCCAAGTGTAGCGTTGACAAAAAGGAAGTATGGAGGTTACAAATGCTATGCAATAGCTTTACCGCGGCAGTCCCCAAGTGCCACACGTTTTTATTTTTTGCATAATGGGCTTGCTCTTGACCTCGATCTCGAAAGCGATGGAAAAAGATAAGGTTTACGATGGATCGAGCGTGCCCAGAAGATCTCTACTCACTCTTGCTTTGAAAGCAGATGGGTGGGTACGCATTTAGCAGTTCATTTTCCTGTTATCAACCCAGTATATTTTTATAAGATCAACGAATATCTTGCAATTACAGAGCTCTCGTTTAAAAAGATACTGAAGTAGCAACCGCTTCTATTCATTCCTTGCACCAACAGAAAAAATAATCTTCCTCCTGCCATTATAGATACTTAATACCATTTATACATAAATATACTAGCGACCAGCCCCAGTTTCGCACGGTTTTGTCAAGTTGTAACTTGACAAAACATCGATATTTTTCTAAATTTTAAGTTTAATAAAATGTATTATACGTGTTGGATCCGTGTCCGTATGAATTGAGGAGCCATGTCTCATATTTAAACGCGGGTAGGTACTACCAATATTTAGTAGTAAATTAAGCGATTTTGTAGGCCCGATCCTGGAATTTGTAGTAAAACACTTTAAAAGATACACGACTTTTAAGGTGGCTCCTCAATTCAGACGTCTGAATTGAGGTGCCACCTTACAACTCTAAAACTAGCCGACGGATATTTTTGAAAATTTGGTAGGATTTAGTAGTACTTATGCGTAATCTTTACAAAAAAAATGGGTTTTGTACGGCTGAATTTGAGATAGCTACAATGTTTTGATTTTTCATAAAAATCCGTAAATTTCACCGCGCTGTTTCTCGGAAAGTACTCAACCAATTACAACATATTTTTAGTATACTTTAGTAGTAAATACGTTCTAATTTGTAGTATAAAAATAAAATGGAAAAACTACATAATTTCGCTAATACAACATATTTTATGTGGCTCCTCAATCCTGACGGTCTGTAGAAAATAAATGTGCATAGCTACTAAAGTAGTTGATCAAATCGGATAACAATAGCACCAATATTTAGTAGAAATTTCTACTAAATATTGGCGTAATCCAACATTTTGTACATTCAGTATTTCAAAAGATATTAACAAAATAAACATTCCTTAACAAAATAGTGTGGTACAAAAGCCCACGACCAAAACCATGTCACATCGTTCAACGGTCAAAACCGTACAAAATCGTTAGTTTAGATGATTCTAAACCGATTCGATGGGAAGTACCGGTCAGAAACATCCCAGTTTTACGGGAGCCCATTTCTGCTTTAAAAAAATAAGCAATCAGTTGGTTTCATCACAATATGTCTGATATTTAAAATGTACATAGGTATCGTAATTTTATTACGAAAAAGTTTGTTTTCAGACATTTTTGTGTGTCAAATGTGGACTGAGCGCATTTTCAAAAATGTCAGAAAATTTGACCTATCTGTCTCATAGCAACCTGGTTCAATCGAAAAGTTGTCTGATTAGTAACGTATTTTTTTCTTCTTTTACGTAATCAAAAGATTACAGCAGGTCAGTCTCAGGTTGTATCTTGATCAAAAATAACTTTTCCATAAGAGATATGTTCTAATGGAACAAATCTATCTTAGGGAGATGTATTAATGATTCAACCTACAAACTGCAAAAAACGTAAGAAAATTTTAATGTCGGTGGCCACAACTGCAGAAGATTCTGAATCCAAAAATTTCAGACATTTTCCGCGTCACGTCTAACCTAAGCGCATTTGAAATACCTATGTAAAAAAAATACCGAACTGTTTCATAGCAATCTGTCTGATTTTCAGAATGTAGTTGAACGAAAGATTTTAAATTCCGAAAACACAATTTTCTGAAACCAGTATATGTAGTGGCGTCACACACAGAAGACCATTTGAGAAAATTAAAAATGAGGCAAAAAATAAAACCCATAGCAACCCGTCTGAAAATCTTGTATTTAGGTGAACATTGGTCAGTTGATTCCGAAGCGAGTGATTCCGAAACGTTCTTTCTGTTTTTGGATTTATATAATATGATATTTAAAATTTCTGAAAACAGGTTTTCAGTAACTATAGAAAAGATTTAAAAAAATTGAATCAGGTTGCTATGAAACAGATAGGTTGAATTTTTTGTCATTTTTTGAAAATGCGCTCAGTCCACATGTGACACGCAAAATGTCTGAAAACAAACTTTTTTGTTGTAAAATTACGAAAACTCATTTTTAATATCAGGGGGCCTACCACCAGCTCATAAACAATATTATTTTAATATTACTTCAGTGGGAGAAAGAGATGGAGCTATACGATCTGTAGAGCTTCATCTCTTTCCCACACTGAAGTAATATTAAAATAATACTGTTTTATGAGTTGGTGGTAGGCCCCCAGGCATACTATGATGAAACCGTCTACTTATTTTATTTGACATAGCAGAAATAGGCTTCCGTAAAACTGGGACGTTTCTGACCGGTACTTCCCACCGATTTGGGTTCAGGAATCATCTAAACTAATGATTTTAAACGGTTTTGGCCGTAAAACGATGTGATAAGGTTTTGGTCGTGGGCTCTCGTACCACACTAGATTTTTAAGTAATGTTTATTTTGTTAATATCTTTTGAAATACTGAATGTACAAAATTTTGGATTACGCCAATATTTAGTAGAAATTTCTACTAAATATTGGTGCTATTGTTATCCGATTTGATCAACTACTTTAGTAGCTCTACGTACATTTATTTTCTACAGACCGTCAGGATTGAGGAGCCACATAAAATATGTTGTATTAGCGAAATTCTGTAGTTTTTCCATTTTATTTTTATACTACAAATTAGAACGTATTTACTACTAAATTATACTAAAAATATGTTGTAATTGGTTGAGTACTTTCCGAGAAACAGCGCGGTGAAATTTATGGATTTTTATGAAAAATCAAAACATTGTAGCTATCTCAAATTCAGCCGTACAAAACCAATTTTTTTTGTAAAGATTACTCATAAGTACTACTAAATCCTACCAAATTTTCAAAAATATCCGTCGGCTAGTTTCAATTCAGACGTCTGAATTGAGGAGCCACCTTAAAAGTCGTGTATCTTTTAAAGTGTTTTACTGCAAATTCCAGGATTGGGCCTACAAAATCGCTTAATTTACTACTAAATATTGGTAGTACCCGCGTTTAAATATGAGACATGACTCCTCAATTCATACTGACACTTGGATCCGGTCATTCGTACGGACACGAAACGAATCGCAAGCGCGCCACTGGCGACATCAAGAGTGATCTACCTACACCAAAAAAGGCGCGCTTCTACAGAGTCGTGATGTTTTAAGGCCACGGCGAGGAGGGCATTCAGCCTCTGGTCGCATTGGAGTCAAGACGTCGCGGAACTGTTCTCGATTCGTGGTGCTCAGTTATTGTGTTAGTTGTAATTTGTGATCATTTTGTTAATTGGTGATTTTAGTAAACGCCGTCGCACCCAGTGTGTGTATAATTTAGCTAGTATGATTCATTAGAAAGTAAATTATAATGTGATCTGAACTGCAAACTGTTTTTCTATCGCGCACCAACACTACCCACACTACGCCCACAGTAGTTAAAATATCGCTGATAATAACGAAACTCACATACCCGTCTCCGACATACGCATAAACCTTCCGGAATAGATTATCTATATTATGGTATAAACCGCATCAAAATGTGTTGAGAAGTTTAGAAGAAAAACGTTGTTATACAAACAGACACGAAAATAAACTTTCATGTGTATTTAATTTGTATTATATTTTTTTATTTTTTTATGTAATTAATATGTAGAAGACCTCTCCTCCTCTTAAACCAGTACCAAAAGTACGCTTACCAGGACCAGTATCGTTTTCATCACTGCGGAGGTCTCAAAGGGTTCAAGTAAAACTGGTCAAAGTGTTGATACTCAGTGTTTGGTCATGGTCATACTGTATTTTTAGAAACTGTAAGTTTTCTTAGGACGTGTTTGAACTAGTGTGCCTATGAAAGTTTAGGCTAGGTCAAAGCGGTTTCAGCCTGCTTTTGTTTTGACTAAAGTTGCTTTTTAGGCATGAGTACAGACTGTTCACTATAACTTGTCCCTTACAATCTTGTTGGCACCATTGCTTGTCAAGCTTAGTTTCAATACCAATAGAGTTCAAAATGGCTACTGACAGAACAGTGCTACCAATCGCGTCACGGGACAAGTTATAAGGAACGGTCTGTAGTGAGTCTGTGAGTAACAAGGCATGTTTATGTTTTGTTTTTCGTTGGGTGGATCCCGTTTAGTTTAAGGTTTTTGTCTTTTGAAAGGGAGATTCTCACACAGAGAATTAACAATAATCACGTCTAGCCTGCTGAGTTTTAATAATTTCAGACCATAGACAATAAATATCTTGACAACATTTTGCAGCATTGTATGTCTATGGTATTCAAAATTTACTTGGCAAAAGTTATATAATTACTAGCTGACCCTGCAAACGTTGTTTTAGCTATCCTAACTTTCAAGTAGGATCAAACTGCACACGGTGTGCAAATTTGATTAAAATCGGTTAAGTAGTTTAGGAGTCCATCGCGGACAAACAACGTGACACGTAATTTATATATATTAAGATTCCATGGTGGTCATACCAAGTTTTAAAAGCTACAGTTTTATAAACTTCCACCACGACTACTTTACACTTCAGTGAACATACTGTGTCAAATACTGTATAATAATAATTTTAGAGAACTGTTTCCCCTTCTCCATTTTTTTTTGTTAATTAGCCTACATATCCTCCAAGTGATTCCAGGAACTTTTTTCTCGCGGCCTAATCCCATTTAAGGTTTTTTTTTTTTGATTTTCAAATAACTTCTCCCGTTCTGGGCGGAGCGAGGGCGTGTCAGACTTACTGACTAAAACGCACTCGTGCTCCTTCAGTTGCCATGTTGCCAGGGCCACGGTATCCCTTTCGGACTTTTCCGCGATCCCATTTGAGCCTGGCATCCTTCTTTCCTATGTCCATTATGCCCGTTTTGGAAGGCAGTATGGTGTTCCGAATTCTGTCTTGTCTTTTTACAAAAATACAACGGACTAATTAGTTAGAAGTCGGTAGATAATAATAAGATTACGGTTTCGTGATTTCTATTTTATACGTTTTAGTTACGAAAATACGTGAGCTATTTAGTAAGATAAATAGGTTTCTAGCTCTATACATTGAATGTAACGCGTGAATACCAATGAACTAAATGTAATTGGAATAATAATTGTACATATAGTGTATTCGGTTTTAGGAGACACAGACATCATTGTGTGGATACAATTTAATTACAAGTGTATTTGTAAGACCTCATACATATTTAGGAGGATATTTTCTAAGGTGATCTGTAAATAAACAAATAGTACATTGCCGCGGCCAGCAATTAAGGCATTGATGGATGGTTCCATTTTTATATAACACGACTGGTATGGAAAACTACCAATTTAGGTTGATGAATTTAAGTGGACTGTATTTAAAGGTTGGCGGTGGTAGGTGATGAACGGGCGATCAATTATAAGGAATTCAAGGAGAGCACGCTCTACCTTATCTTCCCTCGCGACAGGCGTTCAGCTTGAAGATGGCGGTGACGGGATCCTGCTTTGTTAGCTCGGCACTGTCTTGTCATTGGAGTCCCACATGCACCAAAATCACTCAACGACACCCGCGAGCGGCTATTGTAAATAGTTCAATCATAGATTTATCGAAAGCGGTTGAAGCGGATTAAGCGAGCAGAGCGGCGTGCGCGCAGCGTTGTCACACAGCAACGCGGCTTGACCATCCGAAACGGACTCTGTCACGCCTCGGTAAAGGCGTGCTTTTTTGTGAGGGAGAAAGGGATATATGATCGCTTGTTGTCAATTTATTATTAATCCCACAAGAGATGGCGTTACCAATGACAGTTATGAGTTTACATAGTAATTTATTTGGCCGCTAAACACGACAGATAACCACGCTAGAATCGCGAAAAAAATATCAGCTATTCCCTAAATTTATGTTAGCATAACTCGTCAAAATGTAGGGCAGTAACACCTTTTTTTTTTCGCGATTATGTATTTGGGCCCATAATAAAAATTGTTCTTAAGATGAGTAAAGTCATGTGTAATATTGGTCACTAATTACCAGTCACCTAATACACCGTGAAATTTGAATCACAGATTTGCTAGAACAAACGTTGTTCAGACCATGGTCTACTACCATTTTACAGCATCCAATAAAAAAAAAACATAATTAGTTTTTGAAAAAACACAAAAGAGACAAAGTTTAAAATGTCAAGATTATCGTTACTCCCTACAACACAGATACCACGCACGGGACACAGCATTGTCTGCAGGGAAATGTACCTCCATAAACGAAATTTTGTAAGCAGTAGATAATCTTGACATTTTAAACTTTGTCTTTTTTGTGTTTTTCAAAGACCAATTATGTTTTCTTTTTATTGGATGCTGTAGAATGGTAGCAGACCATGGTCTGAACAACGTTTGTTATAGCAAAACTGTGATTCAAATTTCACGGTGTATACAATAACCCACATTAAACGTAGGGCAGTAAGTAGCCCACCAGCTACACAACACCCGGCCTATCGGAGGACCCTCCCTTTCTATGGAGGATGAAGAACTGTATACCTTGTTCCTCATACCACTATGAAATAGGTATTATCTCAAACTTGCAATTGTTATTCCACGAAAAAATTACCCTCGAATCGGTTAACTGTATATCGCCGCCCCCGCAGAATAAACGCGCAAGTGTAAAAATTCAATTTTACAGGGAAAATAAAAAAAACATTAAAATCTATTCGGTGTAGTCATAAATAACTTTATGACTACACCGAATTGAAGTTTGTTTTTTACGTCGTTTAAAAGATTTTTTTTTTGTAGATAATCTAATTAATGTTAAGTGTTAAACAGGTACTGTTTTTGAGTCATTGATAAAAAAACATTTTACAGAAATGTTTTAGTTTTTTTTTAACGTTAATGTTACTTTGACAATTTTTTTCTTATCAACTATTGTTTTTTTGTTTTGCAATGTAATATTACTTGCGTTTTTCGCAGTACAGTGATACCGTTAATGGGCTATTACGCGTTTATTCTGGTGCAGTCGAAAAAATTCTGATAATGTAATAGGTAACCATAACATAATTGTTACGGTATATCGTGTGTATGTAACTTCGTAAATAATTGTTGTAAAAATCTGGAAAAAATTGAGGTGATGTATTTTGACCTATACATAACAAATATGGATTAACATCAAAACCGCCTCAATGGCACTTACGCGTTTATTCTGCGGGGGCGGCGATATCGTTTATTGTACTGTATAGTGTGTGGGTACCTCTGCCACTATCAACCCCTCTCTATATCCTCCAATTTATAATATTTACCCCCTCGTATGTTAATCCAGATATTAATTTAATTAGCACAATCAAGCTAACAAACATTCGTGGATATATTAATCCCTTGCCACACGATCCCGGCAAACACTTCCATTCCTAATTTATTAGCGGTAGAGAAAGTTTCTCTATTATCGGGTTAACGTCGTCGTTTTTCATGCGGACCCGTTATGGGGTCATTAGGGGGTCTGAAGTATCTTCGGTTATCTTTGTATGGGGAAAAAATAAGCCTAATAATACTGGTAATGGGGTTGTGGAGGGATTCGATCTGTGATGTTGTGTGGAGGTTTGAAAGTTATCAGGAAGAATGTATTGATTGTGGGTTGCCATTATTTAGAGCAATCTAAAAAATTAGGAAATTAAAAAAACAGTGGTATTTCGGGAGTGCCGACAGAAGTGAAAAATTTAACAAGATCACCTTGGTGGAAGAAAAATACTTGTATAGAACATTGATCGGTAACGTAGTATAAATAAAGAGCATAATCGCGTTTACAAAAATGAGGTGTTGGTAAAGGTGTCGCGAGTTCAATTGAGTTTTTTCCCATCTCAAAAATGCCCAACGCACTCACAGAAGTTTTCACTTAAAAAAAAAAACAATCTCGACTACCTTTTTGGTCTAGTGGTCACAAGCGCTACAGACTGCTGAGCATGTGGTCCTCGGTTTAATTCCCAAGTCGGGCGTAGTGTTATTGGGTTTTTCCATCAGGAATTTCTCAGTAGCAGCCCGGAGTATGGATATGTACCCAGTTGATGGTAATAAGCTCGCCAACTATTAAATGGGACATAAACATAACTGACTAAATGTGGGTGTACTATAGGTACACCTCTACCTAACCCTTCGGGGAAATACAGGCGTGAACTTTTGTTTTATAAACAAATCTAAAATTTAAAATATTTGCGCACTTTACTCCTGCCAACATCTACAATATTTACTTTGATTAACTGTCGTGATTACTGATAATGATGCAATTTTTATTCACATTTCATTAAAATATTACATACCTTTCTATTCTGCCTGAGCAGCTATATTTTGAAGACAAAATAATCCTTCCAACATTTTAAATGATTGTTAGCAATTTGAATTAAATATGTTACATCAGCATTAACCTGCAGGGTATTATATCGGCCTGCATACCTTTCTAGAAGGTATGAAGTAAAGATTTGAATCCCACGGGCTTTGCAAGCCCCACGACTCAGAATAGTTACGATACAGAAGGCTGGTTCTATACAACGAGCAAAGATAAAACTCACGTAAACGCGTACAATAAGGCCTCATGGGCTCATAAAATCCCGGAATCATGGCCGGTCCGAATTATGCGCAAAAAAAAACAAAATCGCAATTAAAGAAATTGGAAGCAAATTGGGACGTGAGGAGAGTATGAGGGAGTATACATGCGCGAAAGTTCTGAGAGTCTATGTTCAGACCAGCTATAATTCATCGGTCGTGTTGTAAGTATGGTGATCTTAAACTATGTGAAACGAATGCCAGTGCAATTAAGCTTCAACTCTCAGTAGGTAGAGGCGTGTCTATAGGTGCTTGCGTTTTAGTCGTTGTATGGTGCTGACCTTCTGTACCTTATATACTCTGTGCTCATGAGCCCAACGCGCCTCTGTGAGTTGGCGCGAACTATTCTAACGCTCCACTGCAGGAATTTGGATACAATCCTCACTTAATGAGTTTGTAATCTTATTGTTTTGTGTTTTGGAGGATCGCCACTACTAATTGCAACTTTGGAGATGTATTTTCTGCAGGCTTTGAGGGGGATGAGGTGGTAAATTATTTATTTATTATTTATTTGACAGTTTATGTCATCATCATCATCATCATTTCAGCCGAAATACGTCCACTGCTGGACATAGGCTTACCCAAGCACCGCCACTTCGACTGATTCTGTGCTTTCCGCATCCAGCGGGTTCCTGCGGCCTTCACAAGGTCATCGGTCCAGCTTGTGGGAGGTCTTCCAACGCTACGTCTTCCGTTACGTGGTCGCACTCCAAAACCTTTCGACCCCATCGGCCATTTGTTCTGCGAGCAATGTGCCCTGCCCATTGCCACTTAAGTTTGGCAATTCTTCGGGCTATATCGGTTACCTTGGTTCTCCTGCGGATCTTTTCATTTCTGATTCGATCACGTAGAAAAACTCCAAGCATAGCCCTATCCATTGCCCTTTGAGTGACTTTTAGCCTTCTGATAAGGCCCATTGTGAGCGACCACGTTTCAGTACCATAGATCATCTCTGGCAACACGCACTGGTCAAAGACTTTCGTCTTGAGACACTGTGGTATGTGGGACGAAAAGATATTGCGTAGCTTCCCGAAGGCTGCCCAGCCGAGTCGGATTCGATGATTGACCTCTTTCTCGAAGTTGGACCTACCTAGCTGGACAGTTTGTCCTAGGTAAACATACTCGTCCACAACTTCAAGCGTAGCGTCTCCGATCTTCATGAGAGTGGGTGTCACATGGGCATTTGACATGACCTTTGTCTTGTCCATGTTCATTTTAAGACCCAAGCTTACAGTTACAGTTTATGTACATACATATAAACAGACAAGAAAAAAGGAACAGAAAAATAGGTACAAAGGTGATGCTTTATTGCTACAGAAATCTTTTCCAGCATATCTGCGATAGGAAAGTAGTTAAAGAAATGTAGACAACGTGTGTAAGAGCAAATACAATGCTGATATAGGTATTAAATACACGTTATGATACTTTTTCGAAGATATGATTCGTTTGTCGCGATATCACGTACATTTTCACTCAAGAAGTAGTAATTAATACCTGGGTACCTACTTAATTGAAGACAGTCGTCTCAGTGCGTATAAAATCGCAGTTTTTACCCGATTTCTCGACTCCTGCGAAGTTATACCAACTTACCAAATTATATCAGTTAGATCAAATCCAATTTATTCAACATAATAAAAAACATCGTTACCATTGCTAAATGCTCTCGAATAACTAAAATAGGGACCTGGAAATATTTTAACAGGTCACATTTTGTAAGTAAATATAGGAATTAGTGAACCAAATAAACCATGACACATCAAAAAGCAAGCCAGTTAAACCTTACCCCTATTTAATTGTTACGCTTGACGTGACATGCCCAAACGTGTCGGCTTTTTTGCCCTAATCAGTATTTACTTTGTGTTTCTGTTACGGGGATTTTCTTTTCAAATTAAGGCATGTTTGACAGATATCCAAAAGTAGGGTATAATACGGCTTATATAAGAAATGCGTGGCGGAAGCTCGGGGCTAAGTAATAACAGCCGCACGGGTCGATCCATCAGGTTATGCTACGCTTGCTGGGGTTGATCCATGGATGGGTGAACATTTTTACATATCGAAACTCCTCCGTGGCTCGGAAAGAATGTAAAGCCTTTAATCCTGACTGTCATTCGTGAAAAAGAAAGAAATAAATTGCGTTTAATTGCGGTAAACATGACGCAAAGAAAAAAACAGGAAAATAACAATTTGAAGGAAAATATGCGTCACATCCACGTAAAACGGCCATTGCTCAGCATAATGATACGACTCTATGCGAGACAGAGCCCTAGCGCTGGTTCCAGTGACAGCCGGCGTTGACGTTATGAGGTCAACCGGAACGTCGTGCATCTTTGACAGGTGTTACGGGTCGTCGGAAGTCCGAAAGTCTGGCAACCAGTCTTACCAAGGGTTATCGCAATCGTGTTACTGGGTTGTGGAGGTCCAAATATGTAGTTGCTCCATGTAAATAGTGGTATTCAGCTGGATACTAAATTTCGCAGTGGATTTTCATGCGACTGTCAAAAAGTCAAAGTCAAATAATTTATTTCAATTAGGCACAAAAACGCACTTTTGAACGTCAAAAACAAAAAATAGAATTCATTCTAGTCGCCCCTTCCAAAAGGTAGTTTTCGTATGGAGAAGAATGGGCAAGAAACTCCACCGTTACTCTTTTAAAATGTTTTACAATATTTTGTATACATTAATAATATAATTATATGTGAAGACGATGCATCTGGAATAAGATTAGAAAGAAAAGAAAGAAAGAAAGAAAGAAAGAAAATAAATTTATTTGAAACAGGTTATTATTATACCGCAATAGGTAAAAATAATTAAAAATGAAGCAATGACAGAAAAAATAATTATGTAATGGATACATGGTGTTCATATATTTACAAGCATTGTAAAAGTAGGTACCTATACGATATTCCTAAAAAACCGGCCAAATGCGTGTCGGACCACGCACAATGAAGGGTTCCGTAGTTAGGATGAATTTATCCCAAAAACAAACTTAACTTTGTAGTTGAAAAATATGTTCTCCCATACGGAATGTATGGGAAAACATGTTTTTGCAGCTGCAAAGTTAAGTTGGTTGATTATTACTCGTTAACCTGTAGAGCCTACTTAGTTTTGATAGTTTTTCTTTTAATTTCGTTATATAAACTACTGTTGTGATATTTTTCACACGTCCAAAACCAACCATTTAGACGGCAGGGGGGGGGGGACACTTGACTCTAACAAAAATTAGCACTTTAAAGCTTTCGCAAACGAATCCCTGAATCCAAAAATGGTTTTCACGAACTCACAATATTTTTGACGGACCTTTCCAATGATACCCCTCACCATGGAGTAAAAAATAAAAAAATAAACATCACCACTTTACGTGTATGAGAGATACCCTAAAAAAAAATGTTTTTCATAATTTTGTTTTACCACTTTGTCGACGTAATTAATATGTATACCTATGCCAAATTACAGCTTTCTAGTACTAAGGGTCTCGGAGCTAGACCGCGGACAGACAGACAGACAGACAGACAGATGGACATGACGAAACTATAAGGGTTCCTTGTTTACTACGGAACCCTAAAAAATTACAAGTGATACTAATTAGTCAGTGTGTGAGTTCGAATAATCACAGAATGTAAAAAAAAATTTTTTTATAATATTTAATTACACAATTAAATTAGCAACCAGTTTGATTTTGTCTAGTCTGTCACCTTAATTTCAAGAATTGATTCTGGGAGATATAATACATTAATATTAAACATGCATAAAAGTATCTCAGAAATTTTGATGATTGGTGAGTGAGTATGTCAGTGACAAAATTAAGGAACTTTGACCTACTTAAAGTCCCGGTTCAGATTGAATGTTATTTTGGAATATACCTAGTAATACTAAACCTTCTTGGTCCCTGAAAATTCAAGCTTCTAGCTGTATCCACAACAAAGTTACAGGGGGTCGAAAATGTCCTGAATGGCTTCGAGAAAAGATGGTATGGCTGTGCCTTTGTGTTTGAATAGTTTGACTTGGTGGGGGGCACTGCCATGCCCCCCGATATTACTATATAAAAGAAATCAACAAAAGTTGATTTCAATTGAGTAGATCAATACGAGTTTTTATGAATGAAACATCTGACATATTTCGCAAGATAACCTTTTCGTGGTTATATTTAGGTACGATACTCTTACAATTTATAAGAATGACAGGCATTCCATTCAACTAAAAATAATATTACGGTTTTTTATGTCTATTTCTATATTTGATACGAACCCAAGTAATGTGGAAGAAAGTACCAATCATTTAGATCGAGATTATAATATTGAGATTGATTGAACTTTCCAATAAATAAAGGTCTGTGGGTTTTTTTGAATGACACATTCCTCTTGAATTCCGTAACAGGCCTCCTCTCTTCGAGAGGGAGTGGGCTATAATCTACCACGCGGGCCCAGTGCGGGTTGATAGATGTCACATGTCTTAGAATTTTGGGTTCTAGGACATGCATACCGGTTTCCTATGACGTTTTCCTTCACCGTTTTGAGATCAGTGGTGATGGAATGATTTACACAAAGTATAGCGCCTGCCTGGGTTCGAACCCACAACCTACAACTCGTAAGTCGAGGCCGTTACCACTGGGCAATCACTGCTCTCGGCAATGGCAAATCGGTCATGTCTTAATCCAAGTAAACTACAAGGCTTTTCTAATCTGCTTCTTTTCGTGTCGATGGTATTTTTTTTTTATAATTCGACCTGCGATTCGAATAAAATTGTAACTCGAAAATGAGGGTTTAAAAAAAAAACAGAAACATAAATTTTTCAATCCTCATCCATTGGTATAATTCTTTTTTCGGTAACTAGCCTAACAAAGATTTTTGTGAGAGTTATGACAGTGAAAAGTACAAAATATATGTGAAAGAAAGTTGTAACTTCACACACAATATTATAAGCTGCTTTAAGTAGGTACGTTGTTTCTTATACGAAGAATAACGTAACAATCGATACCGAAGACATCCTAGTTTTTTTTAAGTGAAAAGAAAACGTACCTTTCTATCTGTTGTGACAATATATTGGTGAAATAATAACGTAAGTAAGTTTCTATAAGCCACAAGCGTGATTCAGTTGGTGAAAGAACATTGTAAGTTGATATGCGTTTCGGTTTCACTGAGATTCTTGGTAGGTGCTTGAAAACTACTGTGATATTTTAAGTGTAACTCTAAATACGTTTTTCTTTTGCTAATACTTTCATTAATTGGAGTCTAATTGTTAAAAGTTACAATACTATAATATTGGATAACTTTTTTTTTATAATATAAAATAAAAATGTTTACATACATCGATGTAGTTACATTGACAGGTACCAGGATTGAAAATTCTCGTAATAGTGTATCAAGACTTACAATTTTCTTCGAATCAAGGGTCGAATTATATTATTTTATATTATATGAGCCCAGTAGGTGGCTACGTTGAGTGCAGCATAAATGGCATTCGTTAAGTCATTCGAGGTGCAGGTGAACGGGCACCTAGAACACTCCAGCAAGTGGGGCATGGTCTGATCAGAAGCACCGCACTCGCACTGGGTGTTGGATGGTTTAGTGATCCCCACTTCGACAAATTGTGTCTGCAGCGGCCTACTTGGGTACGCAATCGATTGAGGGCTTTCCATATAGGCCATTGCAGATCACGCCCGGGAGGCAAATGCTCCTGGGGTTTAACGAAGTGGTGAATGTTTCTCTTCCCACAATTTATTTCTCTCGGTAGATGGTTTGTTCTGGATGGCCTGCGTAGAGCGTAAAAGCGTAAAGGCATTTCTAATAGGTATAGATTAAAGACTATAATAGAGTGGTCCATACCAGCTTTATTGCTGATTTAAATAGAAAAAGAAGGTATTTCTTCCATATGTGTGGAAATCGGTTGTAATGGTATGGACATGTGACACGGAGGAATGAGAAAAGTTTCGTGAGGAAAGTTTCTGTATAAATGTGGATAGCTATAAGAGTAGGAGAAGACAAAAGAAACGATGGATAGACTGTGTGAAAGATGATATTATGGCGAGAAAGACAACTATCTGTGTGACAAATTTCATCCAAATGCATTCTGCCGTTTTTGCGTGATTCAGTAACAAACATCCAAACATACAAACTATCACATTTATCACACTAATATTATAAAGGCGAAAGTTTGTGTGTGTATGTTTGTCTCTTCTTCACGCTCAAACGGCTAAACGGATTTAGATGAAATTTGGTACACAGATAGGTTATACCCTGAATTAACACATAGGATTTATTTATACACTTTTTATCCCGATATTCCCACGGAATCGAGATTTTTGCGGGTGAAACCGCGGGGAGCAGCTAGTAATATTATATATATACTAGCGGACCCGACAGACGTTGTCCTGTCTGAATAGCGCCCTATATCGGGTCCAATTGTATTTTCAAACCAACTAGGGACCCACTCAAATATACACACAAAATTTCATTCAAATCGGTTCAGCCGTTTAGGAGGATTTAGTTGACAAACACGTACGGAAGAATCATATATATGAAGAAGATATACGAGTACTTATATATAAAGTAACATTAAGTAGGATAGGACGAGTTCTCGAAAGTAATTCATCCCCAGTGTCACATTCCCTTACATCAAATGCTTTCGTATTCTTGTTTGTGCCCCAGACGATTGGTCGTAATGGTTTTATAGGCGGTACTACTCCAGATATTTTAATGGTCTTATGATCGACCGGGTGCGTACCGAATTGAAGATTTATTATTTAGTTAACTTCGTTGAATGGCGTTACTTGGTTTAGTTTTTGATTTCATTGTTGCTTTTGGAGTTAAAACAACACTACATAAGGCTGAGACAAATTTACCGGCTTTAGTTAGTTATCCTGCCCGGTTGACACTTTGCTGATTGGCTAATCTTTTCGAAACATAAGCTGAATGCTCTCTTATTGCTCTTACTACTGACACATTTTATAGAACTCAAACTACTTAACTTTAAAATCAAAACCAAAGTCATTTTTAACCGACTTCAAAAAAAGGAAGGTCTCTCAATTCGACCGTATATATAATTTTTTTTTTTTAAATGTGTGTTCGCGGGTAACTTCGTCGTTTATGAACCGATTTTAATTTTTTTTTTTGTTGGAAATAAAATATCTCAAGGGTGGTACCATGACAAGGAAACCAGGATCTGATGATGGCATCCTAGAGAAATCGAGGGAACTCTTCAAATATTATAGGCAAACCTATAGCGATTTGGGTATTTTTTTATAGTAACTCGTGTAGTTGCTCTTAGAAAGCACCATTTGGTTAAGTGGAACTGATGATGAAGACCACAAATAGCCACCGGAACTACTCAATAATAAGTATTTCACGGGTTGCGATTCGATTACTTTAATATGGTTGCAATGCAATTTATGCTCGTCACAATGCATATGGAGAAGTGGAGCTGATGGTGAAGTACCAGGAGAACTCCTCAACGATGAACGTCCCTGCATTGGGAAAAGCAATATTTTGTAAAAGGTGATGAGCAGTTGGCATTAGGCTAATGTAACTTAGATAAATTACAAATTGACTCACTAAAAAGCGAGAAAAAAATACAACCGATTTCCAAAAAACCACAACAAAGTGAAAAATAACTTAAATTTCGGAAGTCGGTGTCTTTGGTTTTGTATTTTCGTTATTTGCTACCGACTTCCGAAATTTAAGTTATTTTTCACTTTGTAGTGGTTTTTTGGACGTCAGTTGTTTTTTTTTGTAAAAAGTTTTTATATCAAACTAGCCTGAGAATCAATGCTTTTTCAACGTCAAAATTACATAAGATAGTCTCCCAAAATGCCCACCTTACATCATTTCCTGATGCTGGGAAGAAGAAGTGGCGCTACAAACTCCTAAGCAGCACAGCTGTCTGTTCAAGTTAGAAGAACTTGATTCCATACAATAGTATGCAAAGTAATTAATATTTCGAAACACAAAACACCAAGTTAAATTGTTTGTCATTATGTCAGCTAGCACACGCCAAAATACAACAAATTGAAAATTTTATGTATATATCTATACTTAATATTATAGAGAGGTAAAATTTGTTTGTAAGTTTGTATGTAGGGGCTACTGATCCGATTCCGATTTTTTTTTCACTATAGCAGTATTGCTGAGTGTCATAAGACACATTTTATGTTAAACACAGACGAAGTAGCGGGCAGAAGCTAGTTATATATATGTCGGATCTAGTCATTAGTACGGACACGAAACGAATCACAAGCGCGCCGCTGGCGACAGGACGTGATCTACTCACACCTAAAGCGCGCGCTTCTACAGAGTCATGATATTTTAAGGCCAAGGCGAGGAGGGCATTCGGCCTTTGGTCGCATTGGAGTCAAGACGTCGCGGAACTGTTCTCGATTAGTGGTGCTCAGTTATTGTGTTAGTTGTAATTTGTGATCATTGTGTTAATTGGTGATTTTAATAAACGCCGTCGTACCCAGTGTGTGTATAATTTAGCCAGTGTGATTAATTTGATAGTAAATTATAATGTGATCTGAACTTCAAACTGTTTTTCTATTGCGCATTAACCAACACTATCCACACTACGCCCACAGTAGTTAAAATATCGCCGATAATAACGAAAGAGTCACATACCCGTCTCCGACATATATATATAATCAAGTAGAAATAAAAAAAATAACAGAACTTAATATCTAAATAAAAGCCTCCAGGCATAATTTAATTTGCGCGAGTCAAAATTTATATACAGCTGTCTAAGATTCTCTCAGAAACTGATTGGCCTACGCCCTAATATCAGTATCTGAGTCATCTCTTCTTAGTTCATTTGCTGTTAGAATTTAGAATTAATAAACAACTTGACAAACCAACATTCTTCTGCCAGTTCCCCAGGTTAGCATTCAGAAAGTGAACTCAAATGATTTACAGTACATAATGATTTTATGACAGTGGTACTAAACATAATGGTTTCGCTTTTATAGTGCGCACAATGCGTGGTAAGAATACGTATGGGTTGATAGGTTTCAGATTACCTCCGGATTTTTGATTTACGGGTTTATCCTTTCTTGGGTCTGTTTTATAATGCGCGAATCTGGATAGGAAAGAAATGTTTGCATTTGTTTCTTGTTTGGTCATACGACCAAAATGTATGAATGTAAACGAAACAAAGGAATATGTAAGAATCGTAGCAGGTGGCGTTCTGTAATTTCTGGCTAACCCCATGGAAAGCAGGCGTGAGTTTATGTATGAATGTATTTTATATTTTCTGCAAAATTTGAGACTAAGGACTAAGTACAGAGCCAACACTTTCGTGTCACCCGTATAACTATTTCAATGAACTACCATTTCAAGTTGACCTGTTTTGCTCGAGCAAAAAGCATTACTTCAATTAAAAACTCTTAGCCAATAACTTCTTTCATAATTAGAATCCTAATCATCATCATAAACAGAACTAGCACTTTATTTTGCTATGTTTTAATGATGGCTCATACTGCATTCTGATATTTTATGTAATGTTGCTTACTTTTATTTACTTCTATAATTTATTTCTGGAGGTTTGTAATTGACACAGGACTATAATTTATATTTTTCGAGTGCTACTTCTACTGGACTCAAGGGCGTCGCCAAGGAGGGGCCAAGGGGGGCAGCTGTCCCCCCTAGATGTTCAAAAATTTTAGTCAAATACAAGGCATTTTAATCTAAAGAAACTACATAATCAATAAAGCCGATTTTGTTTATTTGAACGACTTTTATTTGGGTTTTTAAAGTTCATGTGAAGTGAAGGGTGTGCATTATTGGGGACTGTCTTATGTAATTTTGACGTTCGGAAAGGGCTGATTCTCAGCCTAGTTTGAGTTAATGACTTTTGAATTTGAATTCATTATCTCCTAAACGGGGTCTAATCCGGAGTCCGGGGACGTAATATTCGTATATTTGTGTTGGTGGTAGGCCCAGTCATAATACCTATTAGGTTTCAACTCTAGAGTTCTGAATAGTTTTGGGAAAAACGACCCGAAAGGTCCTTTTCCAATCCATACATTGAAAATGGAAATTATTATTCTTCTCAGTTCCTAGAGACTACCGAGTTAAAACTGATTTGTCGAAAATCAAATGTCCACCAGCGTCGATTTTGGCCCCATTGTGCGCCGTAGCGGTAAGACTCGCACTACAAATGTAAAAGCTTCATGTGCTCTTGACTTTTGTCTGTACCTGCAAATCATACTTTTCCCATCCTCTATATCAACTTGCCCTCCCCTGGACCATCAGCTGGTGACGCCCTTGACTTAGACTACTGGTATTTCTTCTGGTATTTGTGTAGTCTGGGCTTGTTCCCGGCTGATGGCAATAGGCTCGCCCCCTATTACATGGGACTTAAATATAACTGGCGAAATGTGGGTGTACTATAGGTATACCTCTGTCTTCAGGTATGATGTTATTTTAATTTGCTTTCATTTTATTTACCGACTTCCAAAAAGGAGGAAGTTATATGTTCGTCGCGTATGTTTGTTTTTTTTTTTCTTTTTTTTATGTATGTCCACCGATTTCTCCGTCAATTGTAAACCGATTTTGAAAATTCTGTTTTTATTTGAAAAGGTATGCTTTCGAGGTGGTCCTATATAAATTTTATTAACTTTGGTTTGACAGTTTTTGAGTTAGCTTCAATAATACGTACTTTTTCCCACTTAGTATGTAGATGATATGATAAGTTCCTGTCACTGTTATTTACATAGCAGGTAGTGGTTTTCGAATTTGTGTGGGGTAGGTACCACAGCTAAAAAGTGAAAAATAAAAACTTTTTACCATTTGTCTGTAAATCTTCCAGGCAATATATAAATAAATAAGTTGATATAGTAACTTAACTATGTCTTTTGTAGCTGTCCCCAAGGACAACTACAAAGGACTTTACAAAGGAAACCCGACTGAAAGAAAAATAATCGTACAGTCTGCTTTCTAACAAGCACACAACTAGTAAGTACAAAAACTAAAGGCGGAAAACTAAAGACATGAAGAGAACAAAACATGTCCCCTATTACAAGAGAAGAGCTCATTGTTGTAATTGGCACTTATATTGTAAAAATATCCCAGATAAAAAGTTCGACTGCAACGAGTTGGTGGCAGTTATTTTAGTTCAATCTCAGATTTGATGCCGCCAACTGCATCAGACTGCTTAACTTTTTAGTTGCAGTAGGGATATTTATCAGTTTTATTTTTTAATTTATTAATTTTTTATATATTAAATACATTTTGATTGATGGAGATGTGGAAAGGAGAGTAAACGCGGGAAACAAAGTGAATGGTGCTATACATGCGATTGTGACCAACCAGTCGATGTCTAAAAAGGCTCGACTGGCTGTTCACAATGGTGTGCTGGTACCCACGCTTATGTATGGTAGTGAATGTTGGGTGTGGCAAAAACAACATGAAAGTAGAATAAATGCTGTGGAAATGCGTTCCTTGCGAAGCATGTGTGGCCTGACTATGAATGATAGGCTGAGGAATGATGTGATAAGACAGCGGTGTGATTTAAAAGAAGATGTAGTGACAAAAATTGAAAAGGGTATGCTGAGATGGTTTGGGCATGTTTAGAGAATGAATGAAAGGCGACTAACAAAATGTATTTACAAGGCTGATGTAAAGGGAAAGGCCGGGCGGGGTCGCCCTAGGAGGACATATACTGACCTTATTGGTGATGTTCTTCAGAAAGGCCAGGTGCGTAGTACTCGCAACCGGCGTGCGTGTATGACCAGATGTATGAACGTAAACGAGGCAAAAGGACTATGTAAGGATCGTAGCAGGTGGTGTTCTGTAGTTTCTGCCTGCCCCCATGGGAAGAAGGCGTGAGTTTATGTATGTATGTATGTATGTAAATACATTTTTAAATATTTTTATAAAGATCATTAAAAAACATTTAAAAATATAAAAAATAGTGGCCCATCGACATCAGGAACAGGGTCCAAGCTGCCGGTGGTCAGAGCTCTAGAGAGAGGAACCTCCTCACTATGCGTGCCGTGTCTAGGAGTACTGCTTTCTGAATAAAGCCCTTGACCCAGCCGCGCAATGAGAGCCTCCGGAGGTGTTGGTCGAGGCTCTTCGCTATTAGGCCATTAACCGTAACGATTATCGGTACAATGATTGCAGAGTCCACATCCTACATGTCAACAACCTCGTGTGCTAAGTCAAGATACTTGATTTTTTTATCTTTCTCAGCTTTCACGAGATTCTCGTCATGAGGGACAGCGATATCTACAATCATTGCACGGAGCTCTCGTCGATCTATCACCACAATATCAGGCTTATTTTTATTATTATAAACCTTTTGGTGTATTACATTTTTGGAATTGTCTCCTCAAACCCTTTATTTTGATATCCGACAAGGTCATGGTAGGTTTTTTTTTGTGCCGTGTATTACACTCTACTTTTCACTACGATTGCGAGAAAATGAAATAATGTAATACAATTTAAAATAGTTTATTTTATTTTAAAATATAAAATTTGTTCAATCTTAATTTTTAAGGAAACTTTTTATCCTGGTATACGGTAGAAAAAAGCTAGTTTTATTATGAAGACATTTTCGTTTTTGTACGCTCGTTGGTTACAGAAAAAAAAATACTTTTTCCCCTAGAGCAAGAAATGCTATTTTTTCCCCGCTCTGGTACTCTACAATGACGGACTTTTTGAGCAATAGGAGTGAAAAAGTGTATAATTGAATTGAAACCTATACACCGACAGCAATATGTCAGAGGTTATAACATAGAAAAAGAAAAAAAATAAATTCTCTGTTTAAGTATAACCGTGAATGGTTAATGTTTATTCAGCAAAAAGCTCGCTTGTAATGAATTATTCACAGCCCTTAGGCGGGTGTACAATGAAATCTACCCTTAAGGTAGCGAGGTTGTAATGAGTTTGAGCGTAACGTAGTTTTATAAAGGACCTCGTCCACAATGAACTGGAAGATTCGGAGATTTATCTAGTATAAACTGAAACAACTTGTGATGCTTCGTCTGATCCCGTTTGCTGGCTTTTTACACAACTTAAATTGCTCTTAGAGAGCTCCTACCAAAACTGCTAAAATTGCTTTTTCCTGAGACTTTGTTCGCAAATAAAATCTAGTCCTATGTTTGAAGACCCTTCAGTTGCTTTCACATTATATACCTACTATTATAATTTCAACTCTTTATTAGTGGCATTTGTTGACAGAATATTAATGCAATTTTGTTAATTTTTTTATATTTTATTATCTTATCTTAGGCCGAAAGGTTTTGGAGTGGCGACCGCGTACCGGAAGACGTAGCGTTGGAAGGCCTCCCACAAGATGGACCGATGACCTTGTGGAGGTGCTTGGGGGAGGCCTATGTTCAGCAGTGGACGTCTTTCGGCTGAAATGATGATGATGATGATGATCTTATTAATGGATTCTTTTATATTACGTTTTAGGCCTTGTGTTCTGTAGAGTAGTTGACCATTTTCTAATTTGTTAAGTACCTGGTACTTGTTGACAAGCACACTGTCCTCCCATACCTATTAATAGTGTAATTTGAAAATGTAGTAAAAGTCAGTAATGTTTTAAAGAGTAACCGTGGAGTTTCTTGCCGGCTCGTCTCCATAGGAAACCACCAACTGGAACCGTGCACCTAGCTTCTGAAACTTAATGTGCCCATGTAGGTTTATGTGAAATAGAATATTTAGTTGTTACTGTTACTGGGTTGTGGAGGTCAGATAGGCAGTCGCTCCATGTAAAATACTGGTATACAGCTGCATCCGGTTAGACTGGAAGCCGACCCCAATATAGTTGGGAAAAGGCTAGGCAGATTGAGCTTTTATGAAGCTGGTGGAATTCATTGGCATCTCGAGTTTCAAGTTTTCCGATGACCTCAGGTATCTATTATTTGTCATGAAGGAACTTCAAACGTTCTTTAAGGTATGAAGGGGTTTGAAAGCGATGAAAATAGACTGTATATATCAGTGGTTGGTGAAATGAAATAAAATTAAATCTCCAGTGCGAATAAAGGATTATAATGGGAAAATGATAAAAAAAAACTATTACATATATTTGTCGGAGACGGGTATGTGACTTTCGTTATTATCAGCGATATTTTAACTACTGTGGGCGTAGTGTGGGTAGTGTTGGTTAATGCGCAATAGAAAAACAGTTTGCAGTTCAGATCACATTATAATTTACTATCAAATGAATCACACTAGCTAAATTATACAGACACTGGGTGCAACGGCGTTTATTAAAATCACCAATTAACAAAATGATCACAAATTACAACCAACACAATAACTGAGCACAACGAATCGAGAACAGTTCCGTGACGTCTTGACTCCAATTTGACCGAAGGCTGAATGTCCTCCTCGCCTTGGCCATCAAACATCACGACTCTGTAGAAGCGCGCCTTTTTTAGTGTCGGTAAATCACTCTTGATGTCGCCAGTGGCGCGCTTGCGATTCGTTTCGTGTCCGTACTAATGACCGGATCCGACATATTGAAAACGCAAACCGAACTTTTTGACAGGTACAAAAATAATTAACAATCAAATAAAAAATATAAAAAATCTCCTAAAAAGGGTAGAAGACCAAGGAGTTGGCAACAGGGTGTAGGATTGAACAGAATACTGTAGAGCTGAAAATATATGAGAAACATAGCTTCTTTGCATTGCGTTATTTATTTCTACATTCGTCCTTGACATATATTTACTATTCTATTATTTGACATTTTATACCTACGATTTAATTTCAACTTTTTTTTTGTGACTGTTGTGGACATGATAATTATTCAGATTGATTACAGTTGTAATAGTAATCATATAATTGCGTTTTATTAAAATAGGTTTTTACTTTTATTAATTTATTTATTTTTTGTATAGATTCTTTTCCACATATTGTGTGAATGTGAGAACGCTGTAGGCTTAGTGGATTGTAGACCTGTTGACCATTTTCTATTTTGTTAAGTACTTGGTACTTATTGAAAGACCTACACTGTCCTCCCATATCTAGAAACACTGTTATAATGACAGTATTGTAAAAGCCAATTATTTTTAAAAGAGTAAACATGGAGTTTCTTGCCGGCTCTTCTCCATAGGAAGCGACCAATTGGAACCGTGCACCTAGCTTCTGACGTTTCATAAGTGCCCATGTAGGTTTATGTGAAATAAAATATTTTGAATTTGATGATTTTGATTTTGATTTTGCTTCGTACTCCGCTCTCCGGAATCTCTCGTAATAATTGGATGGAACTAGTATTTATTCAGTTCCATTCACTCACATGTCATCTACGAACAAGTATTGACTTCGTTCAACATACTCGCATATCATTTGTTCACTCTGTATCAGTTCCACAAAGTTACAGGTATTCATGCAAAGTTCGAGTATATCACCCGGTTGACCTACTTTGGGCTGTCAATTGATCTAACTAAGGATATTCCGTTGTACTTGCTGTTCCCATTTATGTAGCTGAATGGGTGACGATATTTGTTTTGTAAGTTACAACTTTTGGGTAAGCTGTGAGCTTGGACAGCGCTAAAATACTTACTGACGATTTTTTACCACGTCATAAGTTATTCACGAATACTTCGTGTCAACACTGATATAATATCCGAAATACCTACACTATTATAATTCCCAACAATTTTATTTCATTTATTTATTATTATTATTGCAGACTACAATGGTCTATAGTGTTAGTAACAAAAAAGCTTAGCCTATGTTAGTACTTAATAACTAAAACAGAACGGGTCCGGTTTGTAAGCGCCCACACTAGCGGGCTGTCTGCCCGGGCGGTTATTGATTGCAGGATATTGTTGTGACTGCCACGCAGCCTGCCGAGTAGCGAGGCAGATTTCTTACGCCACAGTGCCTCCAAGCCGTCAGTGCGTGCGTCTGCAAACATTGCCGAGGCACTACAGAAGCGCGGCATTCGCAACAATACCCTGAATGCATTATTGTATTGGATACGCAGAGCATTGTAAGCCTTTTGGGTATATGTGAACCACAGGGCTCCCGAGTACAGTGCTGTACAGTATGCCTTAAAAAGGGTTATTCAATTTTTGGAGTGAAAACTTATTTAGGCGCACTTTGAACTCTTTTTGAACACTGTACCGTCTCGCTCGGTTCAGTGACGCTGAATCGGGTTTTTTTTTTTTTTTTTTTTTTTTAAACGTTGCCCCACACTAGGAATTTCTCCTGTATCGTGGGTGCGTTTACAAACATTTAAACTCACATACACAAACAGCCAGACCCGGAACAACTACTTGTAGGTTATACAAATATTTGTTCCGTGCGGGAATCGAACCCGCGACACGCAGCGTAGCAGTCAATCGCTTAACCACTGCGCAACCGTGCCGTCGGGTCGTTTACTCGGGTATAGTCGTAAGTTTCAGTCAGCAACGACAGTTGTTGTTCTAAAATAGCTAACCAACTGTAATATTGAATCATATTATGGTAAACTCGTATAGGTAGGACAGAGCCAGAACTGAGGTCGTACAGCCAACGCAGTAGGTACAGTATCTACAGTAATAATACAGGCCAATGACACTTCGAGCATTAGACTGTCTCGCATGTATGAATAATAGACACGATTTTCAACAAAATAAACTCTTTCTAAAACTTTTTCTCCTCTCCCCATCCCCTCCCTTTCTCCTCCTCCTCTCTTCTCCTTTTTTAGGGTTCCATATCACAATAGAAAAAACGGAACCCTTATAGGATCACTCGTGTGTCTGACTGGGTGTCTGTCTGTCCGTCTGTCACAGTCAATTTGCTCTGAATCTACTGGACGAATCAACTCAGTCTATGGTCTTAAAATAACATGGTGAATCTCACAATATTGTGCGTACAAACTTACAGTTGCAGTTGGAATGTTTGGGAGAGCATTTTTTTCAACTACAATGTTAAGTTTGTTCTTGGGATAAGTTCATCTCAACTGCGGTACCTTTCATTTTACGTGGTCTGATACGCTTTTGGCCGGTTTTTTTCTTTTCTTCTTCTTTCTTCTCTTCTTCTTTTTTAAGGGCGGTTACTCGCTCATCGCTCCACCTATGTCACAATAACCTCACCTTGCGGTCCTGAAATGAAAGTTACCCCTAAAACCTTTACTCAGAACATACGTAGAACATATTTTGAGGTCCATATTTGTTTGTAAATTTATGTTATATCACTCCATATTATGAGTCAAAAGATAACTTGATTTAATTAATTAAATGCATAAAAAGTGAATAAAAGCTTAGTTGTCGCTGTTAGCTAAGTTTTTGTATTATGTCGGCGTTTTTTTGTAATGTGAGCATGCTAAGTGTAGTTTTTGAGATTGTTTTGGGGTTGACTGAGGAAATGCAGAAAATGTTTAATTTTTCCGACGAACAGATTTTTTGAAGTGAAAACATTTTTAAGCTCCTTGAGCATTTTTGAAATGGGAAAAAACAATTGAACTGGCGACACTGTTACCGACACCTAATTTTTATAAACGCGATTGTGCTCTTTATTTATATTACGTTACGGATCAATGTTCTATGCAAGTATTTTTACTTTAAGGGTTTTGCAAACACGATTATGCTCTTTATTTATATTACGTTACGGACCAATGTTCTATGCAAGTGTTTTTCTTCCACCGAGGCAATCCTGTATAGTAAAATTGTTCAAGTTTTCACTTCCATCGGTACTCCCGGAGTGCCACTGTTTTTTTTTAAATTTAAAACTACATAGAGACCCTATAGTGTGACCTTCGTTTTATTCAGTCCGTGGAGTTAATCGACCTTAATTCTAATTTTGAAATAACTTTGAATAGTCTATGGAAAAGTGAATTTTTTGAAGGACCAGCTAAAGCTAGACTAGACAAGCTAGGATTTCATCTCTTTTTGCGAACCAAAATTATTAATTTAAAAAAGTGTGGAACGTTAGAAACGCAAAAACGTTTTAGAGGTTCACTCGTTTAAAAACGCGTCCATCATTAGAAGGCCAACAAGTTTTTAGAGGATCAGTGAAACAATATTTCTTTATAAAGCAAGAAAACAAAACAGTCATAAATATCATTCATCATAATAAAAATAAAATAAAAACATAACAAAACAAACGCCCTCTTGACCTCTTCATTACATTAGACCTTAATGAGGAAGTACTTGATCCTAATGAGAGGGAATGATATTCCTTTCATTGTGCAAATAGCCGGGACTCACTGAATGAGGGGCACGGAATTAACTTTTACTAGACTTTTAGAGAGTACGACAGGATAGTTCCAAGGTTTGATTTGATGGAATAATTGTAATTTCGAATGGGCGAGTCACACAAATAATCTTTATTTCATAATAATTTAGGTACTAATCCAAAAAAAAAACTGAGTCCAATGAACATCCAATCAAAGTCAAATAATTTATTTCAATTAGGCACATAAAAGGCATTTTTTAACGTAAAAATTTCAAATGAAAAAGTAATACAGGGTGTCAGGGACATCAACGCGAAAACTGAAACCATGGATTCATTCAGTACATGATTATGAAAATGATATTAAAAAAAATCTGCTTTTTCATAGAAAAGTGCAATACCTACGCGGTCAAAATGTATGGAACAGCAGATTTTTTATTTAAATAGCCGACGAAAAATTACAACACAGGGGGGTTCAGAATCATGTTTTGAATCCATGGTTTCAGTTTTCACGTCGATGTCCCTGCCACCCCGTATAATTGATTCTAGTCGCCCCTTTCAAATGGTAGTTTTCGTATGGAGAAGAATGGGCAAGAAACTCCACCGTCACTCATTAAAAATGTTTTACAATATTTTGTAAACATTAACTATATAAGACGATGCATCTGGAATAAGATTACTATACCACAATAGGTTAAATAAAATTGGTAAAAGAAAGAAATAAAAACCAACCAACCAAATAAATAAATAAATAAACACCAACTCCAGCGGCATGTGAACATCGAGGCAATTCAGCTTTTAGACCAAACAAACACAGTGCGAAGACTAAACCCTATGCGTTTGTGTAGTGTACTTTTAAATAGTGTAGAATAAGAAATTAGTGACAGTGTCGCACATATCGTCACCCTCCCCGCTAATTGTCGTATCTCACAAACTGACGTATCTGCACTGACATTACTTACGTGTTCAGAACTTTGTTTCGATAAAGTTCTCTACTTTTCGTTTGTTACTAATTGTCGTGTCTGTGTCGTTTGCCGTTTAAAAGATAATCACGTATTTTGTTTTGCGTAAGTGCAAAAGAAGGGAAAAAATATTCTCACCACCTGTCGTATATGCACACATCTACAGTTAGTGAGTTAAAGATTAAGTCAAGAGCTATTTATAAAAAGTTATTAATTCATTAATAAAGCCACAGCTAACGCAACTATATTAACATGATTATAGCGCCCGACCGAAAAACTGTTGCCCTGGAAAAATATCAATTGCTAGTTACGACAGCTAGCGACGATATAACACATGAACAGTGTTTACATAATTATTATTATTTTTGTTTTATATCAGAGTCTAAAAAAGTTGAACGAACTTCTGGAAAATACAATCACAACTATTCTAAGTTTTAAAATAAATAAAACGTTATAATTTTAGACTAAAATTGCTTATTAGTCTTAGTACCTGGTCGACTGAACCCTGCTCGGGTGAAAATAGAGAATGCTCATTTAATAGAATAGCATAGTTCATACTAATTCCATGTATAGTACATATTAATTTAGAGAATGCTCATTTAATAGTTAAGGTAGTTCACATTAATTCCATGCTGTTATGTCATTATTCTAAGGTTATTTCCCAGATATGAGACCTAGCTAGATCGATTTTTCGCCCCTATATTTCAACTGTCATCGAAATCGTTAGTGCCGTTTTCGAGAACGTGATTACAAATATATATACAAACATTGCGCGTATAATATTATAAGATAGGATAGATTGTAATTGGGGTCTTATAGGTGAGATTGTAATTAATTATTATGAACCTGGTTCTTTTTAATAATTTGATAAAGATAAAAAAGGATTGTGTGGTTTTATGAAACCACGGTAAAAGTGAAACTTTTAAGCGAACTATAGGCGCCGCCATATTGGCCTTGGCTGCTCTGACGAGCGCCTTTCACTTTATCCCTACTCCGCGGCCGACCGTCACGCGACATGCAACACACAGACGAAAAAGTTTGAGACGATGTAATAAAAGTTTCACTTTAAAAATTGGAATAGGGAAAAGTTAAAGACCGATCGCAAACAACAAAACATTACGTAAAGTGGTGCTATACGTGAAATCACATACTCTTGCCATATATACCAGTATATCTTTAGTATTCCACAGTAGCTGTATCGATACTTACGGAAGGAAGCAAATACGAATAATTACAGAGGCTTACACTCCTTCCGTTGTGTAAATGACACGGTCTTGAGTCAACGCGGCCTTGCTACTCAATGGATTTACCAAATTAGCTTTATTTACTTGTTCTTTAGACGACACGACACGAATACGACACGAGTTTGATATGCAACATTTTGATTTAATGGAGTCCGTTTCTTGCCCGTTGTTCTCCATAAGAACCTACTTACGGTTTGGAATGGGCAACTAGCTTCATCTTTCTGACTGACTGACTGATTGACAAATAAAAAAAAAAACGTGTGGCACTCGGGGACTGCCGCGGTAAAGCTATTGCATAGCATTTGTAACCTCCATACTTCCTATTTGTCAACGCTAGACTTGGGATGATGACGTGATGACATAAAACAAAAATTGCGTTCCCATGACAACATCACGTTGTCATGGGAACCGTCATTACATGGTAGGCGGAGTGGGGGGTGTTATGTTTTATTTTCGTTACGTTACGGAATTTCTTGATTCGGTCGCCGCACTCAAAGCCCGCGATAAAAGCTATGCAATAGCTTGAAAGTGCCTGTAATTGGTTCCTTTGAAATAAATGCTTTGAGTTTGAGTTTGAAATAGAACTTTAAAAAATTAGTTTTCGATCAAATGTGTTTCTGTGTCATCTTCATTTTTCGTGTGGTTAGTGACTAACCTGGTGTCAGAGTTTTCAAGCCACCCATGGACCTCTAATATGACTTCACATGCACGGAGGGGTCTCCATCACCCATCGACGAACAGACCGCGACAAGCGTAGCTTAACCTTCGATCGACCCGTACAGCTATTATTATTTTGGCAACGAAGTCCTCGCATTCTATAAAGACACGTTTATAATAGTCTCAATGCCACAGTTCCTCAGAAGCGCGTCAAAGTGAGCCTAATAATATAATTACAAGCAATAAGGCTTTACGTCACATCAATTTATCGATAGTAACGCGATATAACGGTAATACACGATATACGGTATTGTTTGAGTGAAAGCTTCCTCAAAGCTCGATAGATGGCGTTGTACCATTTTCTAAATCTCGCTGTTAAGATTTTCCTCAAATGTGTTGTAGTGAATCGTTTTTCTAATACATATTGTACTCGCTGAAACTTTGTTTTATTTTGGTTTATTGGGCAGCTGTCGGGTGCACTAACATTTATGGTCCATTCGAGTCGGAATTCTGCTTTTTGAGTGTGTGGCACGGAAAACAGGGTCGATTACCCTGAAGTGCCTAGTTCATCGCCGATGTGGTGATCAGCGTCGCGACGAGCTCCGACGCAAACAGGCACCACCAGTGTCGTGGAGACTTCGCCCTTTTGGAGACGGTGTGGGGCACAGATGTGACGACATCTCAGCAGTGACGTCATCGAACAACGTCATCAGGGACGTACTTGGAGAGGTTTGGTTGAAGCAAAACTGTGAGTTACGATCCAAAGAGTTTTTAGTCTAGACTTGTAATTTTCTCAGTGAAGTGAAATTTAATTATGAAGTGTTTGGGACTTGTAGAATTTTAGCATTAGTTTTAGACTTAGAATAATCACGAAAAAAGTGTTGTGACGGGGAACCTATGTCCGATTTTTTCTAAGTTTAAAAAGTTTTTCAAACACTTGTAATTTTTTCAGGTTTTTTCATTGACTTGTAAAATTTATGGATTTTATTTGTGTTAATTTATCACCTGTTGCATTTAATTACTGAGTTAGTTATTGAATGATTAAAAGGTTTATAGCATATTACACAATGGAATCCTTACGTAAACTACAGTTCAATAATAAAACAATAATAGAAAAAGGTAGAATTAATTTTAAAAAATCACCTAAAGATCGTATCACACAAAGTTACATTGAAACACGACTAGAGTCATTAGAGTCACAGTGGCAACAATTTGTCGAAACTCATAGGCGCATTGTAGAGAAAGCAACTGACGAAGACTTAGATAAAAACGTTTATTTTACACTAGAAGTTTATGATTTAACTGAAGATTTGTACATAAACTATAAGTCTGAATTAAAAGAGCACTTACTTCAACTTAGTCTGTGTGAAAGTGCTAATCTCAATAGTAATAAACATTCTAATCCAAATAGTTCAAATGTAAAATTGCCACAAATTTGTTTGCCTAAGTTTTCGGGTCTCTATTCTGAATGGGTTACCTTCCGTGATTTATTTACGTCACTGATCCATAAAAATGATGCACTGGATGACGTTCAAAAACTTCACTATTTAAAGAGTCATCTCACAGACGAAGCAGAACAGTTGCTTCGACATATCCCTGTGACTGCGTCTAATTATGATGAGTGTTGGTCGATTCTAAACAAACGATTTGACAATAAAAGGTTTTTAGCTAACTGTATGCTCAAACGGCTTATCCATCAATCGTCGATTACTAAGGAATCATCAACAAACGTTAAAACGCTGTTAGACACGACTGTTGATTGTTTGCACGGTTTACGTAGTCTAGGTATTGATGTCAGCTCCTGGGATGCAATTGTTGTATACTTAAGTTCCGAAAAGTTAGATACCGAGTCTCGTAAATTGTGGGAACTAAGAATTAGTTCTAATCTTAAAGAGGATTTACCTACGTTTGAAGAGTTCAAAACTTTTATGGAATCTAGGTTTAGAGCCTTAGAGTATTTAGATCCTAAAGCTAATAAACAGAATTGTACTCGTGATAGTCATGTCAAATCTTTTCATGTTGCTACTCAAAATTGCGTATTATGTTCTGGAGATCATAAATTGTGTCACTGCAAAGAATTTTCAAAAAAAAACTGTGTCGAACGTCGTGAATTTGCCCGAGTCAGTAAGCTTTGTTACAACTGTCTTGGAACCAACCATTCTGTATATTTTTGCCGTCAGTCTACCAGATGTCACCATTGCAAAAAGAAGCACCACACACTACTTCACCCAAAAACAACTGCCAATTCTGCTGAAAATGTTGATAGTTCAGCAGACAGGAATGTTGCGGCTGCTAACGCAGCTACTTCTTCCAACCAAAGCGAGATTACCAAACCCATTTGTTGTTTTGCAGATGTTCACAACCAAGGTCTGTTAGCCACTGCTTTGGTCAACGTTGAGTCAAGAACTGGGACTGCTTTTGTTTTAAGAGCTCTGATGGATCAGGGTTCTCAAGTCTCTTTTATTACAGAGGCTGCAGTACAGTTGCTTGGATTGAAGAAAACACCTGCTCACACCGACATACTTCGACTAGGCGATGATGAGGGAAATACAATGCACTCTAAGTGGATAGTTCGATTCAAATTGCAGTCACGCCTAGATCCCACTTTTGTTTTATATGTCGATGCTTTTGTATTGAATAGGCTCACATCACATCTTCCTGAGAGAAAAATCGTTCAGGTATTGCCTCTATTTTCATCTTTAGAATTAGCAGATCCGTCATTTGATATACCTGGGAAAATTGATTTGCTGTTGAGTACGCGTGTGGTCGGAGAAGTTTTATTGGATGGTCTAATCAAGGGTCCGCCTGGAACTCCAGTCGCTCAGAAGACTAAACTAGGATGGATTCTGTCTGGTGAGATCCACACATCGACAATCTCTAAACCAGTTTGTTATAACGCTATAGTAAAGTCAGATGTAAACACTCTACTGAAGAAATTTTGGGAGTTAGAGTCAGAGCCGTCGACGCATAAGGCTATGTTGACAGAAGAAGAGCAGAAATGTGAATACTTTTTCTCTAACACAACCAAAAGAGATGAAACAGGGCGATATATTGTCAAATTGCCGTTCAAGTCTGATCAACCTAGCAGTAAGTTTGGTGGATCAGAAGCCATCGCTCGTAAACGGTTTCACATGCTGGAGAGAAGATTGATAAATAACCCTGACTTAAAAATGCAATATACTGCTGTTATCAACGAGTACGTTCAGTTAGGGCATGCTGAAGTTGTTCCTCAGGAGGATTTAGGAAAAGATGCTGTTTATTTGCCGCATCATGCCGTAGTACGCGATGATAGAAGTACTACTAAAGTTCGGGTCGTCTTCGACGCTTCTTGTTCAGGATGCAATGGAGTTTCGTTGAATGATGATTTAATGGTTGGCCCGAAATTACAATTAGATTTGCGTCAGATTATTATGCGGTGGCGCCGCCACCCTATAAGTATAGTAGCGGACATTGTGAAGATGTACCGTCAGATAAAGGTAAATGAAGAGGATATTGATTTTCAGCGCATTTTGTGGCGCGACAACCCTGATTCGGAGTTGCAACATTTGCGGTTGTTGCGTGTCACTTTTGGTACATCCTCTGCTCCTTACCTGGCAGTACGTTCTTTGCAGCAAGTTGCTCATGATGAAGGAACCTGTTTTCCTTTAGTGTTAGATCGTGTTCTTAAAGATTTTTACGTAGACGATTTCTTGTCTGGTTGTGAGTCTGTTGATGAAGGTGAGCAAATTTATCAGCAGATGAACGAGTTGTTAAGTCGTGGAGGTTTCCAGCTTCAGAAATGGTCCAGCAATAGTGAAGAGTTATTTAATAAAATCAAAGATGGTTCATCAAATGAAAACTTGGAATTTAAAACGGATACAGTTATGAAAATTTTGGGTTTAACCTGGGATAGAAATACTGATCATTTTAAATACACTGTCCACCTTCCTTCACTTGAAGCTCCAGTGACCAAACGTAAGGTGATTTCTGACATTGCCCGTTTATACGATCCTCTTGGTTGGCTTGCTCCAGTTATTATTACAGCTAAAATGTTCATCCAACGTTTATGGCTTGCAGGCATCAATTGGGACGATGAACTTCCAGATCACCTTTTGAAAGATTGGCTTCAGTATAGGAACAACCTTCACAATCTCAGTAATTTTCAGTTACCTCGATGGATTCACACAAGTCAACACGATACCCTTCGAGAACTACAAGGATTTTGCGATGCTTCCAACAACGCCTACGCGGCTGTTGTCTATATTAGATCTGTCGATTCGAACGGTCAGGTTCATAACAGTCTAGTAGCATCCAAAACGAAGGTGGCCCCTGTCAAACAGGTTTCCATACCTCGTTTGGAATTATGTGGTGCTGTACTTCTCTCAAAACTTCTTTGTGAAATCTCGGACACCTTAGAAATTGCGAAAGAAAATGTACATGCCTGGACTGACTCTTCAGTGGTACTCGCTTGGTTGAGTAGCCACCCAAGTCGATGGAAGACATTTGTCGGAAACAGAGTTTCTGAAATACTCAACTTCATGGACAATGATCAATGGTCGCACGTTCAGTCTAAGGAGAATCCTGCAGATTGTGCGTCGCGAGGAGTAAACCCTTCCGAATGTGCAGAGCTTGAATTGTGGGTGCAGGGACCTAGTTGGCTAAAAAATAAAACTATAGATTATGGTAATAAGGAATTTAAGAAAACTAATCTAGAAGAAAGAAAGATGTTAGATATTGTCTGTAATACTGTAGTGAAAGAACAAGAAGAAAATAAAATAATGGTCAAATATTCATCTCTTAGGAAGCTAACTAGAGTCATTGCATATTGTAGAAGATTTCTTAAATCAACAAATAAAGAATCTCCTACAATTTATTTAAACTTTTCAGAAATTTATCAAGCATTACTTACATGCATTAAATTATGTCAAAAGGAACACTTTAAGGAAGAAATATATAGTTTAAAAATAAAAGCAAAAATAGATAAAAAAGGTATACTTACCTCACTCAATCCTTACTTAGATCAAAAAGATATTTTGAGAGTTGGTGGAAGATTAAATAGAGCAAACATTCATGAAGACATGAAAAATCCTATAATCATTCCACACAAGTCCCACTTGACACACCTTTTGATAGCTGATGCTCACGAACGTACGTTGCATGGTGGACCTCAATTAGTTCTTAATTATTTAAGATCCAAATACTGGATCATCGGTGCGAAGAGTGTCATAAGACAATATGTACGCAAGTGTGTGACTTGTATCCGTCATTCCGCTAGACCTGTAGCACCATTAATGGGTCAGTTGCCAGCTGCTAGAGTTAATGCTAACCGACCTTTCTTTAAAAGTGGCGTGGATTATGCCGGTCCTATTAGTATCAGACCCACAAAGGGTCGCGGTTATCATTCCACCAAAGGCTACATTTGTTTATTTGTTTGCATGGCAACTCGGGCCTTGCATTTAGAAGTCGTAAGCGATATGACATCGCAAGCCTTTTTAGCCGCCTTCAAACGTTTTACAGCGAGAAGGGGCCATTGTGGTGAGATGTGGAGCGACAACGGCACTACCTTTGTGGGAGCCAACCGAGAATTAAGAACATTGTTCACCCACGAAAGATCTGGTGTAGCACCGGACATTGCTGAGTGGTTGGCAACCAATGGTACAAGTTGGTATTTTATTCCACCCCATTCGCCTAACTTTGGAGGGCTTTGGGAGGCTGGAGTAAAGTCCAGCAAACACCACCTCAAACGAGTGATAGGCAACAGCACTCTCACTTTTGAAGAGTTAACGACAGTTTTAGCTCAAATTGAAGCCTGTCTGAATTCCAGGCCAATATCAACGATAAGTAGTAATGCGGAAGACCCTTGTCCTCTGACACCGGGGCATTTTTTAATAGGCGAACCTTTGCTGCTCGTGCCGGAATCCAATTATGAATCGTCAAATATTAGCAGTTTAAAGAGGTGGCATTTGACTCAACGTATGGTCCAAGATTTTTGGCGTAAATGGTCCCGTGAATATCTGGTTCAGTTCCATCAAAGGAACAAATGGTCTCATCAAACTGCAGAACCAAACGTGGGTGACGTGGCATTGGTAATAGAGGATGATTTGCCTCCTGCAAGATGGCTATATGGTCTCATTACTGAAAAGCATACTGGCTCGGACAATATCACAAGAGTTGTGTCATTGCGTTGTAAGGGTTCTATTATAAAAAGACCTGTGTCAAAGTTAATATTGCTTCCTGTCACTACTTGATAAGTTAATAGTATGATAATTGTGTTGTTTTTTACTTTTGTTGATAATTAACTAAGAATAGTGGTTAATTTGTTATTAATGTTTAGTTTTAAATGTCATTTCAACCTATAGTATTACATTTGTAAGTACTTTATACAGTCCACTAATGTTTTTTGTCCTCTCATCTATTTTTTGTGTGTTGTTTCATGGTGGGCGGATAATTTATATTCATTATTGTTTTTGAAATAATGGTTTCAGTTTTGGACATTCTGTCCATGGTGGGCGGGATGTTTGAGTGAAAGCTTCCTCAAAGCTCGATAGATGGCGTTGTACCATTTTCTAAATCTCGCTGTTAAGATTTTCCTCAAATGTGTTGTAGTGAATCGTTTTTCTAATACATATTGTACTCGCTGAAACTTTGTTTTATTTTGGTTTATTGGGCAGCTGTCGGGTGCACTAACAGGTATATTAATGAGACTCGAGAGAAGGTGTTAAAATTAGTTAAGGTTTTTAAAATTCTTTCTGGATCAGGATGGGGAGTACATCCCAAACATCTGAGGCGGTTATACATCTCAACAGTTCGGAGTAGAATCGATTACGCTTGTTTTCTTTATGATAGTAGCTGTGAAACCCACCTCAGTAAATTGGACAGGGTCCAAAACGTTTGCATGAGGGTTATCGGAGGCTTTATTAGAACCACAGCGATTCACGTTATGGAAAATGAACTGAACCTGCAACCGTTGAAGTTTCGCAGATACTATCTAGCGGGTAAATTTTGGATTAAAATGAAGTCGTATGCTGATAATGGTATCATTGCTGTGTTGGAAGAACTGCAAGCACATTGTCGACAATCACACTGGAGAAGAAAGGTGCCATTGTTAGTCAGAATTCACGAGTCTCTTGATTTACTACCTGTCTACACGAGCCCAAAGCTTGAAATGTTCTCACTGGATACTTGGGTTCACAGGATTGATCTATCTCAAGCCATATTCCCTAGATTAGATGGTTTGATAACGGCTAAAAAACACTTCCAAAATTCCAAACTAAGTGAGCTATGTACCATATTTTTAAATAACACGTACTCGGGCTTTTACAGAATATACACAGATGGATCCAAAAACAAAGTAGGTTCAGGAGCAGCGTTTTTCGATCCACAAACTAAAAATGCAGTGCAATTAAAGGTAAACTCAAAATTCAATGTAATGTGTACTGAACTTGTGGCAATAGATGAAGCATTATCTTACATTGACTCATTTGAAAACGGCAATTATGTTATTTTGAGTGATTCGAGAAGCGCTCTTCAACATTTGGCTCGGTGTACCTCGAGTTTTCGGGGTACTCCGATTGCCTACAGCGTGATCAAATCTATTTGTAAACTTATTTCTAAGAATAAGAATATTGTATTGCAATGGATACCGGCTCATGTTGGCTTGGAAGATAATGAAGTAGTGGATCGGCTGGCGAAGGATGCTTGTGATGATGGATTGGTCTGTTCACACTTTCCCGAGCACAGGGATTATTTGGGTGTAGTTAAAGAAGAATGCACTAAAATGTGGCACGAACACTTTGATCAGAGGTCACTGAGCAAGGGAATCTGGTATCGGACAATCCAGCCTGCACTGTCTCGTTGTTCATGGTTCGACCAAGCAAACATGAGTCGTCCGGAAATTGTAATGGCTCTTCGGCTTCGATCGGGACACATTCCAATGAACAGTTTCGCATTTCTTATGGGTAAAGTTACTTCTCCAAATTGTCCGGAGTGTAATATAGTGGAAGACACTTACCATATACTGACGGAATGCGTCCGGAACGAGTCCGAAAGAATCGCACTGTTATCAAAGTCACTGGATGTTGGAAGGTGTAATAGCATGCTTGCGTCCCCATTGTCGACGGACGCAAGATACTTGTATAAGTTGGCAAAACTAGGATTTAGATTATAAGGAACAATTGTTTGTACCGCTGAGGGTGGCATAATCAGTTTTTGATTAAACCCTCTATAAATTAAATAGATAAAAAAAAAAAAAAAAAAAAAAAAAAAAAAAAAAAAAAAAAAAAAAAAAAAGGTCTTGTCAAATACAGAAGGGGAAGATATAATACTGGTAAAGCTTTGGTTTCCTTAGAATAGAATAGTTTATTGTCACAAGAAAAATACATTAGTATACACTGATTAACAAGATGCTAACTACGCTGCAGAAGTCTGTATACAGATATTGTGATCCCTGCCTCTCAAACTAGGATAACCTGTATCTTAAGAGACAGTGTTCAGCTGTGGTGTTACTTAAAATTAGGGATTATACAACTGCGGACTGTGCCAACCTATAGTTAGTGTTAACAAGATTTATACATATATATTCTAAGAAAAAGGAAAATAATAAAGAATAACAACTTAATACCTATGTAAAATGAATGGGTGAATGTGTGTGGGGATGTGTTTATGATGTGTGTATATGTGGTGAGTTTTTGTGTGAGAGTAGTGAGTGTGAGGTGATATTTGAAGAAGAAAGACGTTAAATATGACGTAACCGCTTTTCTAAAAAGCTTTCTAAGAAGTTGCTGTAGTGCTTGTAGTTCCTCAAAAGATTTCATACGTAAGTAGCGAGTTAGATTATTTTTAAGCTATTGCATAGCTTTTATAGCGGGCTTTGAGCACGGCGACCGAATCAAGAAATTCCGTAACGTAACGAAAATAAAACCTAACACCCCCCACTTCGCCTACCATGTAATGACGGTTCCCACGACAACGTGATGTTGTCATGGGAAACGTGATGTTGTCATGGAGGTTACAAATGCTATGCGGCAGTCCCCGAGTGCCACACTTTTTTTTTTAAATCATTTATCTAGAAAAATGTCGGAGGAAGGAGGAGCTCGTGGATAAGTACTGACATTCGCACGGGTTGATCCATCAGTTTAAGCTACGCTTGCCAGGGTTAGTCTGTGGATGGGTGATCTTTTCTACATACCGAGACTCCTCCGTGCTTCGGAAAGCATGTTAAGCCGTTGGTCCCGGCTGTCATTCGTGGATCTTTGACAGTCGTTACGGGTCGTCAGAAGCCCGAAAGTCTGACAACCAGTCTTGCCAAGGGGTATCGTATTACCTAGTTACTGGGTTGTGGTCAGTTTTTTTTTTCTTTACAACTTTGCCCCACACTAGGAATTTCTCCTGTATTGTGGGTGCGTTTACAAATATTTAAACTCACATACACAAACACCAAACAGCCAGACCCGGAACAATTACTTGTAGGTCATATACGAAAATTTGTGCCGTCCTGCGAGATAGGCAGTCGCTCCATGTAAAATACTGGTATTCAGCTGTATTTGATTAGACTGGAAGCCAACCCTAACGTAGTTGGGAAATAGGTAGGCAGATTGATTTGTCTAGAATAAGGTCGTGATTTTATCTCGAGGTAATGATATATATACTATCTGCCGCAGCCTGCATTGATGGACCAAGGTGAAAATGTGGGCCAAGACCAAGCCAAGGCACACATATGTGAGTCCATCAATGCCTTGTTGCGGTCAAGCCTTGTATATGATGGCTTCACCATTGTAAACAGAACGTGCAGTGGCCCGAGTTACGCAGGTGTAATGCGTCACTAGGGACTCCCCACTCTCTCCACTACTCGAGCCGCTCTACATAAGCGAGCGCGCAACGAGGAGGGGATCTCCCTGGCTGGAGGCTTTGAGTGTAGTAGCTTAAGGCAACCACAGGATTGACCGGTTAAATAGCCACGGTTTCAGGAACCAGCCATGAGATGCCCTACAGAAAAAAAAAAAAAAAGGAGGGGATCATTTTTGTCGCAGGCTCGGCCCAGTGCACATATTGTAGCGTTTAGAATACCTACAACTTATACTGTTTCCATGGAGTTTCTTGTCCTTCTTCTCCATGAAGACCTAGCTTTGGAACGGACAACTAGCTTTCTGATTGAATACTGAGAAGTCTCATGATATAAATGTCAATGCCTTTAAATGTAGTTTTCATCCAGTCTGACTACATATACTACTTTTCTAAAAATAATGCGCGGAAATTAAAACTATGTCAATCTATACATATTATAAAACAAAGTCGCTTTTCGCGTGTGTCTGTATGTCCGCGTTGTTCTTCTAAAATATGCAACGGATTTTGATGAGGTTTTCAACTTAATTTTGAGAATACATTCTCAAAACAATACAATCTGCTCGACAACGTAAATAATGCAATGAATGTTGTTAAACTATCAAAAAGAAACAGATTGCGATTGATCACATGTTACGCAAGCTGCTGAAAATTTACTTACTTGCAAAATAAAAATTTTGTTTCAAGTTCAATGCATAATTTTGTTTCTTAGTTAGGTTTCACAAAATTAAATTACAGTTAATCACGATCGGGGTTTATGAGATGTTATGCAACTCGTAGATATTCACAGAATTCAACCACAGACATTAGTTGTCTTCGCCTAACTCAGGCCTTGTCTAACAATCCCTATAATTAAATATTTCACTCCATATTACATTGGAAACTATGCGAGTAATGACGTTTTAGTATTACGGGTTACAACTTTGCAGCCTTGGTATATTTGGTGGTTCAACGGCAGGATAAAATGTTCGTGTTATCTGATAAATAGAATGTTTATCTAATTTATGAGTTTAATATTTAGTACTAGCTATTACCCACGATTTCGTCTGCGATTCAAGATGAAAAAGTATTCTATGTCCTTTTCCAGGTCATGTTCTACCTTTATGCCAAATTTTATCCAAATCCGTCAAGCCGTTTTAGCGTGGAAGCGTAACAAACCAAAAAAGGTTTCACCCGCATAAGGCTACCTGTCCACTGGAGTGGAGCGAGGCAGCGGAGCGAAGAAATGTGTCAATATTAACGAGGCCAAAAGGCTCTCAGCATGATGCTGCGACATTAAAATTAAGTGTCGCAGCGCTGGTATTCTGATAGGGCCCGCAGTCATGTCACGGATAGATACAGAAATTAATAAAAAATCATCATCATCATCATCGTTTCAGCCGAAAGACGTCCACTGCTGAACATAGGCCTCCCCCAAGCACCTCCACTTCGACCGATTCTGTGCTTTCCGCATCCAGCGGATTCCTGCGGCCTTCACAAGATCATCGGTCAATCTTGTGGGAGGCCTTCCAACGCTACGTCTTCCGGTACGCGGTCGCCACTCCAGAACCTTTCGGCCCCATCGGCCATCCGTTCTGCGAGCAATGTGCCCTGCCCATTGCCACTTAAGTTTGGCAATTCTTCGGGCTATGTCGGTTACCTTGGTTCTCCTGCGGATCTCCTCATTTCTGATTCGATCACGTAGGGAAACTCCAAGCATAGCCCTCTCCATTGCCCTTTGGGTGACTTTTAGCCTTCTGATAAGGTCCATTATGAGCGACTACATTTCAGTACCATAGGTCATCACTAGCAACATGCACTGGTCAAAGACTTTCGTCTTGAGACACTGTGGTATGTGGGACGAAAAGATATTGCGTAGCTTCCCGAACGCTGCCCAGCCGAGTCGGATTCGACGATTGACCTCTTTCTCAAAGTTGGACCTATCTAGCTGGACAGTTTGTCCTAGGTAAACATACTCGTCCACAACTTCGAGAAATAAAAATAGACATGTAAAAATAAAATATGTATTTTAAGGCGAAAGCGTCGGGTTAATCCGTGAAATTCAAATTTTCTTACGTCTTTTGCAATTTGCAGGTCAGTATCATGTTGTATGTTGAACTATTTATGATTCGCGACCGTAACAAATATGGCTTTATTCAATTATAATCATTACAATCAACAATACAACTCCATAAGTTAGCAAAGGTGACAAATGTCATGATTTCATGAAATAATTGATTGTAATGATTATAATTGAGTAAAGCCATATTTGTTACGGCCGTGAATCATATTTTAATCAACATAAAACCTGACACTGACCTGCAAAATACGTAAGACAATTTGAATTTCGCGGGCTTCCAAAACCTTTAAAGTAACAATACTTGCATAGAACATTGATCTGTCATCATCTCCCTGCCCTTGTCCCATGTTACTTGGGGTCGGCGCAACACGTTTTTTTTTTCCACTTTCCCCTGTCAACCGTCACCGTATCATTCACTCCCTTCTCTTTCATATCATTCCTCACACAATCCATCCATTTTTTCTTTGGCCTTCATCTCCCGCTCCATCCATCAACATTAATTCCTCACTCTTTTAGTCACATGCGTTTCTTCTCTCCTCATCACATGCCCATACCAGGCCAAACGATTTCCTTTCAACTTTTCTGTCACTGGCACCACTTTTAAACTTCCCTTTAAATACTCATTTTTTACGTTATCTTTTTTTGTCACTCCACACATCCATCTCAACATTCTCATCTCCGCTACATGCAATGTTTTATCATCCGTCTTTTTCACGGCCCAGCATTCCGATTGATCTGTAACTAATATAATAAATAAAGAGCACAATCACGTTTACAAAAATGAGGTGTCGGTAACGGTGTCGCGAGTTAAATTATTTTTTCCTATCTCAAAAATGTCCAACGCGCCTTAAGAAGTTTTCACTTCAAAAACATCACCAATAAGGTCACTATTTATGTCCTTCTAGGGCGCCCTTTCCCTGCGGTTTCATTCACCTCTGCCTTGTCTACTTTTCCTTTTGTTTGTCTTTCATTCATCTTCTCAATATGACCCAACCATATTCTAAGTACACTCTTTTCAATTTTCTCTGTACCTAACATCATTTAATAAAAATGCCATGATCAAAATAAACAAACATAAACCAACTCCTCTAGCTTAGCGACTCAAAGTGTCGAAACGTTTAGGACGGCCTACCACAATTTCTCAGACATGAAAATTATCAATGCACGAACATCACTACATAGTATAAAACAAAGTCGCTTTCTCTGTCCCTATATCCCTATGTATGCTTAAATCTTTAAAACTACGCAACGGATTTTGATGCGTTTCGTCATGTCCGTCTGTCCGTCTGTCTGTCTGTCTGTCTGTCTGTCTGTCTGTCTGTCTGTCTATCTGTCTGTCTGTCTGTCTGTCTGTCTGTCTGTCTGTCTGTCTGTCTGTCTGTCTGTCCGCGGTCTAGCTCCGAGACCCTTAGTACTAGAAAGTTGTAATTTGGCATAGGTATACATATTAATTACGCCGACAAAGTGGTAAAACAAAATTATGAAAAACAATTTTTTTAGGGTGCCTCTCATACACGTAAAGTGGTAATGTTTATTTTTTTATTTTTTTACCCCATGGTAAGGGGTATCATTGGAAAGGTCCTTTAAAAATATTGTGAGTTTGTGAAAATCATTTTTGGATTCAGGGATTCGTTTGCAAAATATTAAGCTTTAAAGTGATAATTTTTGTTAGAGTCAAGTGTCCCCCCCCCCTGCCGGCTAAATGGTTGGTTTTGGGTGTGTGAAAAAAATCACAGCAGTAGCTTATATAACGAAATTAAAAGGAAAACTATTGCAGTTGCAAAAACATGTTTTCCCATACATTCCGTATGGGAGAACATATTTTTCAACTAAAAAGTTTTGGGATAAATTCATCCCAACTACGGAACCCTTCATTGTGCGTGGTCCGACACGCACTTGGCCGGTTTTTTTTAATAGATAGAGTGATTGAAGAGGAAGGTTTATATGTATAATAACCCGGTTTATACCCGTGCGAAGCCGGAGCGGGTTGCTAGTATAAAATAAATAGCACACTTGTGATGTTATCATGGAGATGACAGAATTGTATGCCAAAGTCAAATCATTTATTTTAATCATGCAAGGCACTTTTGAACATTAAAATTTACAGAAAATTTAATTGATTTTAGTCGCCCCTGCCAAAAGCTAGTTTTCATATGGAAAAGAATGGGCAAGAAACTCCACCGTTACTGTTTTAATAGTAGTTTATGAAAGTGTTACATAATGAGGGATATTAAAACATGAGTGTGTGTTTAAAAACCGAGCCGTAGGCGAGGTTTTTAATAGTATCATACGAATATTTTAATACCTAGTTATGTGCTTCATACACTACTTTATCTACTCTCATACATTGGGATTGAACCTAATAGTAAATAAAAGATCAAAGTTAAAGATCAAGAATAAATTTGAAATATCCCACGAAATTCAGTACAACAAAACAAATGAATGTCGTCTGCACCAGCACATCACCGCACATGCGCTGCTGTCCCCCGTTTAAACGTTCCAATGCAAAAGTTGATGGAAACTCCTTGGTGATATTATCTTCTTGGAATAGCCCTGTATCGTAATAGAAAAAAAAATGTTTTATAGTATTATTTTGTTGGAGAAAAAATGTTATAATATGATTCTATTTTTAAATTTCGGTATTGTGTTTATAAAGTATGTCAATATAAACTCGTGTTGAATTTTATAATTCGAATATTACGCTATGAGAGTAGATAAAATGTTTTACAACATTTTGTATACATATATAAAATTATATTATCTATTTTACTTCGATGCAAAAAGAAAACCAATGCTGCAATGCTTGGGATGTATAAATATGGTGCTATGGACTACTTCGTTGGTCTAGTGGTCGCAAGCGCTACTACTAAGCATAAGGTCCTAGGTTCGAATCCTGGGTCAGGCAAACTGTAATTGGGTTTTCCATCTGAAATTTCTCAATAGCAGCTCAAAGTCTAGATTTGTGCCCAGTCGATTGCAATAGGCTCGCCCCCTGTTAGATGGGAATTAAACATAACTGGAGAAATGTAAGTGTTCTATAGGTTCACCTCTGCTTAACCCTTCGAGGATTATAGGGGTGATGTTGTTATGTATGTTATACTTTTCCGGGCAAAATCTTTCCCACAAGAAACTCTACAGCTAAGAACCTAATCGGTATCTTGGCCTTGGCACTAAGATCCACACTAGTTGCAATGTCAGTCTAGTCTCAGGCATCACTCGAGCAATCGCGCTAAAAGCCAAGCGAGCGCTGACGCGCCTGACCTGAGTGAGTACTAGCTACTTGATGGAGTAAGGACAGCAAAACAAGAATATTTTGATGTATTTCCTATCAATGTATATAAAACAACTTTTTACAAAAAAAAACAACCGACCTCCAAAAAAACACTACAAAGTGAAAAATAACTTTAATTTCGGAAGTCGGTGCCTTGTGTTTTGTATTTTCGTTTTTTGCCACCGACTTCCGAAATTAAAGTTATTTTTCACTTTGTAGTGTTTTTTTGGAGGTCGGTTGTTTTTTTTTTGTAAAAAGTTTTTATTTTTCACTTTTTCGTTGTGGTACTGTGAGCAACTAACTTTGCTGCGATACTCGGGATCGTGTATTGTGTAACAATTAAAGGACTTTTGAGAACACAAAATTATATTTAAATCAATAATACAAAGCAAAGGATGATATTACGCGACCGACGCCATGGGCTCAACTAATTTTTCTTTTAACAAATGCACACCATACGAAAATCCTAATTTAAATACAAAATGTTCGAATGTTCGGATACCATAGCGTTCTTGCCAGCCTGCATAATGTGTGAGGTTGAATTCCAATGATAAGTCCTCACAGTACCTACCCCACACAAATTCGAATACCACTACCTGTTACCAGCGATAGAAACTTATCATATCATCTACATACTAAATGGGAAAAAAGTACGTATTTTGTAGCTAACTCAAAAACTATCAAAGCAAAGTTAATAAAATTTATATGGGACCAATTCGAGAGCACACCCTTTCAAACAAAAAAATAATTTTCAAAATCGGTCCACAATTGACGAAGAAATCGGTGGACATACATAAAAAAAAAGAAAAGAAAAAAAAAACATACGCGACGAACATATAACCTCCTTCTTTTTGGAAGTCGGTTAAAAATGAATCCCTATTTCCCTTGGTCATGACATCACGCATGAACGGCTGGACCGATGTATTATTATTAATTTATTTCATCGAGTTACAATGACCCATACACAATATAAAATACATCACACATAACTTCATCAAACAATACATTAAACATTCCAAAAAAAAAAACAAAACAAAAACCACCTTACATACAACACTGACATTATCACATTCACAACATAAAATTACCGACGACTGTAGCTGACGTGCAAGTCACTGCAGCGTCGTATGTACGGACAGTCAGCTAGACATTTAGCTAATTCTTTTTTTTTTGTGAGGAGAAGGTTTTTATGAAAAAATAAAATAAAATTGCGTGGAATATTCATAGTTTAGACAGCACAACGTTTGTTGGGTCAGCAAGTTAATTTATAATTTAATTTTTTTCCTTTTCAGCATTGATAGGGTAGGAACAGCTCAACACATATTCCAATCATCCTGATGTGTTCGTGAACAATCAATGCAGCCACATGCTATAATGCATTAGATAAATCAGACCTAATTATTATTTTGTTTGAGTATTTTAATTTATTTGAATAAAAAACGTGTGGCACTCGGGGACTGCTGCGGTAAAGCTATTGCATAGCATTTGTAACCTCCATACTTCCTATTTGTCAACGCTACACTTGGGATGATGACGTGATGACATAAAACAAAAATTACGTTCCCATGACAACATCACGTTTCACGTTTCACGGTTCCCATGACAACGTGATGTTGTCATGGGAACCGTCATTACATGGTAGGCGGAGTGGGGGGTGTTAGGTTTTATTTTCGTTACGTTACGGAATTTCTTGATTCGGTCGCCGCGCTCAAAGCCCGCGATAAAAGCTATGCAATAGCTTAAAAACATTATTCAATCTGCGTGATACGCAGCATTTGCACTGAGATTAAGAAAGAAAGAAAAAACGTTTATTTGCGGTAAACATGACGCAAGCAAAAAAAAAATTACATTACAAAAATGAGAAAAAGTTGGGGGAAGTATGCGTCACATCCACGCAAATCGGCTATCGCTCAACATTGTGCTACGACCCTGTGCAAGACAGAGCCCCAGCGCTGGTTTTCAGCGACAGCCGGCATTACTGAGGGTGAATGAATGAATTATTTTATATAATACTATTTAGTTGTCCCCTGTTTACAACCCACATCATAACACGTGCCGAAAACTGCCGTAAAACAAAGTTTACATCATTGACCTGCATGTTAGTGTGACGTCATAACGGCTCTGTGTGATTACCTAATGAAAATTGTAAAGTGCAATCATCATTTTACGGGCTCTTAAGGGCACTGTCATGAAACGAGTGTTCTAAACTGTGTTTATGGTTGTTTAGTTAATTTAACTAATACAAACTTATATATTAGTTAAATTGACTCATTCATTAAAGAAGTACCTAAAGGACTTTCCTTTGGGTAAAGCAAAATAGAAAGGAATGCTACAGGTAAATGCTCACTCGCCGTGAGCATTACTTCGAACACCGTGTCTAACATTCGCAGAGACGTTACATTACATAGAAATGCTTTTTTAAATTGTACTTTTGCTTGTATTGTACCTTTCTTAAGAACGTTACATTACATGGAAATGTTTGACAAAACGGTCTATTGTATTTAGTAACATTAACTTGCAAGTTAATGTTAAAAATACAATAGACGTGGATATATTTAGTAACCTGTTCCGCTTAGCTATTTCTAAAGAGCCATAAAAAACCCTGAAAGAAATCGCAGAGTAGCTCTGCGTTCAGCGCTCGGTGTGACAACACGCCGTGTTCGGGTTTGTGACAAGTCAATCGTCATCCTGAGGATGCCTTTCAGGGTTTTTTATGGCTCTTTAGAAATAGCTAAGCGGAACAGGTTACTAAATATATCCACGTCTATTGTATTTTATAATAGATTTCCGCAAGGTCACGCTTGAATCAATTAACTAAAGTAATGTTAAAAAATCACCTAATTTTTCTACTGAAAAATAGCGCATGCAGATTGAAGTTAATTGGTACTATGTAATAAATTTAGCTTAAACACAACATGATATTAATTACTAATCACTTAAAATTTAATTGTGTTAAACCAATTATCGCTTTATGGATTAAGGCGTGACCTTTAATGAGAATCAGTAATTGTTTTGAGACCTTGAAATCGATAACATTTTCCATAGGCATTGAACTGTTGTTGTAATGGTAGGTATATAATTATTTATTTATTTACACACATAATTATAATAGCTTTACAGACCCTTTTTTTTGGGTTGGAAATTATCAAATAACTTCTCCCGCTCTGGGTGGAGCGGGAGGGCGTGTCAGACTCTTACTGACTAAAACCCACCCGTGTTCCTTCGGTTGTCCTGTTGCCGGGGGCTACGATTTCCCTTTCGGCCCATATTCGCAGCTCCGGAAGGCATTGGCCCTAGCGGACCCTGTCAATTCTGCTGACATCTCTTTGAGGCGCACGTGGAACAAAACGCGCCGTCGAAGCTTTACAGACCCTAAGGCGATGCTTATCTTAAGTAACATTTTTCATATAAATACATGCTGGACTAAGATATCCTATATTATTAAACGAGCAATATTTGTATGAGTATATATTTGCTTTTATATAAATTCCTACGCACGTTCTCGAAATCGGCTCTAACGATTTCGATGAAAGTTGCAATATAGGGGTTTACGGGGGCGAAAAATCGATCTAGGTCTCATATCTGGGAAAATTCGTTTTTCGGTATTTTCACCCGAGCAGAGCTCGGTCGCCCAAAGTTTAAAAAAGGACAATGAATGACATTATTGACAGCAGAATAATGATCATGGCAGTATGGAATTAGTAAGTGCCTACTGTCATGGCAGTATGGAATTAGTAGGTACTATCCTATACTATTAAATGAGTATTCTCTATTTTCACCAGAGCAGAGCTCGGTCACCCAGGTACTAACACAATAAAAATATTAGTATATTATGTTAAGTTTAGTACTCTACAATGTGAGGTCATTATGGTAATTATAAATAGCAATTTCAATGTTTTCGTTTTAAATTCCGAACATGATTCGTTGAATCAGAGGAAGTCCTTCCAAACAAACAACCAAGAACGCCAATAAGGTTGTAAGTAATTACCAGTGATCGGAATAGGCTGACTATATTTGCCTAAACTTCGGAGAACAGAGACAGAAAGTGAAGACTTCCTTACGACTATATTTTTTTTCCCGGGACTCGGGAAAAATCTTCAGTAAGTTGAAAATAAGCTTTATATATAATTTTTTGTTGATTAAAAAAAAATTGTGCATGTTGCACAAAAAAGTAAAATATGTACTTATTGACAACACGTAATGTTTTCAATTATTTGATACAACGGTTAGTTGGATCGTCCATATAATTCGAATACATGAATTAAAGTTAGATTATTTGATAATTGCAAGTTTTGTTAAAAATAGCCTTTACATATCTTAAATAAAGCTTATTTTCAACTTACTGAAATTTTTTCTCGAATCCCGGGAAAAAAATATAGTCGTAAGGAAGTCTCCACTTTCTGTCTCTGTTCTCCGAAGTTTAGGCAAATATAGTCAGCCTATTCCGATCACTGGTAATTACCCTCTTGACAGTTCATTGTACCTACTTAGTGGTAATTAAGAAGGCCATGCTAATAAACGGGCCAATGTGATTATGAAAACTTTAAAATATGATTAAATAACAACCACCTATTTAAACTTTAAATCCTGAGGTTATAAAAAAAACTTTTTCTATTAATATAAATACTCAGTGTTAATCATGCGGCATTACCCCTCACAGGCTCGTAAAATTCTGGGTTCACGTTCATCAACGTATATTAGTATTCAGAGGTCCAAACTTTAGGCAAGTAGCGACCATCACTCAATGCTTAATGCTTTCCGACCTTAAATGAAAGTAGGGCTTCGTCAGCCATTATTAAGTAGAACAATCGTATGTCCCAAGCGAGCGATGAGACCAAAAAGTTTCAGCCATAAAGGTATCTGTAACCCTGGTCGTTAGTACAGAAAATGTATTTTAATTTACACAAATCGACCACCAAGGACTGGCCACCCTTTGGCATGAGACTTTTAATGGGCTGTCAGAGTAAATAAATTAAAAATGTTCGGTATCATGGAGTTTATTTATGAGTAATGTGGAGGTGTCAGGCCTTTCTCGCGGAACACGGTTCGTACATTATGGTCTGTTGAAGTTATGGTAAGTTTCGACCGTGATTATGCAAATGGAAGTTTTCGTATTTTTGGATTCTTGTGTAGGTGTGTGTTATTTTGATGTCTAGTAGGTTATTGCAATATTAATAAACTGCTCTCATTTAATCTTTACTAATATAATAAAGAGTTTCTTTGTTTGTTTGAACTCGCTATTCTCTGGAACTACCATTTGGAATTAAAGCTGTTGCCCAATTTTCGAGAAAGGTTTTGGGCTATTTAACATCACGCTACGCCCCTTAGGAGCCGAGCAAAAAGAAAAAAAGTCAGAAAGAACGCTAAGCAAAAATTAAGTAATACGGTGGAGCAAGAAATTTCACGTGGATGAAGTTGCGAGCCAAAGCTAGTAAATAAGAACATTGATAAAAAAAAAAAAAAAACGGGTGCCTCGGGTGACCCCCGTCAGGAACGAAGTTCTTTCTCACGTAAGATTTAAAATGTAAACAATTTTTTTTTGTAGCCGCCATCTTGCATTTACATTTTGACCTCATTATCGGCTTTAGCACCCTCGAAAACTATGGAAACGACACCCATGACGAAAATTTTGAAAATTTCGCAGCTCCCATCTTGGATTTACATTTCGAGCCCATTATCGGCTTAAACACCCTCGAACACCATGAAAACGATACCCATAATGAAAAATATAAAAAAATTCCGAGCCGCCATCTCGGATTTTCATTTTAACCCCATTATCAGCTTTTGCACCCTTGAAAACCATGAAAACGATACCCATGATGAAAAATTTGTATCAGAGCGGCCATCTTGGATTTTCATGTTGACCATATTCACACTTTCTCTATCTCTCTCCGGCATGCTGTGTACTCGGGCTGATGTGTACAATTTTATCCCACGGCACTGTAACTACACTTTATTCTTTTCTTTTGTTTTTTTCTGCTGGCGTTCTCTCTCTTTCTCTTTAAATTAGAAGAAGACAGTCGCAAGTATTAATAATTTTTAGCGTGACGATTTCTGAAAGTTTGAAAGCCGCGTTAAAGAACTTTGTTCCAAAAAGGAGTTCTTTCAATTAAATTACAAAGAAAAATGCTACAAATAAAACACATTTTTTTAAAGCACCGAATATTCTGCTTTCTCATTATTGTCTCTTAAGGGTTTACTCCTATATTTTCTTTCATATATTGTTTTAAAAACGTCTTATTCTCGACGTCTTTATTGTTATAAAATTCTAATTAGTAATGTCGATCGCGGTCTTAAAAGAACCCTTGTCAAAGGGTGTCAATACCAAATACTTATTAAAACAACTTTTTTATTTAAAATCATTTAAATTATCCTCGTAACTGTCATCTTGCGTCTTAAAGCTTTTAGTTAAGAACTTAACACTTGTAGTAAATTAATTAAATTAGTCATAGTTGAGTGGGTAAATACTTTAAATATTGCTTAAGTATGAAACTTTACATATGAATGAAAAAATTAAGTTTGCGTTCGTTCGATCGTTTTTTTTTTATAATTTCTAAACAGAAGTCTTTAATAAAAAATAAAACCAGCAGAAATAATATATGTGAAACGAGGAAGTAAAACCAATCCTTTCTTTGGCATACTTATATTTCTTCTAAAACATTCTTTACCTAATGAAAATACGAGTATAAACAAAGCAATGATAATTCCTGTTTTGTTTACCAATGTTTTCCTCATGTACCAATTTCACAGACATTCATGTTCTTTGGCAAACATGGTGTTTTACATATATTTTTTATTTTAACATTAAACCTTTTTCCTGTGATATGTTTTCCTTGTTGTTGTTAAGGTAAACATGAGACCCGAAAAAAATACCATCATTCTTCATCAAAAAACATATACCACAACTCCAATTAATTAAAAAAAAAAGCTCACCGTTTCATCGGTAAAAATAAATCACAAAAGCGGTTACACTCAGCTATATCCTGCCGAAACCAGTTCAATCCAGATTGAGCTCGTCATATTAAATGTCAACATCATTATCTTTTTTTTTTGCTGTCGTTACAAGTGGCGGCGTCATTAGTCGTATTGTTGGAGCTATCGAGGTTCCGATATCTCAGCCGGCTTGTATGTCGGTTAACCATTATCCTGGCATTCGGTAACTTGCTGAATTTTCGGTAATAGTTTTCGCTTTTGATAGCGGAAGGATGAAGAAATCTGAGCCTTTTAGTGTTTTTTATTACTTCAAATACCTACTTGCAAATAATTGACCATATGTTAGGTTTTAATTTATTAATACGTAATTGTTGGATATTGTACTGGCAACACCCAAAGATTTGATATGTCAAAATAGGGAAATAACGGCTTCTGAGTCTGGCGCTCGTGACGGTAAGACGTGCTTAGTGATGGTAAAAGAGATAGATTGGCATAGAGAGATAGGTTGGAGATCTACTGTAAATTAAGGTAACCTATTAGTTTTATGGTAAATATTAGAATAGGTACTGATAAAATAGTGATATGTGGGGAATAGGAGATGTGATGGTATGGTGTAGAATAATAAATGTGATGTTGGCAAAGAAATATAAATGACTGACAAAATATCTTGGTGTTTCATATTATTTTCCTTATCCCTGAAATATTGCAAAAATTAAACAGTTTTAGATTATGATATTGGGGTAACGACTTTAAGATTTATTTTGGGATTAGTATCTATTTTGAGGTTAAATAATTATATTCGAAATTAAATTAGTTAATTTAGAGCAAGAATGGTTCTTATTATACATAGGTACACCACTGGTCGTGATCACCAGCGGGTCTAAAACGGTCATATTAAGCAACTTGACTAAAAGCAATTCATTTTCAGAATTCCCAGCAATTCCTCTATGGTGACATATATTTTAGCTGAATCATATTCAATTCAATTCATATCAAAATCATATTTTGGTGGAAATATTTCCGCAAAAAAAAATGAAGACTGTTATTTTACCGGATAATTTTTCTTTACGGTTTTAATTAATCAAATGAGATTTTTAAGCTATTGCATAGCTTTTATCGTGGGCTTTGAGCGCGGCGACCGAATCAAGAAATTTCGTAACGAAAATGAAACCGTAACGAAAATAAAACCTAACACCCCCCACTCTGCCTAACATGTAATGACGGTTCCCATGACAACGTGATGTTGTCATGGGAAATGTGATGTCATGGTAACGTAATTTTTGTTTTATGTCATCACGTCATCATCCCAAGTGTAGCGTAGACAAATAGGAAGTATGGAGGTTACAAATGCTATGCAATAGCTTTACCGCGGCAGTCCCCGAGTGCCACAAGTTTTTTTTTATTTTTTATTTCTACAATTTCAATGTTATTTCATTATAATACAAAACTTTCAAACAGATAAATTACGTAATATGAATTGAACGCAGTTATTATTATGCATTGTCAGTTTGTGACATTTTGTGTGATTCATAATATTATCGTATTATGATTCTACCAAAGCGGCTGTTCTCAATGGTGTGCTGGTGCCCACGCTTATTTATGGTAGTGAATGTTGGGTGTGGCAAAAACAACATGAAAGTAGAAATGCGTTCCTTGCGAAGCATGTGTGGCCTGACTATGAATGATAGGCTGAGGAATGCTGTGATAAGACAGTGGTGTGATTTAAAAGAAGATGTAGTGACAAAAATTGAAAAGGGTATGCTTAGATGGTTTGGGTATGTTGAGAGAATGAATGAAAGGCGACTAACAAAATGTATTTACAAGGCTGATGTAAAGGGAAAGGCCGGGCGGGGACGCCCTAGGAGGACATATACTGACCTTATTGGTGATGTTCTTCAGAAAGGCCAGGTGCGTAGTACTCGCAACCGGCGTGTATGTATGACCAGATGTATGAACGTAAACGAGGCAAAAGGACTATGTAAGGATCGTAGCAGGTGGCGTTCTGTAGTTTCTGCCTACCCCCATGGGAAGAAGGCGTGAGTTTATGTATGTATGCATGCAAAGCGGCTGTTTTAGGCCCCCCAGATGTGTTGTTCATGTAAAGGCTGATTGGTAGTGTACCCGACTAGTTCGAGCATCGGCTCCAGTTCCACTATTCATTCATTTGTTTTGGCTATGTTCCATTAAAAAACACTATCCTAGATGAACATCAGCTGAGGTAGCGAACAGTTTTTGCCCATTGCAATACACCAATAACATAACATCATGCCTCTATTCCCCGTAGAATCAGGCAGAGGTGTATCTATAGTACACACGGCTATACATCAAGCTATGAGAGATCAGCTTGATACTGGAAATGTATAGCTTGATGTGTAGACTTGTACACCCACATGTCGCCAGTTATGTTTAAGTCCCATGTAATAAGGGGCGAGCCTATTGCCATCAACCGGGCACAAATCCAGACTCTGGCCTGCTACTAAGAAATTCCAGATGGAAAAACCAATAACACTTTGCCCGAACTGGGATTCGAATCCAGGACCTCATGCTCAGCAGTACCACTTGCGATCACAAGAAAAACGAGGCAGTTACCAACAACTAAGCCGTAATTAACCCCAAGTTTATCGCCCTCAGGACCTTCTTAAACAACGCATTACAATTACTTCAAAATTAAGATACTCACTTAAAGCATGCATTCCACTCAACACGAAAATCCACTTTACTAAAGTACAACCAACATTAAATATCAACACCATAATGTTAACGATACTACATTTCAAACTTATTTCTATTAATAATAAACTAGCGAGCCGCCCCATGCCTCTCACGGTTTTTACCCTACTGCGGTAAAGCCAAAAAACGAGGGTCTTTGACATGTATGTGTGTATTGTATGTATGTTCGTCCCTACGTTCTCTCGTAACTACCAAAGGGATGAACCGATTTTGATGAATGATATGTCGTTAAATTTGCCTTTACTGCGCGAGTGTCACTGGGTATATACAAAATCAAAATGGAATATTAAAAAAAAAAACGTGTGGCACTCGGGGACTGCCGCGGTAAAGCTATTGCACAGCATTTGTAACCTCCATACTTCCTATTTGTCAGGTTCATCACGTTTCCCATGACAACATCACGTTGTCATGGGAAACGTGATGTTGTCATGGGAAACGTGACGTTGTCATGGGAACGTAATTTTTGTTTTATGTCATCACGTCACTATCCCAAGTGTAGCGGTGACAAATAGGAACCGTGATTACATGGTAGGCGGAGTGGGGGGTGTTAGGTTTTATTTTCGTTACGTTACGGAATTTCTTGATTCGGTCGCCGTGCTCAAAGCCCGCGATAAAAGCTATGCAATAGCTTAAACCTCGTTGACCTATCGAATGGGGTATCAAAATGAACGGTTTGAAAAGGTGATTACCAAAACATATACAAATTATATATTTAAATGTAATTTGGAATGAGAAGTGATAAATAACTAAAAAGAGTAAAACCCCTCCGTGCCACGGAAAGTACGTACAGCCGTTTGTACCGGCTGTCATTTGTAGATTTTTGACAGTTGTTGCGGGTCGTTTAGAAGCCCGAAAATTTGACAACCAGTCTTACCAAGAGGTATAGTATTACCACAGATAATATAATACTACGTAGTATTACCCAGTAACTGGATTGTGGAGATCAAATAGGCAGTCGTTTCACGTAAAATTCTGGTATTCAGCTGCATCCGGTTAGACTGAAAGCCGACCCCAACATAGTTGGGAAAATGCAAGGCAGATCATGACGATTTGACGATTTGTATTGGAATAATTTTAATAGTAACGTATAAAACACATAAACCTTTCGGAATGCATTTTCTAAATGATGTTCTGATGTGATGTTTTTGTATGTTCGCAAAAAACCTAGGACTTTTCAAAATAAGAAGCGATTTCCATAATATAAATACACGTAGTAAACATGAAATTGTGATACCCAAATTTAGATTAACTAAAACTAGTAAGTCATTTCTTATAAACGGTATCCGCTTTTATAACAAGTTGCCAAAGTCTGTTACAGAACTAAGCGATGGAAAGTTCAAAACCCACATCAAACGTGTCCTTATCAAAAAAGCATATTATAAGATTAAAGACTACGTTGAAGACAAGGAAGTCTGGCAATAATTCCTTCTGCACATGTGGCTTCCCTGGTACCTTATTAACGGCATAACAATGTAAATGTCTATTAACTGCTCCTTAATTACGATGATTATTTTATTTTACTTTTCTTACATACTTCTTTGACATAATCTTTTCAGTATTTGACATTATATGCCTACAATTTTCTATTTTTTTTTATCAAATTAGATTTGTTACAGCAGTAGTGGCAATCTTGTCATTTGGTTTAAATAGGTCCTTATTTTTATTATTTTGTTTATCTTTTATATAGTTGTAGGCTGTAGACTTGTGGACCATTTTCTATTTTACTAAGTACCTGGTACTTGTTAATAGGCCTACACTGTCCTCCCATACCTATTAACACTGTAATTTAAAGACATTGTAGAAACAATTTATTTTGAAAAGAGTAATCGTGGAGTTTCTTGCCGGCTCTTCTCCATAGGAAGCGACCAATTGGAACCGTGCACCTAGCTTCTGACGTTTCATAAGTGCCCTTGTAGGTTTATGTGAAATAAAATATTTTATTTTGATTTTGATGGTGAATATCACATCCACTGTGTAGTTTAGAATAATGACGCGGTCACACAGACGACGGACATTAAAAGCAAATTTTATAAATTATGTATAGATATAAATAGGAGAGGTAAAACCTCAGTAAGTGCTTAAAGTCAGATGCCTTAAATTTGGTCTGTGTATTGTGAACGTATAGTTATCGGCTCTTGACTCCACCTTTCTGTAGTAAACCATCAATTTATTTGAGTATTCCATTTTGTTATGCCTTTTTGGTGTGGGGCGTCTTTGTTAATATGAACTAAAATCATTTTTGGGGACCGAAATTCGTATGACACCAATGGACTGTGATCACCAATTTGACTTGCATAATACATACATAATCTCAAGCGTTTTTCCCAAGGGGTTTTGCGGAAACTACAGAAAGCCACCTACGATCCTTTCATATTCTTTTTGCTTCGTTTACGTTTGTAATATCCTACTATCCTACTAATATTATATTCTATATTATAATCCTACTAATAATATTATTAACGCGAAAGTTAGTGATAATGGATGAATGTTTGTCATTCTTTCACGCAAAAACTACTGAATGGATTTGGATTAAAAACACACAGATAGTTTATAACTTGGATCAACATAGGATACTTTTAATTCCGATATTCCCAAGGGATCGAGACTTATGCTAAACCGCGAGGCGCTGCTGTTAGTAGATAATAATTTGTCTATTATCATTTCGGCCTCAAATCAAAACAGCTGGACATAAGCCTGCCCAAAGCGTCGCAGCATCGACCGGTCCTTTGCCACTACTGTCCTGTCTATCTGTGCAGGACGCCCACTCGCACCATAATGAACTTAAAGAAAATCAGTGTAAATAATGGTACGCAGCCAGTGATACATCCCTATAAGTGATTCTCTAATTATAAGTTTGTTTGATTTGTTAATCGTTAACTTTGTCATGGTCGGACGCAACTCCAGGTCAAGTCGACGCAGGTTTCAACTTGTCGAAACCTGTCCATTTCCGAGACGCCTCTGCCTCTCTCTGATTGGTGGACCTGGAGTTGGGCCCGACCACCGATTCATGAAAATTAGTTTTATTGGAAAACGCGATTTAACATGCGGGATGTCACCACCACTACTTGTACCCACGTAGTTTACTACAACCAGGCCTCCGTCACTCTATGTACTTGCGCGCTATAATTACTTACCGCCCGGCCGAGCGGTCTCGGGCCGTTTGCGGATCTTATTCAGTGCGGTTTTCGCAAGCGAAGCGCACGCACGTTGTTCAATTTTAATCGTTAGACTATCAACGAATCTAATCTAAAAATGGATAAACAGTCTATGTTTATCCATTTTAAAGCATTCAATAAAACATCGTCTTTTTACGGAAAGTTAAAAGTGCCAACAGATGCGTTTCATAATTAAGTATGTAAGAGAACTCGAGACTATATTTATTAATAATTTTGAAAAAAATATGAAACAAATTTCATAAAGAGTACCCAGTACTCTTTATGAAATTTTAAATGACATACATTTTGATTCTCCCTGCCCTTGTTTCCCAAAACAATATTTAATAAAACTTTTTATTAGATTCAGGATTTTTTCTACATTAAAATTTAATGACCGAGAATTTAGAAAGGGTAAGAAATTTATAAAAAATTATATAAAAATAAAACACATGTAGCTTTTAAAGATTTTTTTTATTTTACCTACACACTGACCTCTATAATTATGTTTTAGATGTATTTGCACAGTCAGCACCAATTTATTAAAAACATATTTTACCTTTATACGATACAATTTTAAAGTACCGAACATATTCACAGTTCTCAATAAAATAGACACAAATAGTTATGTTAATTTAATTTTATCGAAGAGGCAGCCCTGCGATTACTGTGGGATCGCGCGGTGCGAAGCAATTACAACTGTACGTTTGAGCATTTCGGCACATTTTAGCATGCAGCGGTTGCTGACGCGACGGAGTAGGCTATTATAGCAGTAGGTATTGGAAATTTTGTACTGAGTGAACTATCTGTTACGTAGTAACTATTTAGTAATCTGTGCTACAACTATAAGGCGTATTGAACGAACTGTACTGGCTGTAATTTTCGAACAATTGGTGAAATAAGTCAAACAACGTTCTTCAAGTTAATGAGTTTTATTCAAGAATCCATGCAGCAGTATCCTCCAATCCAGCGCACTGTATGTGAGCCCCATAACGCTCACACTATCTGTGCATGTGTGTATGCTATTTATAGGTAAGTGTAACATTTGACATCTCAGTAATAAGCAACATTAAAGGGTCTCATCAAGGTCAATCAAATAGTGCACACTTCCCTAGCTTTCTTTTACACACTTCCGTCTCTTTTCACGTAATCACTCCCATAGTTTTGAATACTTAGATTTGGCTGCGTAAAAGTATTACCACAGGAAAAGCCCACTCTTCTACTAAGTTCTGAAAAAAAAAAAACAATTGATAGCCCCGATAGTATTTTTTAATGTTTTTTTTTTCTTTGAGCACTATGCGGAGTGATAAAAAAAACAAAAAATTGGTCATAACTTTTGAACTACAAAAAGTTGCACCGACATTCTCAGAGTTACAAAATTTGGAAATGACCTTGCCCACGCCCCTATTCGATTTGATCCATACTTCCAGGGACACCCTATGTATATTTTTAATATTTATTTTAGATTCCTATGTTTGCAGACCCCAAAAAAATTATGATAAGGGTAATAGAATGATTATGACGGTGACGACTATTTTGTGTATTACTAACAAACAGTTATTTATTCGGCAAAAAAACATAAATTCCGCTAAAAATACATTAATAATAAACAAACTGAAGGAGCGGGTGCTACGTATAAATCTTAGTGCACGTTGCAGCAAAACTGTTTTAGTTTTAGAAAAAAGTGAAGACTCAAATTGCAATGCCGTCGCCTTCAGGTATAAAATAACATTTTCTTTGCGCGCTGGAAATTCTTTGAAGAATAAACTGGTAGTACCTAACAAAGCATCGTTGTAAGTTCAAAATACCAATAATTATGGCTTAACTACAGATATGGTACATTACTGTCGCGGCTTGCAACTAGGGCAGTGGTGGACGATCGTGAAAAAGTGGGCCGACGCGGTACCGAGGCTCACATACGTGAGTCCATCAATGCCTGGTCGCGGCCAAGGCCTGTATAGTACTTTTCTCAAATAATGCGCAGAAATTCTAACTAAGCAAATTCATTAAATTCCAGAATCAATAACGAACAACGATAATTTTTCACGCGCCATTATGTTCATCTGCTTTTTTTTACTTTATGCAGCTCTATTTTCAAACCAAATCGAAATTTAAATAAAATCATTGATAAGTTACCTCCTTGGTTGAAATGTGTTAAAGAAAAAAGTTTGTTCCATTTTTAAATAACATGACAGATATGAGTTTTTATAGTAATTTATTTGGCCGCTAAACACGACAGATAAATGGATTTTCATACATTGCCAGCCAGGCGCTCGCATGCATTTGGCCAGTACATCAATTTCGATTTATCTCAAAGAAGGTTGTCAAAATAATGCTCGAATTTCCAAGCATGTTTGAGAAAAAGTTTATATTTTATATTTAGCGTCATCATTGTTTAATTTTATTTTTGATTGAAAGTAATATACTTAGTTAAATTCTAAAACCTAGAAATTTTTGATGAGCTATGTTGGAAAAACAATATAGACATCTAAAGACGTATCAAATATCATGGCGTACAAGATAAAATTCTGTCTAAAAAATAGGCAGGTATCAAAAGACTAAAAAATCTACGTTTTTCTTAATTCTCGCGACGCTCATAAAATGGCCGTCCACCTTCCGAGATAATACGCTTCAATGCAAATAAGGAGTCCACCTTAAATCTCTTTAACACAAAACTTTGTGCCTCGCAAACAAAGCCAGTCTCAAGAGACTTAAGGCGCAGTTCTATTAAGGCAGTTAATAAGGAGAGATAAGCAAACAAATAAGGCCCCTTGGAAGGGGACCCAGAATTCGATTCGGAGTAAAAAAAGGAATTAATGCGATTTTCGCCGGCACTTCCCATTGTTTTTCTAACGCTTTTCGACTCTCACCAATTATGCTTTTATTCGGAAAGACAATAGAGCTTGATTTTTGTTTTTGTAGGTTGACTTGGAGATTTTGTCATTGGTATTATTTTCCCACGGAGCACGGAGTCACTTCGGGCGGTGATTCCATTCTCTGTGTGTTTTGCAAATCAATGTTTCACAGTTCTTCACTACAAGTACTATTTATTAATTGTGTAATTAACTCTATAAACACAGAAAATCGAAGAATGTGAGAATAGTTTTCTAACAAGCGCCCTTTTCTTTTTTGGGTGGGAAATTATCAAATAACTTCAAGGGCGTGTCAGACTCTTACTGACTAAAACCTACCCGTGTTCCTTCGGTTGCCCTGTTGCCGGGGGCCACGATGTCCCTATCGGTTTTCTTCGAACCCCCGGCAGGCATTGACCCTAGCGGACCCTGTCAGTTCCGCTGAAAACTCTTTGAGGTGCGCGTGGAACACAACGCGCCATCGACGCGGGCTTGGTCCTTATCGGACTTGAGCTCTGATAATTTTCAATACCCGTGTATACAGGAGTGGTTATCGGCAAAGAAAATATTATTCTACATCAAAACAGGTAGGTATCATAAAAAGCTCCTCTGTGGCGTCCACAACAAACTGGTATCACCAATCCACTTGCAAACCGTGGTAATTGTAACAAATTCTTCACTAACCACTTAATATAGCATTTAGGTATTGTGAGGCTCAAAATAACGTTTACGTGCTCAATATTATTACAAAGTAAATTATCTTCAACGAGTTCCTCAAATTACGTCTCAAATTTACCAAAACCCATACAAATTACAGCCATATTGTGCTGAACAAATCCTTCGCATATTTGCCAGTCTCATTTTCGGTTTGATGGGAAACCGTACGCACAATGTAACGCCTTCAAGCCTGCTTGTCAGTCAAGGCGTCTTGAGATAAAACGCTTGTATTAGAGATAAAATAAACGACTGAGGAATGACTCCCCTTAGGGGTTACGTCGGCTTGCTTGGTGTAAGTCAGAAGAGTTTGGTGAAATAAAAATTAATCAATCTGCCTAGCCTTTTGGGGTCGGCTTCCAGCCTAACCGGTTGCAGCTGGATAATAGTATTTTACATGGAGCGACTGCCTATCTGACCTCCACAACCTAGATATTGGGTAATACGATACCTGTTGGTAAGACTGGTTGTCAGATTTTCGGGCTTCTGATGACCCAAAACGCCTGTCAAAGATCTGTCAATTTTTAAAAAAAGTTTAAGATATAATTTTTGTCATGTGATCGCAGCCACAGATTATTCACAAATTGATATTTAGTGGTCGCTTCTGCTGAGCATTTAGGTTTTGGGTTCGATTCCCTGGGTGGGAAAAGTGTTGTTGGGTATTTCCACTAAGGAATTTCTCAGTAGCAGCCCGGAGTCTGGATTTTGCGGTTGATGGCAACAGGCTCGCTCCCTATTACATGAGACTTAAACATAATTTGCGAAATGTGGGTGTACTATAGGTACACTTCTGCATAATCCTTCGGGGATTAGAGGCGTGATGTTATGTTATTATTTATTCTCTATAAACTCTCTTATCCCTTGTAACTTACGCCTAAATTATGGGAGGTGTGAAACGTTACGATCCGAGACGCCTCTTACAAATGGTTCCGAGTGACTCCGGATCTACCATTGCAATGTTCAGGGACATTCAACTCGTGATATCGTTGAAAAATATCCCTTTAACGTATCCAAACTGTTTCAGGAACCGGCAATTTTATTTTATTGCTATCGGGACTTCGGGATGTTAATTCGTGTTTGTACATTTTCGGGAATTTTTCTGTACATTTTTGCGTGTAGCCCTTTTTGTGTATTGTCAGAATTTGTTTTTAATTAATTGTGTGTATATTGGGTTTTATGTCGGCGGTATCTTTTTAATTGCCTGAGTAATGGATACTGTTTCGTGGTACTACTCTTGTCGTATGAGCCTTTTTGTGTAAAATCGGGTGAGTAGGATATACTTTCCATACTTGGCACTTTGTGACTTGTTCTTGCCAAGGTTTTTTATTTACTTTTTTTGGTGACTCTCCGCTATTGAAGGCACAGACTTTGGTCCTGTCACCTTTAATAAAATTATTAATGGGTCCTATTAACACTATCAGTAGTTGTTTTTGTAGTTTTTTACTTTTATTTACCGAACATGTTTTTAAAATAAATATTTAAATGGTGAACCCTTCATATTGGAGACCAAGATACAGGCTTGCCTAGTTTGGGGCCAATGTAAACCCTTTGTTATATTTTTACTGGCTACTTTTAAACATTCTGTTATAAAATCGTCACGATGAACACTCAAACATAACGCGCAAATAACCCTGTATTAAGTTAATCTCTAAAGTATATTATTAGAAAGATATGAACGGATTACCGTCTGATCTAATCTCCGTATCTAAGCGATGAGGGTGCGAACGATAATCGATAAGACGAGACAAGGGCAGGGAAAATAATGTTGAAGAAGAACCGTTGTTCGATTAGTGGAGAGAATAGCTATAGGAAATTAGGACAATTGGATAAATTCAAACACTAATCAAGGTATGACTATGAATGATAGGCTGAGGAATGATTTGATCAGACAGCGGTGTGATTTAAAAGAAGATGTAGTGACAAAAATTGAAAAGGGTATGCTGAGATGGTTTGGGCATGTTGAGAGGATGAATGAAAGGCGACTAACAAAATGTATTTACAAGGCTGATGTGAAGGGAAAGGCCGATCGGGGACGCCCTAGGAGGATATATACTGACCTTATTGGTGATGTTCTTCAGAAAGGCCAGGTGCGTAGTACTCGAAACCGGCGTGCGTGTATGACCAGATGTATGAACGTAAACGAGGCAAAAGGACTATGTAAGGATTGTAGCAGGTGGCGTTCTGTAGTTTCTGCCTACCCCCATGGGAAGAAAGCGTGAGTTTATGTATGTAATCAAGGTATTTATTGATGTTAGCATCTGAGACATCTAATTCTAAGTAGTAGTTTATAATTGACTTCAGAAAATCAAACAAAGACTCGAACAAAGTGTGGAATTCTCTGCCAGCAACTGTGTTCCCTTCTACATATAACACGTCAACTTCCAAAGCAAGAGTGAACAGGCATATTCTGTGCACGCTCGTGCTATCATAGACCTCATTTATTGCTTTCTATCAGTCGAGGTCGAGGTTAAGAGCACGCTTATTATGCAAGAAGAGAACAAAAAAGAATACGATCAACATTCTATACTATTAAACAGCAATATTTGCATTTATATATCGTTGACGTAGGTCGAGAATTAAATAACATAAATTTTATTGTTTGGAGAAAATAGCGATTTATTTATGCGGCATGATTTGGGTGTAACCAAAATGGTGAATTGTCAATTTGACCAAAATCGCAGTTATTTAGTTCTCCACCTACGCCGACGATATGTTAGTAATTATTTTAAATCACGTTCTCGAAATCGGTTCGATAAAAGTTGCAATATAGGGGTTGACGGGGGCGATAAATTGATCTAGTTAGGTCCACATACCTGGAAAAATTGATTTTCTCCGTATTTTCACCGGAGCAGAGCTAGTTCGCCCAAAGTTAGTATGAACTTTCCTATACTATTAAATAAGCATTCTCTATTTTTTCACCAGAGCAGAGCTCGGTCGCCCAGGTACTAATAATTTAATTCAGCTTCTCCGTGACAAGATCTTTAGTATTGCAGGAGTAGTAAGTAGTAGAGTATCTTTTTAGTGTTGTTGTTCTCATGACATCAGTGAGAGATATGAGTAAGTCAGGGGAAGTAAGTACCTATCTACTATGTACTAGTGAAGGCAGTCACTGACTGCCCCGTTGGTCTCGTGGTCGTAAGCGTGCCTGCTGAGTGTGGGGTCTAGGGTTCGATTTCCAGGTCGGGCACAGTGTTATTGAGTTTTTCCATTAGGAATTTCTTAGTAACAGCCCAAAGTTTGAAAGGTGGTGGTGTGATACCCACGTGCCTCGGAAAGCACGTTAAGCCGTTGGTCCTGCGCCTGATCTCTGTTCAGTCGAGTCGGATTGTTGTCCAACCGAACTATGAGAGTGTGGAAAAGAAAACAAACAAAAAAAGAAAGAAAATTTGTTTGTTTGCGGTAAACATAACGCAAAAACAGAAAAAAAACACGAAAATAACAATTTGGGGGAAAATATTCAAAAAAAAGAGAAAGGAAAAAGAGAAGGAGAAAAGAGACTTTAATAATCTCCCATGTCAAAGGCTACGCTGAGGTTAGCCGCCATGGCCGAAATTCAGTCTGGAGGACTATAATTAGTAGTGAAGGATATATATATATATACTTTTAATTTTATACAATGTCGCCCATGGACATGTGCCCACCTGCATTTTTCTGAATATTCATGAAAAGTTATCGAAAAATAACTTTAAAAAGGGATAGACCCCCTTTTTTAAAATTATTTTTCGATAACTTTAATTTTTCGATAACTTTAATTTTTCTATTTTTTTATTTTTCAAAATGATTTTATAAACTTACACTTGTGTTGTTTTTAAAAAACACTGTTTATTTTTTAGAAAAAAATTGTTTTCACCTCCGTTTTTTTTTGCGTAGTTAACTAATCAAAATGTTAGTTAATCCGATAAAATAACCCATAAACTTTTAGAAATAATAAACAGAATCCAAATCGAGCCAATAACATCGGACATATGGCAAACGCTACTCAAAACATAAAAAATTATAAATAAAAATAAATACATCACGCCTCGTTTCCCCAAAGGGTTGGGCAGAGGTGTCCCTGTAGCAGGTACACCCACATTTCGCCAGTTATGTTTAAGTCCCATGTAATAGGGGGCGAGCCTATTGCCATCAACCGGGCACAAATCCAGACTCCGGGCTGCTACTGAGAAATTGTTAAAGAATTGAAAAAATGTTATTGGGTTTTTCTTCTATAAAAAATTTTATAACATGAAAAATATAAAAGATAGACCCCCTTTTAAAGTTATATTTCGATAATTTTTCATAATATTCAGAAAAATACAGGCGGGCACATGCCGATGGGCGATATTGTATTAAGTTGATGGGTGCTTTGTTAACACACGGAAAGCACATCATTATTAGATAAAATCAACCAAAGTGTCTGCCAATTCTCGGCCATTATTAAAAGGCAAAACAAGATCCACTTTCAAACATCAAATACGCACCCTCACGGCTTTTGGCACTCAAAACCAAAGCAAGCCAATCACTCCTCGTAATCTAAGACTGTTCAAAAATACGAGACGACCAATTAACTTGGTGAGAGGTCCCTAAACGAATTGCGAGCTGACACAAGGTAGAACAGGACAGAAGACTCACTCTTAATTCTAAATATCCTAACTGTCCTAACTGGATTTAGATGAAATTTTGCACTTACCTGGGCTAGGACATGGAATACTTTTATTCCTATGGAATCGAAATTTATGCGAGTGAAACCGCGGGGCGTAGCTAGTGTAAAATAATTACATCAATTACTTGCTTTTGCCCAAGCTTCGCTCTCATGGTGGTCGAATTATCACACGGGAATGTACTATCAGAATAAAAAGTTTTTTTATCCTGATCTAGGTCATGGTCTACCTATGCGCCAAATTTCGAAATCCGTTCAGCCATTATGGCGTGAAAAGTTAACCGACAGACATATAGACAGAGTTACTTTCGCATTTATAGTATTAAGTACAGATTATTAAATATATATGTCGGAGAAGCATTGTTCTCGTTAACATCATCATCAGTGGTTGCGGGCTTAGTGGGCGTCATTAGGGTAAAATGCGAGCACAAAACACAATTATCACTGTTTCGTACTATTTTATTTTAGATTTAAATATTATTCACTTTACAATAACGTCGAGACAATAATTTAACCGTTAATACCGAGCAGCGGGTTCAGGGCACCGATCTTACTTTAAGTCTACTTTTTACCACTCAACTCAACGATCCAACTCGATCTGTCGCTATCACCCAAAAAGAATGAGTGGCAAAAACTGTCCACCTCCCTAAAGCAAAAGATGGCGCCTCGACCCCGCTCGAGGCACGTGCTCTGCTCTGATTGGTCGTTACGTGAATTGCAATATTCATAACTTTTATTTGATTAATAAGGTTTTTAAATCATAGAAACATTTAACAAATCAAATTAAATTAAATTACGAATTCTAAAAGTAATTACAATGTAATTGTGCATTATACATGCAAACAATAATCAACCCGACTTATAGCTTCCTCCGACATATATATTATATTATAGATTAAGTCAAAAATCGGCTATCATCTTTTCAACGTAACAACTAAGCTACTATAGTTTGGCCGAGACCACTGTATCGTGCATTAGGAATGCACGGTTGCGTTGACAAATGAGCGGCCTGGACTGCCCTGCCGTCTCGCCGCGCACCTACATAAGCCGCGGAACAGGGGTCTCTGTCAAACTATAACATATTTCAGTAATTTTGCTGAAATGATGGCCCCAAGGATTACCACAATAATTGGCCCTGGTTTGCCTGCATCCAAGAATTACCGCGGTTTCACCAACGACAGTCAATCCATATTCTGTTGATTGATAAACTTAACCGTATCAAAAAAGATACGAAAAATTTGAAAAAAATCATTGTGGTCATGTTTACCACTGTCATAGTTAGTTTAATTTATTATTAATTATTTATTATGAATTAATGAAATTGTAAATAAGTCGCCACCTATCTTGAGCAAGCGTGGTGATCAATGCTCGTGCCTTCTCTGTATGAGAAGAGAGGCCATTGCCCTATTTTTTTTTTGTGTGGGAAATTATCCAATAACTTCTCCCGCTCTGGCGTGTCAGACTCTTACTGACTGAAACCCACCCGTGTTCCTTCAGTTGCCTGTATGTTGCCAGGGGCCACGGTAACCCTTTCGGACAAACCCGCAACCCCGGCAGGCATTAGTCCTATCGGATCCCTTAAATTGTGCTGACATGTCTTTGAAGCGCGCGTGGAACACGACGCGCCGTCGACCCGGGCTTGGTTCTTATCCAACGGTGAACTACCCATTGCTCACCGTCCGCAAGCCCTCGCCTACGGTGGCCGGGAATCGGCCTGTGACTCCCGACGCCAAGGGCGTCTCCTGCGGTAAGGTAGGTACCTAAAGGTGAACCATCCAAAAACTGACCTCGGCAAGTGTAGCCTAACTTGCCTTGGCTTTCTGTATTTTCTATCCCATGACCTTGTAACGATGATGGGAAGCATCGTTTATTATAATTTACAACGAAAGAAAAATATTGCGAGCCTAGAGTACGCACTACGGGGCTTTAGTCGGTAAATAAGAAAGATGGCTTCTAATTAAAGAAGATCCCGAACCGCTGTTAGGGTGTTGTTACATAACAGACGTTCAATCTGTTGGAATGTTAGCTTAAGCGGCGTTTGTACCTATAGATTAAATTGAGTTTATACCTAGTGCCAAACAGGAAAAGGCCTCTGTGATCTTCCTCTTCACAAAAAGAGGAAGATCACAAAGATTAGTGACTAACCTGGTGTCAGAGTTTTAAAGCCACCCATGGGCTTCTGACTTGACTTCACATGTCGTCGAGTATCTCAGGCATTCACGATATTTTCCTTCACCGTTTTTGAATCAAGTGATAATTATACAATACGCACATGAATCTGAAAAGTCAGAGGCACGCCTTGGGTTCGAACTCGAGACCTATGACTTGGCAGTCTGACGGTTACACCACTAGGCTATCACTGCTCTAGCCTTTCTGATGATAAATAGAAAGAAAGAAAGAAAAAAAGAAAGAAAAGAAAGAAAAATGCGTTTATTGGCATTACAGCAGAGAAAATACACCTTATAACTATAAAAAACAGAAAACAATGATTATAATGCCAAAAAGGCCTCAGCTCAGCATATTGTCAGATGACAACACAAAGTGTACCACCTGACGCTGATTTTCAGCTGCAACCCACGAGTGCCATACGCTAGAATAATAAACAGGGAAGTGTGTGTCCGCTTTAATAAATTAGATATCAATATAAATGATATTTATTTCTGTAAATTGGTTCAAATATACTTTAAAACGTCAAAATTAAATTATATTTTAAAACTAGAAAAGTTCGGTGTGTTTTGCAGACTTCTCTCAGAAAAAAGACCGAAAATAACTCAGAGGTCAGTCTCTTGAGAAATTGTCTTATGAGGAAAGAACCATACAGATTTAAGTGGACTTCTCCAGTCAGTGCTTGCATTTGTTAGTAATCGTGTAGCTCAACTCAGAACTTCAGGAGCTCAACGACTCGAGGAACAATACCAACAAAAGGATATTTGAGCAGGCCGCATAAAGTACAGTACAGACATTCACAAAAAAAAAAAAAACACTATAATTTCTGACCTAAAGCTATGTTTATTAGTAGTAGTCCTAAGAGACGTAACTGATATGAATGCCGCTCTTAGATACTGCCATTATCAATCACATCTGCAAAATTTGGTCCTTCTTTTAGTTAGGACGTTGCAGTCAATGGCACGGCTACTGCAGCAAAACTTTCAAAATACGGCAGCTCAAAAAAACGGTAGGTAGTACTTACCTACAACACATACAGTAAACAACTTGTCCACTACAACACAAAACATGATGACTTCACCAAATACCTCTACTGTCTAACTTAACAGATAGCTGTGCTGCTGAGGAGTTTGTTGCACCACTTCTTCTTCCCCACTAATAAAAGTACTAGGAAGTGGTAATTTTGGGGGACTGTCTTATGTTTTATTAAGCCTTTTATTGCCAATATAAACAAACATATTCATTATAGTTAAGTAAATAACATGCAATTAAATATATTATTAACATTTAAAAAAATATATTACAATACTATTATCTTTGCTACCTACATCATTTGTTTAATTTATCACTATTGGTATTATATAATAGATATGCCGTAGTTATTGGGCGTCGGCGTGTCCTTGTGACACAAAGGCCTCCCCCAGCTCTTTCCATTCTGCTCTTGTTTGAGTTAATATCTGCCATAGTGGGCCCGCGTTCTTCTTTATGTCATTAGACCAACGTTTCCTTTGTCTTCCTCGTTTCCTTTTTGTTTGAAATCTAGGGGTCCATTCCGTTATATCTTTCGTCCATTTATTCCTACTCTCTCTCATCATGTGGCCTACCCATCTCCACTTAAGTTGTTTGGTTTTGACAACGACATCTTCGATTTTAGTAATTTTTCTTAAATCTATAGCTCTCTTTCTGTCTCTTTTTGTGTACCCCAGCATACTCCTCTCCATGGCTCTTTGGCATGTGGTCAGTTTTTGATTTTGATTTTGCGTGTTAGCCCAGGTCTGGCATCCATAAGTGAGGATTGGTAATATGCATGTGTTGTACACTTTCCTTTTCATTGCAATAGTATATTGTTTACTTTTTAGCACTTCTTTGAGAGACCAAAACCTTTTCCATGCATTGGCTACCGTCATTTATATGTAATAAATGACAAATAAATGACTTTTGATTTTGAATTTAAGTAAATGGCAAGAATACTATAGGAATGCTATACAACCTTTGAATAAAGGTGTTGCTAAAGTTAAAAGTTCACTTCGATTTGTCCATTACAACAAGCTTAAAGTTACAAAAAAAGCTTACAGACACAATTTGAGAACAACTGTAATTCAAAGAGCAGATTTGTTGAAATTCGTTTAAAAAATCACTTCGCTCCTAAGACCCGATTGATTTTTAAATTGGATGGTTGAGTCAGACGAGGGACGGCTGGAAGGCGCTAATTTGTCACTTTGTTCGAGTTTCTTGACAGATGGGGCCAGCTGTTAATGTTTTTAGGGATTTTCATTGATCTATTGGTTTAGTAATTAGCGATTTTATAGTCGTTTTAAAATGTTGGTGCTTGTAATAACAACGAATGCAGTTAAAAGTAGTCGAAAGCCCAAAAAATACATTAAATACTGCTCAATATTTTTTAAGTAAATAAAAAAAAACCCCGGCTGTTTAAAAAGCAATGGCAATTAAAAAAGTTTTTTTCTACATAAACTTTATGTAAAGGATTATGTAGAAAATTAATATATCTCGTCCTTAAATCATAATACGCAGTCGGGAGGTTAGGTCTTCGTATGTTTTTGGTCAGTCAGTTTACAAAAGGCATAATTCGTAGGTAGCCTGCGACTGCAATAAAAAGATATATAGGTATACTCGTGAAAAACAAAACCCTGTCTTTGCTGTCGCGCAGTCGGGTAAAAACCGTTAATCTGAAAAAAAAAAACACTTTGCCAGGGATAAAAAAACTATGTTGTCCTTCAGAACTACAGAGTATTAACACGGCAATCACGCTTGCACCGAATAGACCAACAAGACCAAAAGAACCAGAAATAAACATGTAAACATTTAATGAACCCATTAATTTATTTATTTATTTGGTTTACACGGCTTAAGATACCAATTACATAAATCAAATTATATATATTAAGTACAAACATAACATATAAACGAATAACAACAATTAAATACTATTATTCTCACAAAAATGTAGGCACATAACCATTAAATTGGCGAATTTATTATCGAACAGATCGCAGTCCGGGTTGGCTTCCACGGGCTTATTTAGTGCGGTCAACACGCGCGGTAGGGGAGATGCAGCACGAGCTGCTGTCCGACACGAAGACACGCCTAGCAGTTGATTTTTTCTGCCACGGAGATAATTATTCGGTGTGTACAATCGAATCAGCTCATTATGGATATCAGGCGCATCCGTCATACCCTTTCCACACTTTGAGCATAACGCCTACCTGGCCACATGCTCTTCTGGTCTCCAGCGTATGGATATCCCAGACATCCTAAGAGGAACTTGGTAATTGGTAATGATGGTCTCGATTCGATTCCCAGGTTAGGAAAAGTTTTTTTGGATTTTTTCTTTAGGAATTTATCATTAATAGCCCGGAGTCTGGATTTGTGCCCGTTTAATTGCAATAGGCTGGCCCCCTATTACATGGGACTTAAACATAACTGACGAAATATGGGTGTACGATATGCACTCCTCTGCATAACCCTTTGCAGAAAAAAAATAGGCGTGATGGTATGGTTTGTGATACATTGATGAACTAAACACATCGCAAGGAAAACGCAATGCAGATAACGAAACTCATCTGGCTTCTCCGATTTATCAACCAATTCCATCCACACTTGCATGACACGTCTCACCAAATCCTGAAAGTAATCGGTAGAACATCGATACTTTAGTACATTCGATAATCGTGTCACGTCTCTAGAACTCCTTAGAAGAGGACGTGTGACTTGGCGTGCCCCTATTTACTGAGATTCATTAAATGTACTTACATAGAAGCTGCGGCCTGATTTTGAGAGTATTTTTGACCCACCTCTAAATCTCATAGTTTTACGATTTGCTAAAACATCTAAATTTCTTTATTATATGCTAGTTTAATATTAATGTTTGAAACACATAAACCTACCTGAATAAATTCTTGAAAACCGCTTTAAAATCCGTTAATGCGCTTCCCCTAGCGAGTGACCTTGTGCGTTCGGTCCTGCTCTGTCCCACTTTGTCCCACTCTCTGCGCACGCTGAATTCACACAATTTTGGGAATTATTTTAATAAAAAGACATAAGCGATTTATTGAAATAAAATAAAACGAGAATTATTTCGATTTTTAAATTATCTATCCATTAGTGTAATTCTCAAATTAATAGAACGTCACCTTTAGCAAAAGATTTATGCAATCAATAATTTTAGCCATATTTTTACAAGGAGATTTTAAATGTACTTATAATTTATAATTTATAAGTACACATAAAAACAAATATAAGAACGGATGATAAGATATCGATCATTAATAAGGTGCTTCTAGATGTAGTTTATTTATCTTTATTAATGAGTTAATAGCCTCGGAATAAATAAGAAACCGGCCAAGTGCGTGTCGGACCACGCACAATGAAGGGTTCCGTAGTTGGGATGAATTTATCCCAAAAACAAACTTAACTTTGTAGTTGAAAAATATGTTCTCCCATACGGAATGTATGGGAAAACATGTTTTTGCAACTGCAAAGTTAAGTTGGTCGATTATTACTCGATAACCTGTAGAGCCTACTTAGCTGTGATAGTTTTTCTTTTAATTTCGTTATATAAACTACTGCTGTGATTTTTTTCACACATCCAAAACCAACCATTTAGCTGGCAGGGGGGGGACACTTGACTCTAACAAAAATTAGCACTTTAAAGCTTAATATTTTGCAAACGGATCCCTGAATCCAAAAATGGTTTCCACAAACTCAACTGTTTTTGTAAGATCTTTCCAATGATACCCCACACTATGGGATAAAAAATAAAACATCACCACTTTACGTGTATGGGAGGTACCCTAAAAAAAAAATGTTTTTCATAATTTTGTTTTACCACTTTGTCGGCGTAATTAATATGTATACCTATGTCAAATTACAGCTTTCTAGTACTAAGAGTCTCGGAGCTAGACCGCGGACAGACAGACAGACAGACAGACGGACATGACGAAACTATAAGGGTTCCTTGTTTACTACGGAACCCTAAAAAACGCACTATCGCTAGTTTTGCTCGGGCTAGAACTAACGCGGTCACACAGACAGACACGAAAAATTATTTTAATTTATATTGTGTCATCATAATTTTTCTCCTAATAATTAATGTAAATAGTTAGATTTTTTTTTTATCTTTATATGTTAATTAACATAATAATTAAAAGGTCTAAAAAAAAAAAAAATAATAATTAATAATATGTTTATACAGGTTGGCAGGGATGTCGACGCAAAAACTGTGTGTTATAAACTCTCCAACTTTGAAATTTTTCGCAGGTTATTTTAAAAAAAATCTGCTGTTTCATAGAAAAGTGCAATACCTACGCGGTCAAAATGTATGGAACAGCTATTAAAAAAAAATTGTTTTCGTTACCCTGTATAATAAATGTAAGATTATGAAAGATTCAATCAATTTATTGTTTTTAATCAGTACCTAGAGCAGCCTCGGCCCATTTCCATTAACTTTCATAGATAATTTCGCGACTTCAAACAAAATAATTGCGGCGAAATTAACTAATTTGTTTGTCCATAATTTCAAATGAAGCGAGTTTTGGTAAAAGGTCGTGCAAACGCTTTTTAATGTAGACTAAAATATTCATGATTTATGATTTAAAATTAAATTTAGTTTGTATATATTGAAAATGTAGTGTTTGTGTGGTATATATGAATACACGACTATTAGTTAGATTGGAAAATAATGAGTCATTGTCAACATCATTACAGCCGAAAGACGTCCACTACTGGACATAGGCCTCCCTCAAGCACCGCCACTTTGATCGGTTCTGTGCTTTTCGCATCCAGCGGATTCCTACGGTCTTCACAAGGTCATCGGCTCACATTATGGGAGGCCTTCCAACGCTACGTCTTGCGGTACGCGGTCGCAACTCCAGAACCTTTCGGCTCTATCGGCCATCTGTTCTGCGAGCAATGTGCCCTGCCCACTACCATTTACGTATGCCAATGCTTCGGGCTATGTCGGTTACCTTCGTTCTCTCTCTACATTTTTGATTCGATCACGTAGAGAAACTCCAAGCACTTTCAAAACTTTCAGCCTCCTAATGAGGCTTATCAAAAGCATAAAACTCTGCCATATGATCCAAACTTATTACGAAAAAGGAGGACGGACATTGTTGCACAAGTTCCAAAAACTAAAACCATGTTTGCTTGTAGACAATTTAATAAACGGTCTGCTCAACTATACAATAAAATAAACAGACATATTAACTTATACACAAAAACAAGTTATGAATGTAAAAAAATAATAACCAGTTGGATAAAGACACTTACATATGATGAAACGGAGGATCTTTTAGAGCACATTAAGTAGCAGATACACTCACACATACACTTACACTCTAAGATACACTCTTTCATTCACTCTCACAGACACTCTCACTTACAGACACACAACGCACAAGTATTCACACTCGAATCACACACTCACTAACATACTTGTTTTTATTTGATATTTTAAGTACCTACGGATTTTTTTTAATAGATTAAGATTATGCTATACTATGGAAGAGCGGAGTTTCCTAACACAGGCATTGTTTGCTTAAAAGGAAGCTCCAAACACGAAACCCTTTTTTGAAAACTGAAGCATAATAAAAACATTTTAATATAATTTAATTTTAATTTATCGAATAATGGGCTACAAAAAATAATAAATAGGCAGGTATGTTTTAACACTTTTTTATTCATTGCCCTTCACTGAATATGGAAAATAAAATGTATAGCCTAAGTGATTGAGCATTTAATGCATAACATAGGATAGTATCCATCAAAATGAAGGTGAGGGTAAGATGAAGTATCAAACTAGCCTAGGGTCCGTCAAGGTGTGAAACTAAGTCGGTAATAGAATAATATTATCTTACAGGCTCAGACCTAATAAAAAACCAAAACATAGCACTGTCAACAGTGACGTGAGGCCGGTTTCGTGAACATGTACATATGTGTTTACAGTTTGGTTGTAAATGTATGCGTGTGAGCGTGTATGCAAAGAGCGAGGTGTAGTTTTTGCATGCTTCACTGTATTGTTTGCAGTGAGTGTGTGTGTTGTCTTGGCTTTTTATTTGGTCTGAGGTTATAGGTAAGTGAAAATGTAACAAAATGTATCAAATTGACACCCTACGTCAATTTGCCGTATTCGCGATTTCATTCAACTGTCAAAGATTGACAGTTACGATTTGAATGACAATTTGAGTTGGTTGTCTTGTTGTTGAATTTACTTACAAAAGGTACTACTAGGTATTTACCTACTTATAAGGTTTAAATTGGTAGGTACAAAATGTGTTGTTTATTCCATGAAATAAAATATTTAAAACCCTGAAATTCTAAAATAACAAAGTCTCCCAAAAGTTTAACTTCTTAAAGGAGAAGACTACGCATAAATTATTGTCGCCCACCGCCTTACACCCGAAGAATTTGTTTTAATTTACAAGTAATTAACAAAATGTTCGCTTGCTAGTTATCTCGGCTTTCAGCTGATGACCATAATTATTCGGATCGGAAATTAAACGTTCCGTTTTGTCGTTTTAAGGTCTTCATTTTAGGATTTTCTTTGGAATTTATGAAATGGAAATGATTAATGATGAGATTTGCAGATTTGTATTTAATGGCAAAAATTCATAAAATCTCAGATTAAATAGGTATTTATAATTCTTGCTAACAAACATAAGGTTGGACGCTCTCCGGGTAGGTGGAGCGCTGATCTTCACAGGGTGGCTAGCAGCAGCTGGATGAGAGTTGCCGAGAATCGAGCTGAATGGCGTGCAATTGGAGAGACCTATGTCCAGCAGTAGACTGCTAATAGGCTGATGATGAATTCTAGCTGTGATCCTTTTCGAAGCACGTTCCCATTATTTGGTTTCAGTAAATCAATTAAAATTAAAAATATGCCTCTACTTGAGAACCTCCTCTTATTTTTCATAGGTAAAAAACTGCTTCATCTGATCTGCGAATAGTCGGCAGCTAAAAGTGAATCACCCTATCACATTAATATTATAAAGGCGAAAGTTTGTGAGTGTGTGTATGTTTGTCTCTTCTTCACGCTCAAATGGCTAAACCAATTTGGATGAAATTTGGCACATAGATAGTTTATAACCTGGATTGACACATAGGATACTTTTTATCCCGATATTCACACAAGATCGAGAGTTACGCGGGCGAAACCGCGGGGCGCAGCTAGTGCAATATAAACCACACTGAGCCGCTCTTTAATTAACACATTTTTCATTAGACTCAGTGTAATCTTAGTACACAAAAGTTACGCAAAACTTATGCGTCTCTAAATGCATAAATTGTGCTGAGACCGCAGAGCATTCTCAAAAACAGTCAATATTTTAATCATGCCCTTAATAAACTAAAAACACGAAGGGTAAGAACTGCCATGTGCTCACCGCATCTATAATGGTAACCACCATTTTAACTCAACCCTCCCTCCGATCCTTAGTCATACAAGTATGGGGTGTGAAAGGGGGTTCGGTATTAAAACTCGAAGGTCTTGGCTACTTGGTCGAGTGAATGGAGTATATCATGCGTGCTGAGAAATGCGCTGTGCGGTTCACCAGCGGAATTTCGGTTCAAGTAATTATGTTGTTGGTATAAGTGTTAAGCGGATGATGGGATTGGTGACTCTATTAAATAGTTTTGGCTATGAAGTGTTTGTGCTTAGTTAGTTTTGCCATTTAAAAAATGTTCTGCAAACATTAAAAGAATATTTTATGAACACATAGGCACAAGGATCGGCCTTATCGCTAAAAGCCTGCTTTTTTGGGCAACCAACTAGAAATGAAAGGAAAATATTTAAGAGACAACGGGCAGTCCAGATTAACATCCAACAAGGATTACATTGTGAAAAAGTCAAGCCAGTCTCCTTTAAAAATTCTTCTAGTCAGCCAATTGGTAGCGGGGTGGACTGTTCAAGGTGCACTGAACCACAGTATAATAAATTAACAGTATTTCGTCTCGGCATTGACCTTGAAATAATTACATACGGCCGCTCGGTAGATAAACCTTCCGCGTCCGTGCGTTACTGCTGCGTACTCAAGATTGTTACGTATTGGTATACACTGAAATTTCCAAGCGCGTCTTTTCGGCCGTATTCTATAAAGTATTAATAATGTGACCAAACGAACATTTAAGTAAAGCCACTCGTGTAATTTAATGCATTCCCTAAATTAAACTAAAACAATAACAACTTAAAAGGAACGCATTTATTAACGAACGAGCTTGAACATTATTAACTTAACAATCGTAAAAACAGTCTGTTTACTCGTGAGTACAAAAAGTAGAAACTTGCCAGACAGAATATCACACAATCTCGTCGAAAAGTTTAAATAAAACATGAAACAAAATGTTCTCGTACACAGTAACAACAAAATACAATGAAGTTTCCGCAAAAAGTTTTGCACAGTTCACAATAACTCGTTAACGTAAGCGTATGTTTTGTTATACAAACGTCAACAGATGGTGCCAACTGTCACCTGTCAGGTGACACAAATGAATAACGGCAGTTTTGAATTCAAGCGTTCACCTTGAAGAGAACATTTCTGAAGACATGAGCGATGGAAACTAACTTTTACATGGCTTCGAAAAAAGAGAGTGTGGTTCAATTTATAATTTCCAAGTTATTGCTGGACGAGGACATATCTCTTTAACTTCAGTAATAGCCCAGAATTAAGGGAACGATAGCTGACTTTTAATGATTTTATACTTAAGATGACGTCTGAATGAGTAGTGTTAGTGATTTGAAAAAAAAATATGTTAAATTAAAGCATTTTTTTAATATTTTAATATAGGCATATTTTTGATTTTGTTTATATTACATAGTGAAATTAATTTGTAAAGTTATGTCTAACGCGAATAAAAAACTGAGAATGATGCAAAATCCATCAAGCGTATTTTTCTGAAAACTTCACCATTTTAAAGATAATTAAATTACTAATCATTTAGTATACGTGTTTTATTCAAATATCTTTTGTTTTACGTGTAATAAATGAATAATGCGTCTAATTTGGGACAGCGCTCCTTGATGGGCGAGTCCTATTACAGGCTGGACGTACGACGCGTTGCGTGAGCTCAGTACAGAACACACAAGCTAACCATTCAAGGTCACTGGCATATATCTGCGTCTTAACATATTATACCAAACGTTGGTAGGTACTCTTTTCACGGCAATTTTAATAAAAAATGCGTAAGAGTTTGCCTTATGCAAAATATTATTTAAAATGAAAGTCTTTTTTCGAATAAACGTGCCGTAAACGTTAAAGGCGACCTATATTTCCAACAAACACGTTAACACCCTTCTCAAGAAAATAAAACTGCGAGAACACATTAAAAACACCGACCTTTTTTCTCGAGCGATCGATACACGCGTCTCGCCTCTAGCATAATCAAAATTAACGTTCCTCCGTCAGTAGGACCACTCCAGTGTTCATATATCACGCATAATATACCGTAACGACACTATCTACAACTCTATAGCACTAAATTGCTACTCGTCTTGACTCAAATTATTGCGTCGTAAGTCTTAACTGGGGCGGCCATTTTGGTAAGATTAAACGTTAATACGTCAAGCCAAATGATTAAGGCCACTGCAGACAGGCGCGATGCGACACCGGTAAAATAATTTCCGTAAAGATTTCATAGAAATTGTCGCTTCGCGTCGTCACGTCACGCCTGTCTGCGGGGCCTTTGTAGTTTGATGGACCTAAGCGTGGTTTGTTATGAGGAACGGACGTTTTACAAATTGGTGGTAGTTTTGATAATTCCTTAGCTAATGAGTAAATCTCTTTCTGTCAATCTGCTTGGAGGTCGTCTGTAAAAGATCGCTTTTAGCGATAAGACCGCCCATTGTATCACCCTATGTAAAATTTCTTCATATAAATCTTGAATCCATATAATGGTATACAGAATAAAGAGGATTATATTCTATTATACTCTTTTGGTTGGGAAATTATCAAATAACTTCTCCCGCTCTGGATGGAGCAGGAGGGCGTGTCAGACTCTTAGGCCTCTGCCTCGAATTTTGCAAGCAGCGGGACGGTGGCGGCGGCGGCGCGGGACCGGCGCGGGCAACGCAGACCCGTTTTTGAAACCAGCGGGCAGATTGAGAGGCACTATAGCGGCGTAGTGTTGTGTTCGTGGTTATGTCGTCGAGATATTTGTTTTTATTCGTGTAACTAAATGTCTGAACAATGGCGACATCTTTTTGATTGAAATTTATTCCTAACGCTTGATTTATTGTGGGCAAAAGAAGAAGTGAATCCCAACTATAGGGCAAGGAAAAAAAAAGGCGAGTTTTATCGAAATTATGAAGAACAGAGACAATGTCCTAACAAATTTTACGACTGACCATACACCAGAATGAGTGTAGAAACTTTTGACTATTGGTATTCTTGAAGCTATCAAGGGCGATTTAGAGTCTGAAATTAATCCAAAACGATACAGAGGTACTTATATTATATTTAATTTCTTCCGATATTTAATTTCTTCTCATAACTGGTTAATTACTCTTCTATTTTCATGATTCACTTTGCTGTTCTATACCGGTGTCCTCTCAAAAATGCTGACATAATTTGCTCTAGCACGTCTGAGGATATTTCGACACGTCACAAAAATAAATTGCACAACACTACAATGCAAACGCGCGGGCGGTCACCGCTTGGCTGGAGCGCACTGCTCGTTGCCCGCCGCCGCGCCGCTGTTGTCGAGGGCCGGTCCATTTGATTTTACGCATTAAATCCTGCCGCTCCCGCGCCGCCGCCACCGCCGCCCCGCTGCCCGCAAGATTCGAAGCAGATGCCTTACTGACTAAAACCCACCCGTATTCCTTCAGTTGCTATATTGCCGGGGGCCACGATATACCTTTCAGACTTCTTCGTAACCCCGGCAGGACTCATGGAGTCCTGTTAGGCCATTTTAAACCAGTACCACATTATCTGAACGTGTAGTGGGACAAGTTTTAATCTCATGTCTGTCGAAGGACCAATGGCTGGTGGAGCAGACGAGTCATTGAGTGAAGACCGTGTATCGTAGGCGTAGTGTGGGACGCGACGTTAAAAAGATGGCTAGAGATGGACTGAAGATCTTAAAAAGGTGGCTGTGATGGACTGGATTCGGAAGGCAAAGGACAGGGTGTTCTGGCGCAGCCTGGGAGAGGCCTATGGCCAGCAGTAGACTGCAATAGGCTGTTTTGATTATATGTGGAAGTTCAAATGATAGTCCTGTAGCGGTTACACCGCCACATACGAACTACGCATCAAAGACATGACGTCCCACAAATCCTGCATCGCGCAGTTAGAGTTTACCGAGTGATCGACATAGATACAAGATTTCAACTTCAAATCGATGGGCAGTTGCCCGCCAGACACAACACCCGTCTGGTCGGAGGATCCTCCCTTTTCTATGGTGGATGAGTGAACTTTACACCCTGTTCCTCATACCACTAAAGTCCTCATGAGGAATTATAGTTTGAAGGACATAGATGCCGATGAAATTACGTGCAACCAGAACCAACCTACTGGCGAAAACTCCTCTCACAAGAGCCATGCGAGTGGTGAACGAGGTTCACGAGAGGGTTGATGTATTGTTTTGTAACTTGAGTGTATTCGCAAAAGTTACATTATATGTAATATGTTATTTAGATGTAGGTTAAGATTTAGGATCTAGTATGTAATTTTATAGGATGTAGATTAAGGATTTAGCATGTAAGGCCCCTCTATCGCATTGGATCGCAGATCTGTAATGGTAGTTTGGGTAAGATTTTCATAAATAAATAAAATAAAAAATAAATACCTACACATAACACATGACACCTGCTTCCAAGGTCAAACAAAGCTATCGGCTATTTCCATGGTGTTCCAGATTTCCATTGGCAGTAATCATCAATTTCTATTTAACTGGGTCACTGACCTATTAGCCGACCCATAAAATAAAATGTTAGCGCTAACCTAGACCTTCCATTTCATTGGAAATCAACCAATTTATCCTCTATCGGACATTTAGGACCCTAGGGCTGCCAATAGCGTAGATTAAATGCCAAAATACATCAGGTCCAATGGTTATGATTATGGGCATCGGAATTGATCCCGGGACATTTAGCTTTGTGCTAGTGTGATTGTCTTTGAAACCTTAACATATAAAAAGGTTTTATCGAGCGGACTTTGAAGAGAAAGAACTCCTTTAGATTCTTATCGAAAGGTTGAATGAAGTAACTGTTTCATAGAAAAAGGTAGGAAGTGTGGAATTGCTTCGAAAGAGTTTTTTGTTGTTTTTACTAGGATTCTTTGATCAGAGAGAGAAAATAAAGACTCAATTGACACTACAAGTGTTTGTATCTCGGAATCAGATAGAATAGGGGTAGACAATATGATTTTATTCTCACGAACGATCTTTTATCGCTCCCATATCAATACTATGTCGTTGTAACAAGTTTTATTGGAGAAGAAACAATAATACAAGTATCGATGAAGATATCGTTTCTTATTCGAGACGATACGGTCTCTACTTGTCGATGATCTTAGGCATTTTTTTCAAGTATTCGCAAAGTATTACTCAGTATTTTCAATCAAACAGAAATATTATTTTGAGGGCTGAAAGGGTTCTCTATTATCTTTACACTGGAAAAACGCTCTGTAAAATTATAGATACGAGTGAGTTTTTTTCGACGCGAAAAGTTTATATGCCCTCTAAAATTTTGTATAACTTGAAGTCGTTTTCATATTTCAATCAATAGCTGGTTAAAAGCAATATACAAGCTAATGCTAACATATATTATATATTACGTACAAGTATTTAATATTAAAAACTTTTTACAAAAAAAAACAACCGACATCAAAAAAAAAAAAACACTACAAAATGAAAAATAACTTTAATTTCGGAAGTCGGTGGCAAAAAATGAAAATACAAAACCCAAGACACCGACTTCCGAAATTAAAGTTATTTTTCACTTTGTATTGTTTTTTTTTTTGGAACTGGGTTGTTTTTTTTTTGTAAAAAGTTTTTGTACCTTTTTTTTTTTTTTTTTTTGGGTGGGAAATTATCAAATAACTTCTCCCGCTCTGGGCGGAGCGGGAGGGCGTGTCAGACTCTTACTGACTAAAACCCACCCGTGTTCCTTCGGTTGCCCTGTTGCCGGGGGCCACGATTTCCCTATCGGTTTTCTTCGAACCCCCGGCAGGCATTGGCCCTAGCGGACCCCGTCAATTCTGCTGACATCTCTTTGAGGCGCGCGTGGAACACAACGCGCCGTCGACCCGAGCTTGGTCCTTATCGGACAGCGAGCTACCCATTGCTCACCGTCCGCAAGCCCGCGCCTACGGTGACTGTATTTACCTGAGTACTTGCTACCAGTGACAGGAACTTATCATATCATCTACATACTAAGTGGAAAAAAAATACGTATTTTGTAGCTAACTCAATAACTACCCAAGAAAAGTTAATAAAATTTACATGGGACCAATTTGAGAGCATACTCTTTCAAACAAAAAAATAATTTTCAAAATCGGTCCAAAAATGACGGAGAAATCAGTGGACATACAAAAAAAAAAAACATACGCTACGAACATATAACCTTTTTGGAAGTCGGTTAAAAAGGGAAAGAGCTCGTTGAGCATAAAAATTCGTCCGCATCGCTGTCATTGGGGTTGTCATTGGGTTTGTTACTAAGCACCTATAGATATAATTTTCGAATCCGAAATAAATATATTTGATTGATTGATTGAAGTGCTCAAAAGGCTGGCAGCATTGCCACGTTGGATGGCAATTCTGATTCTTTGACCTAAAATAAGCCAGCCCTCTGGTCACGTGAAGAGTCGAGTAACCACTTGACGATGTTTCATAAGCTCCATAGATTTAACATCAGTCCAGGGGTCCATAGTCTTTGGAACCTATCATCCACTGGGTTGTTGAACTCTTTTTACCTTTTATAGCATTAAATAAATCATAAATTTCATTCAGATTTTTTTTCTTCGAAATTTTTGTAGCATCGCAGCTAAAACATTTTAACTAGCCACTTTTGGCCTTAACTCCAAACAAAACTAATGAGACCACATTTGTCTGAATCGGTTACGAAGTTTTGTTTCCAAAATAGTTTTCAAACTTTTGCTGGTTAGCAAACAGGGTGACTTTAATTAGTATACCTTTTCAGTAAGCCACAGGATGATTTACATAGGGTCGTCTTTTCTATTAAGGCAGTCATTTGATACTAAACTTAATGCAATTAGTGCTAAAGGATTCATTCAAGGCAAGACATCCATATTTCCATGCTAATATTAATGACCAAGCGACCGAATTGTCTCTGCTTCAAGTCTGGCAAAATTTGCTTTCGTGTGTTAGTTTGTTGGTACTCCTTTACAGGTCGTATTTTACAACTAATCTGGACGAAACTTGATAGAAAATTTTTACGACTTTATAGATATTTTTTTTTGTTAGAAACACCATCCTGCGCTCCATAACTCAAGTAGCAGATGTTGGAGAAAAAATAGCCATTTTGAAGTGGGAGTGGGCCGGCCACGTCGCACAAATGCATCCGGAGAGATGGACAAAGATCGTCACTCACTGGACGCCTGAAGGAGGACAACGCCGTCGAGGTAGACCGCGGCGAAGGTAGTGTGACTATCTAGTTATGTTTGCGGGGTCAACATGGCCTGAAATCGCACAAAGCTTAGAGATTTGGAAGGAAAAAGGGGAGGCCTTTGCCCAGCAGTGGGACACAAAACAGGCGAAAAAAAAAAATTTTTTTTTTTGTTGTCGGGTATTTTTGATTGGAGGAGAACTTCCTACAAGGGGCAAAATGCTACTAGATTTCTCCGCCTTATGAGATCCTATTTCGATGGTTCTTTTTTAATTTGAAAGGTAGTAACTTTAAATTAGTCTCATAAAGATTTGGTGAACATCTGATGAGGAACTTCGGTGTGAAGAGCAGAATAGCTCCTCAAAATGCAGTAAATTGCTCACTTATAGATTTCTACCAGTAGAATTGGCCCTCTTTAACTACTAGGTAGGGATTGATGGAGCACCTGGGACCACCTTCTCATCACAAAACTAGAAAATTCTGATAATAATTTTCAGAATTCTCTAAACACAGCAGCATGGGGTCGCAGCATTATGCTGAGCGATGGCCGTTTTGCGTGAATGTGAGGCATATTTTCCCCCAATTTGTTATTTACGTGTTTTTTTATCTTTCTTTGCGTCATGTTTACCGCAAATAAACGAATTTTCTTCTTTTTTTTTTAAAAACATCCTTCCTTAATATTATAAATGCGAAAGTAAGCTTGTTTGTTACGCCTTCACGCTAAAACGGCTGAACGAATTTGGATGAAATTTGGCACATATATAGATGGTGCCCTGGAAAAGAACATAGGATGCTTTTTTTGTTTCCCACGGGATCGAGACTTATGCGGGTGAAACCGCGGGGCGCAGCTAGTTTTACAATAAAGTCGATTGTCGACACTCGATGACACAACTGTGCACCGCTAGATCACGCTGTCTTACCACCGTAAGCTTTTGAGTAACCTACAGCCGCAAAAAGTTTTTTTTAAAGTTGGATAGGTATATTAATGATAGGATTTTCAACTGACATGGTTATTTTCACTACCAAAATTATTTAAAACGGAATATTTACAATGTTTTAAAAAAAAACATGGTAAATATCCCGTTTTAAATAACGTTAGTGGTCTGCCTCGTTGGTCTAGTGGTCGCAAGCGCTACTGCTGAGCATGAGGTCCTGGGTTCAATTCCCGGGTCGGGCAAAGTGTTATTGGGTTTTTCTATCTGGAATTTCTCAGTAACAGCTCGGAGTCTGGATTTGTGCCCGATTGATGGCAATAGGCTCGCCCCCTATTACATGGGACCTAAACATAACTGGCGAAATGTGGGTGTACCTGCTACAGGGGACACCTCTGCCCAACCCTTCGGGGAAACAAGGCGTGATGTTATGTTATGTTGTTAGTGGTATATTAATTGTTGCAAAAAAGTTTGTGCTCGCGAGGTCTACTGTTCGTAGAACTACTAGTTTATTAACAGGTTATGCTTTTATTCAATAGTAAATTATGAAACAAATATTTACACTTAATTTTATGAATTCGGAAGTCACTCTGTCTGTCTGTCTGTCTGTTACCTTTTCAAGTCTTAACGACTGAATGGATATCGATGAAATTTGGCACACAAGTAGACCATGACCTGCGTTAGGACATAGGGTACTTTTTATTCCAATAGTACATTCCCGTAGGATAATTTTCGGCCTCCTCGCGGACTAAGCTTCGAGCAAAAGCTAGTCCCATATACAACGGTAAATCGATAAATATATGAAGACATACATAATTATTTCAATAAATTCATGCCTTCTCCCCTTGGGTTAGGCAAAAACTACAGAATGCCACCTGTTACGATACTTACATAGGTACTCCTTTTGCTTCGTTTACTTTCATACATCTAGTCATACACGCACGCCGGTTGCGAGTACAGTAGACGCTCAGTAATCCGGCGCTTACTACTCCGACACGTCCAGTAGTCCGGTGTTTCCTAAGTTAGCTCTCCTACCATAGATATCCGTCTCCTACTCTGTAGTATCCGTATCATACTCGGCAGGTTTAATACAAAATGCGGCGATGACAGAGCGCGCGCATTGATCGTTGTCGTTCTGTACTCCGGTTCGATTCTACGAGAAGGTATTATTATGTAAACTAATAAAGATTTTTTACTTTGCAAATCTATGTTAAAATCACTTCTTACTAGCTAGCTGACATTTCCTATAGAAATCCAATAATCCAGCGTTTACAAAAAGGGGCGAAAAAAAATTTGTGCCGGATTACCGAGTGCCTACTGTACTACGCACCTGACCTTTCTGAAGAACATCACCTAAAATGTTTGAAGAATTGTAAATGCGAATGAATGGCATGCTTTCGTAAAGAAAAACTGTTCAGTATGACTAGTAGAATCACCCCGCTTTCAGGTGATTAAATCACCAGCCCATAAAAAGAAACACTAATAATAAATAATAAAACTTTCGTACCAATAACATCATGATCTATAACAATAATCACAATGCAACATGGACAAATGATGGCCCATCTCAGATTATTGGATTCCGATACCGTGGCTCATCAACCCAAGATGGCGGATACTGATCCTGTTTCGAGTCTTGAATCAGATCGTATAATTGATGTATTGTTGACATTCATCGAGTCAAATCGATGGCGAAATTAGTGTTTAGAACGTGCTGCCATAAATTTTTATTTTATAAGGTAAAAATGTTGTTTTTATCACATCTATTCAAAAAGAACTAGTATATTCTTCGTAAACAGGGACTAAAATAGCTTTATAATCCCTAGGGACTAAAAGTGTTAGTAAAAGTCCCAATCACCAAAGAGATCAATCACGAACATTGTATGTACAAGTAACAGGCTGGCAAGAGAAAGAAAGTGTGAATTCGTCAAAATTAAAATCCAAGATGGCTGCTACGAAAATAAATTTTTCGTCATTGGTGTCGTTTTCATAGTTTTCGAGGGTGCTTAAGCCGATAGTGAGGTCAAAATGAAAATCCAAGATGACAGCTGCGAAAATTTAGTTTTTTTAAATCATACGTGAGAAGGAACTTCGTATGTGAAGGGGGTCGAACCGCCCAGGTTTTTTTTTTCATAGAGGGTGATAAAAAGTAGAGTGTTCACTTCGGGAGCAACACCATTTTAAGCTCGAGTGACGTACTTTGAATCCCTCGCTGCGCTCTGGAAACTCTCTTGTCTTAAAAATAGTTGTTTTCTCCCTAGGCAAACAATCTTTTATTTATATAGATACAAACCCGTTTTTAATTACTAGCAGGCATTTAAAATCTACTGTTGAAAATGAAGTCTAAAAAATGAAGTCTAAAAACTGGCCAAGTGCGTGTCGGACCACGCACAATGAAGGGTTCCGTAGTTGGGATGAATTTATCCCAAAAACAAACTTAACTTTGTAGTTGATAAACATGTTCTCCCATACGGAATGTATGGGAAAATATGTTTTTGCAACTGCAAAGTTAAGTTGGTCGATTATTACTCGATAACTAGTAAAGCCTACTTGACTGTGATAGTTTTCCTTTTAATTTCGTTATATAAACTACTGCTGTGATTTTTTTCACACATCCAAAACCAACCATTTAGCTGGCAGGGGGGGGGGGGGACACTTGACTCTAACAAAAATTAGCACTTTAAAGCTTAATATTTTGCAAACGGATCCCTGAATCCAAAAATGATTTTCACAAACTCATAATTTTTTTGTAAGACCTTTCCAATGATATCCCACACTATGGGATAAAAAAATAAAAAATAAAACGTCACCACTTTACGTGTATGGGAGGTACCATAAAAAAAAATGTTTTCCATAATTTTGTTTTACCACTTTGTCGACGTAATTAATATGTATACTTATGTCAAATTATAACTTTCTAATACTAAGGGTCTTGGAGCTAGACCGCGGACAGACAGACAGACAGACAGACGGACATGACGAAACTATAAGGGTTCCTTGTTTACTACGGAACCCTAAAAATGAGGTCTCAAACACAGCTTTCAGCTAAAGTGCATCATACTCGACACTCGAGTGACACCCTCGTGACTTACGTGATACGTACGTGATACCGGTGATTCACGTGATACTCAAGTAACACTCACGTGGCAGTACGATTAAAAGCAAATGAATTAAGAATCTGCCATGTGATCCCAAAATTATACAGCAAAAAAAAAATTAAGACAACTGCCCTACCCTGCCAAAAAACGAACAAATAGTAATAAACAAGTTGTATTACATAGATAATCTGCATATACAAAGCGAAAGGTCACTCATTTACACGCTAACTAAACAGATAAAAAAAATTTACATTGCTGTCGGGAGACCGTTGTGTCATTGTATGGATTTTTTTTTCTAAGAGTTGCTTTAATGCCTACTGTATAGCCTAAGTCACTCGGGATGATGTAAGGATTCTAACGATACCTCATACATCCAAATCTGTTCAGGCATTTAAAAGTTATGGTGGAAAAAAGAAACTCTCATACATACATACACTAACCCTGAAAACATTACACTCCTTTTTGGGGAGTCGTGTAAAAATATATTGATCATCGCCGTGTGTACGGGGTTTTAAATTAAAATATTCGACAAAAATATTTTTAGTAGCCCACAGAGAGCGGTGGTGGCCCAGTGGAAACAGCCGCGACTTACGAGTTGTAGGTCGTAGGTTCGAACTTAGGCAGGGACTTTACTTTGTGTAAATTATTTCATCACCACTGCACTCAAAACTGTGAAAAAAAAATTTAGAGGAAACCGGCATGTCCTAGAACCAATAATTCGAAGATATATGACATCCACCAACCCGCACTGGGACCTCGTGGTGGATTATAGCTCACTAGCACTCACGGAGAAGAGGCCTATGTCCCAGCAGTGGGAATATTATAGGCTGATTATGTTGAGTCCATGGCGGTCGGCGACTTAAAATAAAGCACAGGCATTTTCTTTTTGTGCTCAAGTCCCCATGTGCTCAAGCCTGTGTAGCGTGTTGGTGCCAAGAATACCTACAAAATTATAATGCCATGCGACGACGGCTTTACCTTGACCATTTTTGTACCTATGTCTTGATTTCTGTCTGAAATATTTGCTTGTTTCGTACTTTTTAGATCATTTTTATTTTCCCGTAGTCGGGTTACAGTTTTTTAAACTTTATTTTTTTATTTTATACTTTTCCGTTTTTACACTTGATAAACGTAAATAAGAGTAGAGTAATACAATAGTTCAGTAATCAACCTATTTTAAATTCCAATAGCAGTGCATAGTGCTTTGGACGAAACCATAGAGCGATTTATTTCGACGCCAACACCATATATCGATATCGAGCTTCGAAGAAATCCAAAATAAAAATGTTTCGTTGTACTTCTTTTTCTTCATAAGAGTGGAATTACAAATCGGTACTTCTTATTAAGATTTGATTAACTGCACGTTGGTAACATCTTGCGATACTACGTAGCGCAGTCTCACTTTTGCTTGTTTTTAACGATTTAAACATATTTGTTTACTTTGAAAATATAATATTATATACATATTTGTAATGTGCTTGTCAAGACCTTTCTTTTGATACCAAACATGTCATGATCATCCCATTTTAATTTTTTTCGAGGTTAGAAATTTACGTGTAAAGTCCACCAAATTAAATTTAGGGAAAAATTATATATATAGCCTATGTCACCCGGACCATTATTACGAATCTATTGATACCTCATTCATCAAAATTGGTTTAGTAGTTTAGGCGCTACGGTGGAACACACGTAAAAACAAACATACATACATACATACAAACATACATACATACAAACATACATACATAGACTGCTAAAATCATAACCTTTCCTTTTGGCTTTGCCGTAGTCGGGTAAAAATAGGATTTAAAATCATTTTTGCCTAAAAAAAATCCTTTGCCTTGCCAAGATGCACCGTTTCATCTTTCGAGAGCTGGCCCTAAATGATTAATCCTTCCCCATAACTGAAGGTTGGATGGCGTGAATTCACGTAAGTATGTATCACTCATATTCAACAAAAAATCAACTGTATTCATCCATTATCATAATAAATATACTCGTACATGTAGATCATTAATACAATGTAACGCACAATTGAGCGAATAACGTAAGTATTGTCCAGAAAATGGCCGACCCGTACTGCAACATGATAAATGACAGCCATAATTTAGTAATTCGATTCCAAGATGTTTTTCTTGTATCGTAACTTAGTTATGTTCATGCTCTGGTTCCCTTAGTTTTGGAGAAGCTTTCTCAACTTTTATTTAGTGGTTTTTCTCTGGGTGTGTTTTTTTTTGTTTGCATTTTTTGCTGCAATGTTTTAATTCAATTTCTATTAAATTTTAAAATTCAGTTATTATGCAGTGTTGTTTTTGAAAGTGATTAAGGGATTTGTCGAGTTTAATGGATTGCGTTCTTTGTTCGTGTGCTAAAATATTTATAAAGTTTGAAAATGTGGGCTGTGACAGCTTGCAAAGCAGTCATGCTGCAAGTCATCAAATATATTTCAGGTTACTGCGTTTCGGGGTAAGGCAACAAACAGTCATTTTAGGCATTTCACACAGTTTAATTAAATGGAGTACATTTCAAGTACCTATGTAATGTTTGATTGTGTTAGACATTGTGTTTTTTCATATGCCTACTTTTACTCCTGCAATAATACACCATTTCGGTACTAATAGTTCTATGTTTATATCGTTGCACACATACCAACTTGGTATACTTTTAGCAATATTTAACAAACTATTTAATAAAGTACTCAATAAAATAACGTTATAGACTTTAGACTTCTTGAAGACATCCTTTAGGTTTCAAGGCTCAAACCGAACAGACTTACCAGCTAAGTGACGCTCCAAACAACATATTTCCAATTCCGTTCCGTTAAAAAACCAGTATTTTTACGGTAACTGTCAAATGAGATACTTTTAAACTTCATGATTACACTAATACAAAAATGATTTAAGGCAAATTACATACTTTTAATTTTTTGTTTAAAGATAAAGATAAAGATAAAGATCATTTATTTGTCCAAAACATGAGTAAACACACACATGGCATGCAAGATGTTACAATTAAATTATATCACAGTCATGTTTTGCCTTAACGGCGTACAAATATAAGTAGGTATGTTATTACATTTAATCAATTAATTATAAACTTATTCATTATTATCAACAATCCAAATTAGAATTTAAAAATTAAAATGTACTACAGAATAATGTCAACAACTCTTATATTTTAATAAAATAATCAATTTAATGTCAAAGTAATTAGAAATAACACAATTATAAGAATTAGATTAATTTATCATTCAGAAATTCGTCAGTGCTGTAATAGGCTTTCTCTAACAGAAGGCTTTTCAACCTACTTCTTAATTTTTCCGTTGGATATTCCCTCCAAGATTTTGGCAACGTATTATAAAGGATTGGTGCCATACATATTATACTTTTGCGCAATAGAGCTGTCCTGGATCTAGGAATGCAAAGTTTGCTATTGTCGCGTCTATTCCGAATTACTTTATCTGATAATAGGGGGAATAGGTGTGGGTTTGATTTGACAAATATAATAGTCTCTAAAATGTACATAGATGGAAGGGTTAAAATTTTATATTTTTTGAAAAAAGGTTTGCAGCTCTCAGTAACATGAAGTCCAAACATAGTTCTGAGGCACCTCTTTTGAGTTTTAAAAATGACATCCTTGTTTGTGGAATTACCCCAAAAAATTACTCCGTACCTTAAGTTCGAGGACACTAAGCCGTGATAGGCAGTTAGCAGCGCATCAACATTTAACATTGGGGCTAATTTGTACAGTGCATACGTGGATTTACTAATTTTTTTGCTTAGGGCTTCCGTATGTGCTTTCCAATCTAACTTTGTGTCTATAGTAACTCCAAGAAATTTGGTTGTGTCAACTTTATCTATTCTATGATCACAATAGTGCACATTAATATTTGGAATGGTTGATCTTTGGGCAAAATGCATAATATTAGTTTTTTCAAAATTTAGCTTGAGATTGTTGTTTTCTAACCATTTCACCATGGATTCTATGGAATTGTTGATGTCAGCTTCGTATGTGTCTCTATTTTTACAAGCGATTGTAATAGTACTATCGTCGGCAAAAAGTGTCATTGGGTGGTCAATACTTTTGGGTAGGTCATTAATGTACAGTATAAAAAACAGTGGGCCTACGACAGTACCTTGCGGTACACCAAATTTAACTACACGTTCTTTTGATTTATAGATTACTTCATGTTTATTTATTTTATTTACTGCCGTAATTTCTGTAAATTGTCTTCTGTTGCTTAAATAAGATTGGATAAGGCTAGAAACATTACCTCTAATGCCATAAGCTTCTAATTTGTCAATCAGTATGTCGTGACAGACGTGGTCGAAGGCTTGTGTCATGTCACAGAAAATGGTACATACAGGTATATTCACGTCTACTTTTGGCATGACATTATGTAAAAAATCATATATTGCCAAATTGATCGTTTTACCATTTCTGAATCCTTTTTGTTCATTAGCTAGTATATTTTCCTTTTCGAAATAAGTATACAACTGTTTATATAAATACTTTTCGAATATTTTTGAGATTATGCTTATAAGGGAGATGGGCCTATAGAATTGCATTAACTCTTTATTTTCCTTTTTAAATAATGGTTTAACAGTTGATATTTTGAGTGCATCAGGAAAAACACCAGTCTCTATGGCAAGATTAATTAAATGGCTGAGATGCGTTGATATTTCTCCCGCTACTAACTTTATAATTTTTGTAGATAGACCATCGTATCCTATACTGTTCGTATTTTTTAATGTTTTTATAATTTTAAACACCTCGATTGGCAGACATGGGGCCAGAAAAAAAGAATCTTTTCTTTTTTGTATCATTGACGTAGTTTTTTTCCCAGATCCTGCTATAGGATTTATTTTGTCAATGAAGTAGTTATTGAATGCATCTGCAATGTCATTTGGGTCAGTGATAATGTCTTTACTCACACGAATTTTGTCAATACAGTATTTCGGAATGTTGAATTTAGAGTTATTTATTATTTTCCAAGTAGCTTTTGATTTATTATCTGAAGTATTTATAGTGTAGTTATTTTGTGCCTTTTGAGTGAGTTTTACAATTCTTTTAAATAGTTTAGAGTAATGAGTAAGTTTTCTTTTATTAATTTGGTTTGGTTTAAGTCTGTATTGCCATAAAAGTTGTCTTTTCTTCTTGCTACATAGTTTAATACCACGTGACACCCATTTCGGTTTTCTAATAGTATTAATTCTAACATTCATTTTGGGAAAGCATAAATTATAAAATAATGAAAATATGTCAAAAAAGGATTTATACGCTACATTAAGATCATTGCTTTTGTAAATGTCAGAAAATGATAAATTATTTATGCAATCTTTAAATTTTGTCATGTTTTCATTGCAGTAGTCACGTCTTGTAACCTGCCAGTAATTAATGCTACATTTTTTTTTTACAGGGAACATCATTAACTGTGCTGTGTGGTCCGATAGAGCAAGTTCTAGAACTTTAACCTTACATGCTTTGCGAAAATTATGAGCAATATTATCAATACAAGTATGACTTTTTAGGCGTGTAGGTTGATTCACTGCTAATTTTAAATTATAGTTGAGTAAAATGCACTCAAATTCAATAGTTTGAAGGTTCCTTTTTAGAATGTCGATATTGAAATCCCCTCCTTAATCTTTAAAATCACTACAAATCTTATTATTATATGGAAATCATGACACTCCAAACATAAAATGCACAATTTTAGTCAAAACAAGCTAGTGACAAATTCTTCAACACTCGCTCTCCATTAATTTCATCTCGGCTTCATCATGGGAAAATTGCGACGTAATTTATCATCGTGAGGACAGAGCGCCATTACTTAACCTCTTCTACAGCCCCATATGTCATAGCGACCGCCATGTAACCATTATGCGCCGTGCGGGGCAAATTTAAACGAATTTATTACCGATAAGTTACGCTTGCGGTTTTCTCTGCGATGTATCGGGAATTATTCGGTTTTGTCACAGAATAGATTGGTACAGAAAGCTGGTTTTACACAACGATTGAATATATACGCACACATAGACGCGTTCGAATGCAAATCACAAACTGTTGTCAGTCGCGAGTGCGGTTGCACATTGCACTCGCTCTAAGTGTGCGTGCGTTGTAACTTGTTGTGTGGAGCCGACTTTTTGTACTATCTATCTCAATCTGCCTAGCCTTTTCCCAACATGTTGGGGTCAGCTTCCAATTTAAGCGAATGCAGCTGAATATCAGTGTTTTACATGGAGCGACTGCCTATCTGATATCCACAACTCAGTTACTGGGTAGTCCAATACCCCTTGGTAAGACTGGTTGTTAGACTTTTGGGCTTCTAACTACCCGTAACGACTGTCAAAGATCTACGAATGACAGCCGAGACCAACGGCTTAACGTGCTTTCCGAGACTCGAAGGAGTATCGATATGTAATGGATGATCACCCTTCCACAAACCAACTGCGGCAAGCGTAGCCTTTACCTTCTGTACTTATCTATCTATTTTGGTGGTATTGGTTCAGTTGAGTTCAGTAAACTGGGAATGAAACTTTTGGTGGTTGGTTAATTAGGTTATCTAATTCTATAGTTTTGGTACATATTGATTTGTTAATTACAAAGTATACTCCTGCTAAATATTGGCTGGCAGCGTTGATTCCCCAGTGAGTCGGGGTGATGAGGCTGAGGGTGATGACCATGAATGCGCGTTCGCTGCATGCTGGTGGTCAGGATACCCGTTGAAGCCGTGGGTGCTGGCTGGCTGTGTGACTCGCCTCACGAAAGCTTGCGGGAGTGATGATGATGACGTCAGGCTGAAGTAGCTGCACGAAGGCTGCGCTGACGTTCATACTCGGGGTCACCAATTTAGGGGTATGAGGAATAGGGTGTAAAGTTCACTCATCCACCATAGAAAAGGGAGGATCCTCCGACCAGACGGGTGTTGTGTCTGGCGGGCAACTGCCCATCGGTTTGGAGTTGAAATCTTGTATCTATGTCGATCGCTCGGTAAACTCTAACTGCGCGATGCAGGATTTGTGTGACGTCATGTCTTTGATGCGTAGTTCGTATGTGGCGGTGTAACCACTACAATTTCTTATCAAAATTATCATTTACCATAGAACAGTTGAAGTATTAACAGGTTTAAGAAGAAACAGATTGGTTATTTGGTAACCTATGGTTATTAACTATTTGTATGCCGGAACGTGGATCCACGCGAGACAATGGTTTTTAATTTTTTTCTGTAATTACGACATACGAGAGGTTAATCACTAGCTTCCGCCAGAGGGTTCGCCCGCGTTGATATCTTTTTAATAAATTTATAGCCTATTTTACTCAGTGATAATATAGCAATATCCAGTATATTGCTATATGCTGATATGTTTTTTAAAAAAAGTTGCGGTTCAGCAATTTTTGAGTTTATTCAATACAAAAAAAAATACAAATCTTTTCTCTTTTTAATATTAGTGTAAATAAGTACATTAAGGTGCATCACTTTTTGGGAAATATACCTACAAAGCTATGACAAACATACTAAGTGAATAGAAAAATCTGATAATTCAAAAAATTGGTACATCGATATTATCTGGTGTTCGATTTAGCAACAGTAGGTATCTGGTCGACCGACCTCTGCTCGAGTGAAAATAAAGAAAATGAATTTTCCCAGAAACGAGACCTAGCTAGATCAATATTTCGCACCCGTAAACCCCTATACTGCAATTTTCTTAAAAATTGTTTTCGAGAACGTAATTACAAATATGTATACAAATATTGTTCATTTAATAATATAGGATTTAGAAAACTTACACAAAATACTATAATACATATTAAAACAATACTATACCTATTTATTAGATTAATTAACCAAAGTTTCAAAACATTATATTCACCTGAACTAAATAAAACATTTAAATTAGAAAAACACCCTCAAAAAACTTTGCATGTGACTTGCTTAACATAATGGACTTTCGGACTTCATAATTAAAACTTCAAAATCTCCACAAGTTTTTTTGACACTCCTAGCTTAGTTTAATTAATCTTTTTAAGGTTCAAAGACTCAAGTGTTAATTAATTTATAAATATCCTACTTATTATTTTATATTTAGTGCTGTTATTTTCTGGCTCCGAGAACAGAAATTGAAATTTAGTTGTACAGATATTTTAGATTTTTTTATTAGAAACTAGATAATTATTTATTATTTTTTTTAATTATAAATTTAATTATATTTAAGTAATGATTAGATATGATATTGTGTCGAACAAATAATGTATACTTTGTAAATACTCTTTTAGTTCACCATTTAATGTTTCATTCGTTAAAAGATGAAATTACCTATGACGTATATTAAAAATAATAAAATTTCAGTTTTGATTTCTTATTTTCTAACATTCTACTTACCACTGCGCTACAATATTTTTGCCCTGTTGTATTTACCATAATTGAGGGGCTTGTGGCTAAGTAATAACAGCTGCACGGGTCGATCGATCAGGTTAAGCTACGCTTGCCGCGGTTGGTCCGTGGATGGGTGACCATCTTTACATACCAAGTCCCCTCCGTGCTTCGGAAATCACGTTAAGCCGTTGGTCCCGGCTGTCATTTGTAGATCTTTGACAGTCGCTACGGGTAGTTAGAAGCCCAAAAAGTCTGACAACCAGTCTTACCAAGGGGTATCGTGTTACCTAGTTACTAGGTTGTGGAGGTCAGATAGGCAGTCGCTCCATGTAAAATACTGGTATTCAGCTGCATCCGGTTAGACTGGAAGCCGACCCCAACATAGTTGGGAAAAGGCTAGGCAGATGATGTATTTACCATAATTCTTGCTTAGTTAGCAGTAAGTTCTTGCTAGACGTAGTCCTTTCTATGTTTTATAAGTTTGTAAAGATTTTTTTCTTTTATTTAAGGGTGCCTAAAGATTGGAGGTCTGCCCGGCTTGGGCAGAGCAACGCCGTGTCCTCGTAGAGGCGATCGGCAGCGGTGATCTCTCGCGTCCGGTCCTGGTTCAGGCCATGGATGCTCGCGAAGGAGGAGGCGGAACGCGTGAGGGAGAGGCAAAGTTCGCGCCCTCACGCCCCTAACCGCCGCAGGAGGAGACGCCCGGGGCAGGAATCACGAGCCGATTTCCGGCCACCGTAGGCGCGGGCTTGCGGTCGGTGAGCAATGGGTAGCTCGCCGTCCGATAAGGACCAAGCCCAAGTCGACGGCGCGTCGTGTTCCTCGCGCACCTCAAAGAGATGTCAGCAGAATTGACGGGGTTCGCTAGGGCCAATGCCTGCCGGGGGTTCGAAGAAAACCGATAGGGAAATCGTGGCCCCCGGCAACAGGGCAACCGAAGGAACACGGGTGGGTTTTAGCCAGTAAGAATCTGACACGCCTTTCCGCTCCGCCTAGAGCGGGAGAAGTAATTTGAAAATTTCCCAACCAAAAAAAAAAGGGTGCCTAAAGATTTGACAAGAAAACAAGCAAAAAAAAGGGATATAAAAATAAAACCAGAATTTTCAGTAACAAATCATGTTTAATTAAACTTCAAAACCATACAAAATGTCCTCATTGTCAACATTAAGTTGTTCTTAAAACTATTAAGTACATGTCGTATGTACACATAATTATTTATTTCGTATTTATTAAAACGTAAGCAAAGCTGTGCAATTGTTAATTACAATTTCATTTAAGTATATAATTTTTATGATAAATATTTATCGGCTTATTGAATTATTCCGTACCAATTATGATTTTATGGTCAGCGTTATATGAACATGTAACATTTATAAATATTTATTTCTTTTTAAATTTTTGTATGACTATGAAATATTTATGACCAAACATATTTAGCGATTTTCGATTACAAATGCAGTCTTGTTGGACTGCATTTCAAACAAAAATAGCCGACATAAGATTGCAGCATGACAACCAGTAGACAATCATTTCATATAATTTTACAGCGCAAGCCACTTATGTCGTTTTCAGCGCTGCAATCGCTTGATTGTCACACTACAATCTTTTGCCCAAATAGAAGTACAGAAATATCACATCTTGTTCATATAAAACTAAAGCGAGTAACAGGTTATGACAAAACTTGCTATGACAAATTTTGACGCAAGTCGATCAAAACTACCGAGGAATCTAGAGTATTCTCAATGACAGAAACTTATGAAAAATATAGAAAGTATTTCTCGTATACATAATAATGTTTCAGTTTCTCATATCGGTACGGAATAATAAGGGTGTGGACATGTTGAAAGCGGGGGCGATTTTCTTAGTGGATGATTAGCCAGCAGAAGTAGGTGACAAGGATTTTTATTTTATAAACGTAGGAAAATGACGATAACGAAAGATGATTTGAAAGTGGTGGTGTACCTACTTATATTTACTTAATTAAAGGTGAAAATATATCAATTTAAATTGTGCTAAATCAAACTTTATTTCAATCATTATAAACTGTCTGAACCACATTTTATAACTACATATTTACATGGAAATATTTGGATTAATTTGAGTAAAAGAGAAAATGTTTACTACACTGTGAAACTTTTACTAAAAAGTTCTGTTTAAAATAAACTCAGAATCGCGCCTGCTATCACTATGTCCCTCTCCAATAAGACACGGCACAAATGTATTATTTTGGATACCTTATTTCATAAGCATTTACATTTCGTAGGAAAATTATTTACGGCTAGGACTAGACGTGGATACTATTCAGAATTTCAGATATTATTTATAGTATATTTCTAAAATTTTATTAAAAGGATCTTCTCTAAAATATAATAAGTTATTTAAAATTATATTATAAATTGTATAAATCATATTATAAACCTACTTGTAACGAGAGTTTCGTGATTATTGAAATTGAATTTTAAATATTTTATTTTTGTTTATAAATATATATATTGTCAAATATGACTCTTAGTCATATAAAGGCTTGTATTACAATAAATTAATAAGACAATTACAATACATTAATTTGAAATCGACTAGTAAGATTTTTAAGCAAACAATTTACTAAAAGCTACGTTTTGTGAATATGGCTATTTTTTTTTTTGGTTTATTTTAAATAACCTACCGTTCAGTTCATATCGAGTAAATTATATTTACATTTATATAAGTTCTATTTGAATTTAATATTTATATAAAACTTTATTAGCTTATTTGAATAAAACATTAGGATTGAACTCAATATCATAAATGCTTAAAAGTATTTATTTAAAAAAATATTTTGAAGTTAACAATTTGTGTTAAATGCTTTAGAATTTTTTGTATGGGTTTAAACTTTTGAGCTGTATTTTGAATAAGATTGATGTAAACTATATTGGTTTTTTGTGCAGTAAAAACTTAATGGATTGAAAGAAAGGCTGCTGTTGCAAACAATAACTTTGTAGTATCATTCCAGACTCGTTGAACTGGATTGAAAACATAAAACTGAGAATAACCATGCTTTGTTACACGATTACTCGGAGTAAAGTGCTGCGGATCGGAAACTCGCTTTCATAGAATTTGTTTCGTTCAAAAGAAATATTTGCTTGAATCCATCATATTTTTTTGTCGTTAATGTAAAAATACAATCAAGTGTAAGATCTTCAAAGTTATAAAAAAGATAACCACTACAATCAATGACCTAACTGTCGTCAAAGAATTTAAAATTCGAACACAAAAGATGGCTACCGTCGATGTCTACAATATTCTGTGACCTCTCGACCAATCGAAGGCAAGAGATAGGCCTGAGGGAAATCACTGCGTCCATCGATTGACCATCTGTCTTTTAGTGATAACAATTGGGACACTGATCGACTAACCTAAAGATATTTAAGATTTGGATCAAATAGAAAGAAAAGCGATTCAATCAATCCAGCCGTTCCTTGAGATATTTGTCAACCTTTCAATCTGATAAGACAAAGCCATGTTTAAGTTATTGTTCAGATACATTATTTCTCTTCGACGCTCTATAAATAGTTTAGAAAGTTTATTTAGCCGCATTAAAAATGTTTTGGAAAAAATTGTTCTTTGAAATTCCAAAGAATTGAAACTGGCAATTCGGAAGAAAGCTTGTTTATTTTTAAATAAAAAATATGGTTTTACATTTTGCTAAGAAAACATCATGATTTGGTATAAAAAGAGTATTTTCAAAATAGAAAATGATCATCGTATTGAAAACTTTCGTTGATAATGCTGTTTATCTGAAAATAGAAAAATAGCAATATATTAGGACCATTAAGTAATTTAAAAAAACTGGTTAAGTGCGAGACGGACTCGCACACGAAGGGTTCCGTACCATTATCTATAAAAACTGCACAAAAATCATGTCTGTTGAATGGGAGCCCCCTTAAATATTTATTTTATTCTGTTTTTTAGTATTTTGTTGTTATAGCGGCAACAGAAATACCACATCTGTGAAAATTTCAACTGACTAACTATCACGGTTCATGAGATACAGCCTGGTGATAGACGGACAGACAGACGGACGGACAGCGGAGAATTAGTAATAGGGTCCCGTTTTACTCTTTGGGTACGGAACCCTAAAAACTACGTTTTTGAGTCATTCGATGAAGAAGAAATCAGCTAATAGTTATTTACAAAATTACTTAGATTTTCCATTTTATCAAATATCTTTGGAAAAAGTAAAGAAAACAAAGTTTAAAAAAAAGATAACGATAATATGAAATTCTGAAATCAAAGTTAATTTTAAATTCTGATAACATGTCATTTTTCTTTCTGAGAGTTAATTTACCTTGTAATTTTTTTTTTGTACCATTTTTTTGAGTTATCAAAATACTATTCTCACCTTAAAACACTTGTACCCTATGGTTCTCCCGATCGCAGACAATAATATTGCCACCAGACATGACTGCTATGCCTTCTAGACCCTTGAACTCCCCATCACCGGATCCCCAAGACCCGAAAGCTCTGAGGAAGTTGCCATCAGGGTGGAAGATCTGGATACGATTGTTGCCAGAATCTGCGACCACGATGTAGCCTTGGTCATCTACTGCTACACCCCTGGAGATAGAAAAAGAGAGAGTTAGAGAATGAGGAATGATAGAGTGAGAGGGAATGAGTTTTGCTATTACTATAGGGACGAGAGCTGTAGTTCACGTGGTGAAAAGATTAGCTGATAGTTAATTGATTCAGGCGTGTCCTTGCGGAAATCCATTATAAAATACAATAGACGTGGATATATTTAGTAACCTGTTCCGCTTAGCTATTTCTAAAGAGCCATGAAATACTCTGAAAGAAATCGACACGTGTTACCTCTCAACGAGGTATCCTCAGGATGACGATTGACTGGTCGCGAACTCGAACACGGCATGTTGCCACAATGAGCACTGAGCGCTATTGTCAGCGTTCAGCGCTCCTTGTGGCAATACGCCGTGCTAGCTGACATATGACCGATAATTTATCATTTAAATTATGTTTTGTGTTGCATAATGTAAATTATTTTGCATACTATTGTATGGAATCTTTTTTTTCTAATTTGAACAGACAGCTGTGCTGCTGGGGAGTTTGTTGCGCCACTTCTTCTTCCCAGCTAAAGCACTAGGAAGTAGTGAAGGGTGGGCGTTTTTGGGGGACTGTCTTATGTAATTTTGATGTTCGAAAAGTGCTGATTCTCAGCCTAGTTTGAATAAATGACTTTTGAATTGATGAACGAAGTTGCATCAAAAAAGCTAAGCTATTTTGAATAATTGATTCTGCTGGTCAACTCGAATTAGAAAGAGCTCTGTCTACGCAGTAATTTAAAGATTTGCCTCCTAAGTAACAGAAGTAGATACTCCTCTAATAGTATTGTGAGATCATTGAACAAGTGCTCAGCGAAGTCGGACTTTATTCCAGCAAAACCGGTTCCAATAACCATTTTAAGTTTTAGAAAAAACCGTTCACGATCTAAAGTGCATATTCATGTCGCAGTCTCTTAAAAGAATGGCCAGTATTTCAGATCATAGGCCGTTTTTAGGTCATAACAAAATTCAACAAAAAGTACAAAACTAAAAACACCATATTTCAAAAGCCAGTTGTAAATGTCACACACATTTTTGTTGTACGCTCACAGAATTAATAAGGTTAGGTATAAGGTTATCACATCCAACTCCTACAATAAAATATGAACTTACAACTGGGTTGGTGAACATAAAAATAGCAATAATGTAAGTCATTTTGTTCTTGAAACGGAGAGTTGTAAAACATCGTTCGGTCACGTCTTCCGGTCATATTTTATTATTGCGAACAGAATTCGGTCAAGGTACGTCTGGACTCAGGTTGAGAATATTGGCATCTCTGTTACGAAGGTTGGCACTCACTTTTATCGTTGGAGAGCGATTTGAAAGAGTATTTTGTTAGACAAGGTTGGATCTATTAAGTTTGTTCATGTATTTTTGATTGTGACCGAGATTCCAGACGGGGACTTGTCTGCGACGGTGTCAAGATTTTTTGCTGTGCAATTTTTTGTGACTCAAAATGTTATTTTAGTATATTCGTTGTTTATGAATTTGCAGTCAAGAATTAGGTCGAGAGTGGACATATTTTTAGACACTAATCTTTGCTTTACATACCTTTATATACACAACTAGCTTACCTGGCAAACGTTATTTTGCGACCACCCTTATCACTTAGGGGTATGAAAAATAGATTACGATCGATTCTCAGACCTACCAAATATACATATAAAATTTCATAAAAATCGATCAAGCCGTTTCGGATGAGTATAGCAACTAACACTGTGATACGAGAATTTAAATATAAGGAATTTAATAATCATTATAAATTTTAGAGAAGCAATCTTGCTCAACATAAATCATGACTTCAACCATAATCTTAAAGCTAGTTCTAGCTAAATTACTGTACGATTTTAGAGGCAGTACATAGTTGCCTCCAAACTATAAACTGGTCACGTTACCATCGATATCTTTACCAAAGTCTTTAAACTATTCGCTATTTGATAGTGTAGCAAACAACTCAACACTCATGGACTTAGGGCTGATTTTACCGATGAAACTAAACGCGATCAGCACGTCTAAACTGTGTTCAAGAGCTATCGCTTTCCATATTCCCAAACAATGATGACACTGACAGCTCTTGAACGCAGTTTAAATGTACTGATCGCGTTCAATTTCATTGGTGAATTTCGCCCTCAGTGGTTAGAATATCGTTTAACGTAAATATTTGGTACAAGTTCAGGATTTAAGGGACCGTAAAGCTAAATTAGAAGACCAACCGACCGCACTTTATAGGGTCATTGGAAACACACGTTAAGACCAATTCGGCTTCAGTTTCAAAGATGTTAAGGATCTTAGGTTTATGAGCTAATTTTGGAAGTAATTAGCTAAGTAAATGATCTAATTTTGCTGGAGTTAGGTTAAGGAAGTAGGAACTAAAGAAGTGGTGTGTGGTTGATGAGGTTCTTGCATTTTATTCTTGAACTGCAATCACATAATTTTGTGAGACTTTTTGCGCAAATGACTACGCTTTTTCGTTCATCTAACCTGGCTAACATTGGCATCATTATCAATAGGTATCATCCAATACCGATCTTGTCCTGCTTTATAGATTTCTAATACTTTTAGTGCTAGCTTGTTTGCTTCCTACTAAGAACAATGGTCTAATAAACTCTTAAAATATTTTTGGAACGCGTCTTGCGCTTTAACGCGGAGTACATTGGCAGAAATCGTCACGTAAGAAAACAGCGTTATGCCTGAAAAAGTCAGTGTTTGTTTTGAAAAAAAAAAACTTTTTACACTTGAAACCTGAGGCCATACTAGATGGCTCTGTATTGATACATAATATACAGCGAAAGGAACTACGTTCCAACCGCCTATCATGTAATGAACGTAATTTTTGTTTTATGTCATCACGTCATCATCCCAAGTGTAGCGTTGACAAATAGGAAGTATGGAGGTTATAAATGCTATGCAATAGCTTTACCGCGGCAGTCCCCGAATGCCACACGTTTTTTTTATTTTTATTAACCTGTATTGTCCCACTGCTGGGCCAAGATCTCCCCATAGCTTTTCACTCTTCTCGGTGTTTGGCTTAATTATTTCTTAAATTTTCTCTTACCTCGGGAACTTAAACTGTCCATCTTCAGATCCTTCCTCGCCGAACGACGAGAGGACCCTTCCATTGACATCGAAGACCTGTATCCTATGGTTGTTGGAGTCTGACACCAGGACCCTGTTGGTGCTGGAGACGGCGATGTAGTGGGGGTGTTCTAACTGGCCAAGCTTGGACCCAAAGGACCCAAACTTGCCAACGAACGTGCCATCGGATTGGAACACCTGGGAAAAGAAAGAGATAGAATGAGTTTTATTGTTCAGTGGGGCTGTGAAAACATTGACCAAACTTAGAACTTTGTCCTATTGTCCGATATAAAATGACGCATCAAAGATGTGACACATAACTACTGATGACTAATAGTTAAACACCATTCCGTTTCTGTTAACCGTTTAAAGGGGACAGAGACAAAAATTATGTTTTAAATAAGTTTAGTGTTTTGAATGCATTCAGTAATTTGTGGTGCAAGCATCGTCGTTTAAAATTGGTCAACATTTTCGCAGTATGTAAAATTTTACATGAAAATAATACTTCATATAAGTTTAAATAAGTAGCAAATACAAAATATTTACTAAGGTGAGTAGGATATAGTACATTACTGTCACAGCCTGCAGCAAGGGCATTGATGGACGATTGTGAAAATGTGGGCCGAGGCAAAACTGAGGCACACATACGCGAGTCAATCAATGCCTGGTTGAAGTCAAGGCTTGTATAGTACTATTCTATAAATTATAAATTCCAAAATTACTAACAAACAACGATAATTTTGCACTCGCCAATATTTTAATTTATTAGTTCTTTACTTTAAACAGCTCTATTTTAAAATCTTTGAAAAGTTACTTCCTTGGTTGCCATGTGTTCCATTTTAAAATAATGACAGATAAGGATTTTCATACAAAAATAACCGGCCGGGCACTCGCATATATTCGTCCAGTATAGCATTTTTGATTTATCTCGAAAAAGGTTGTCATAATAATGCTCGAATTTCCAACCATTTTTGAGATTTATTTAGATGTTCTATCTGATTTAAATGTTGACATTTCAATTATCTCTTTTTTTTTTTTTTTTTTTTTTTTTCTCTTGAAAGGTCTGCGTTATTCATAAGTTAGCTACGACTAATTTGTGAAACTTTACTATAGACTCAGTAATTATAGCTCCACGTAGTAGTTGAACAATAATTAAATAATTATAGTGACCATTCATGCTGAATTCTTTGAGTAAGTGAATTGAAGGGAATGTGCTTAATTGTAGAACCATTTGCAGAGCCAAAATTGAAATTGTAGAACCGAAATAAGTTTATACATAATGATTAGTATTTATCTGTAGTTAGGAGTCAGCAATGAAAGCCGCTAATTATTTTTTAGTTTTTTTGAATATTTACTGTTTCTAAATCTTCTATTATTTTCATCTATTCAATTAATATTCACTACAAAGATTTCTTGTAATTCCTTCTGTAACTTGGAAAGTTTGGTAATTTACTTTTGTCTATGGCCATTAATTTGCTTAAAATAAAAAATTTGAACTGTGGGGTAAGTGCGTAATACACTTACAATGATAATGCCTTTCAATTTGACAATTCAACAACATTAATCGCGTTATTTACGTTGTTGAGTAGACGAATTTTTCAAACACGAAGTAATGTATTAACAATGGATCAAAATCCTTAGGATTATGATTGAAGGTGTGTTCCACAATTAGGGTGCTTAAATACGTCTTCAGTTAATCGGTCATTTTATTCCAAGTCATCAAAAAATACCACATACCTGTACTCTATGGTTTTCCTTGTCACAGACGTATATAAATCCGAGCGCGTCCGTGGTGATGCCCCACGGGTAGTTGAACTTGCCGTCGCCAGTGCCCTGGCTACCAAACGCCCTCAGGAAACGACCTTGAGGGTCAAATACCTATTAGGACAAAGACACATACTTTAATTAATTGCTTTTCTCGATGCTGAGTAGAGGTGTGGTGGCTTACAAGGTGGGTCGTGGGTTCTGACTTCGAACTCAGGCAAGCTTTACTTTGTGTAATTTATTTCATCTCCACTGCACTCAAAACGCTAAAGAAAAATATCGTGAGGAAACCGGTGTCCAAGAACCGAAACTTCGAAGACTTGTGACATCTACCAACCCGCACTGGGCCCGCGTGATGGATTACGGCCCACTCCCTTTCACAGAGAGGAGACCTGATGTCTCAGCAGTGGGAACTTTAAAGGGTGATTATGCTGCTGGATTGGTCACTTGCTGGGAAGATTTTGTTATGCTTTTAATCCATAAAGGACCAAAAACAATGTCATTACCATTATGCTGTCCAATTTTAACGAGAACGTGCAGTGGTATAAAACTGCCACGAGAAAAAGGACCAACACTCTATAAGTATATTATTATTGGTCCTACATTAAAGTCCTTCTTATTGATTTACATTTTAAATTGCGTGGTTACGAGTAATTAATAAACGAATATTATAATTGTGAGGTTCGTGATATTGAAACCTTAATCACTGAAAACTTCGTAGTAAAACGTTATTGGGTTTCTTTCGTATTTGTTACTTTAATTAATTTTATATTCCTAATAGTTTCTAGGTACGTCTACTTCATATAAATTTAGAATTGGGATTATTCACTTTAACTCTAAATATTAGTTTTGTCTCCACTATATTAAATATCTTAAAAGTCAATCAAAATTATGAGAAAACTCATCCAAGGCGGTTGAAATACCATATAATAGCTTTGAGGGTAACGGACCAAAAAAGAAGTAAACGACCTGTCACATAATGCACTTAAAAGTTCTTTAAACCTAAAACATCGTTGCACTACGCAGTTTAACGTGCACCAGCCACGTGTTAGAACTTGGAATCCTGCCAATCCGTGAGACAAAGATTATTAAAATACCCAAACGACCATTTCCCTGTTAATACTCCCATGGTAAAGTACCTGATGATGCCAAATTCTGGATTATACCTATTTTAAATGTGACGGTGAGTTTGTTTTTGGGACTTTTATGGCTTGACTACATAGACTAACTGGTAATTAGTGACCAATACTTAAACACGTGACTTTACTCATCATTATGAACAACTTATACTATGGGACAAAACCTGACAATGCGAATAACAAATCAGCTGTTCCATACATTTTGACGAGTTTTGCGAACATAAATGTAGGTAAAGCTGATTTTTTTATTCGTGTTTTCAGGTTTTGTACACTAATTACCTTGTCATGCCTTTAACGGCTTAGATGACGAACGAAGGAATTTAGATGATTTAGCACATGTGTGAGCACTATGTCATCATCATCATCATCAGCCTATAATGTTCCCACTGCTGGGACACAGGCCTTCTCTCTGTGAGAGGGAGTGGACCGTAATCCACCACGCGGGCCCAGTGCGTGTTGGTAGATGTCACATGTCTTCGAATTTTTGGTTCTAAGACATGCCGGTTTCCTCACGATGTTTTCCTTCACCGTTTTGAGAGCAGTGGTGATGAAATAATTTACACAAAGCAAAGCGCCTGTCTGGATACGAACCTACGACGTACAACTCGTAAGTCGCGGCCGTTACCACTGGGCCACCACTGCTGTCCGCTAATTACCAATCACCCTACATAAAAAATCTTTTTTCTTTATAATATTATTATAAAGAAAAAAGATTTGTATTTTTGTTTGTAATTAATAAACTCAAAAACAACTGGACCGATTTAAAAAATTCTTTCATCAGTAGAATGCTATATCATTACTGAGTAACATAGGCTATAATTTTTAAAGATATCACGCGGGTAAAGCAGCTAACAGAAGCTAGTGCCCAATAAATGTAATAATAATATTCAGCACTTATCATCATAAACAGACATTTTTCATTCCGCAACATTTAGGAGGAACAAAAACATATTCGCACATAAACTACTATATCATCTTTATTGGGGCTATCAGTTACATTAGCAAAAAACGTTGTCAAATTATCCTTATAGCCTAATAAAGTAGGATAGATGTCCAAAGGGTGTCCAAAAAAGTGCAATTTATCTTCAGCATCTAATAGCTATTTCCGCAAGCTCACGCCTAAACCACTATTTTGGTCCTTCGAGACGGTCAACAGTCTGACTGACACTAATGAATTACCGCCTGGACAAATAGACGAATAGAATACAAATTCAGATCTCCCGGGAAATATGCTGAGATGGGATCACTCCTGTTAGAGTTGTTTCGTTTTCGAATACTGCGTCAAGAGCGTGTCTCGTCTACCTTTACAGAAGGATCCCTAGTGATTGTAGGTGCGTACGGACTGTTTGATGAGTAATGGTGACAAAGAAAATGATCTGAGAAGCAGCCTTTGAACAAACTCGAAACGTCGATTAATAAAACTTTATTACAAAAAGGAACGAGCTTTGTTTGAGAAAAAGGTAACTATTCATCTCGAGTGTTTTCCAAGAATTTACAACGTGTGAAATTACACAAAGATGTAAAAATAATTTATATTTCTAAATCCGCTCTTATATTTTTTACAAGAAAAATAAAACATACATCTCCCCGCAAAATGAGAATGATGACACATAAACATAAGCCTATATTTGTTAAGGTAAACATGTCCCAAATGGTACCCTGTGTTTTGAAGCCAAGTGTGGCAAAAATATGTTGACATTAATGGTTTACTGCGAGAACAAAAAGACGAATGGAATTGAAATTCTTACTTTCAGAGAGAAGGTAGTAGCAAGTTCTCGAAATACAATTTCGGAATCGCAAATCTGTTTTAGTTTCGAGATCATAGCGGGAAATATGTGAGTACGTAGGATATATTGATGACAGGGCAAATGTGATTTCTGGTTCAGTAACGTCGTGAGCAAAATTGGTATTGGAATATTTCTCGTCGATATTTTTGATTCGAGCTATTGTGATCAATAATGTACAAGAGATGTGAGAGGTGATTGTCACATTAAACATTCAGAGAATCTTTACGATGTTTTTGTGAAAAACCATTGAAATAAAATTAAGGATGATAAACAAGTCTTCAAACCATAAACATTGTTTAAATATGTTAATTTTTATAACGATTTGAAGATAAAGATACGTTGACCTTGCCTTATTTTTATTCCAAAGTGTTTTGGATGCATTGCAATTGCCTGCCAAAATACTTTTCAGTTCAAGTGCAAATATTCTGAATACTTTAACCACCGTGTCAGTTTATTTTATAGTAATTATAATTTCAAAGGCATAAAGATCAAAACAAAAAAATTGTTTGGTAGTTAACAGAGAATTTGAGAGTCAATTCTTTTGTAAAACTTTAATTTACCAAATTATGGAAAGTTGAGGTATGATAAGGGTGAACTTTTTGTCTCGTGTTTGACCTTAGAGCTATGTAAGTTTGTTTAACTTGAAAGTCCGGTCACGCATAATCCTTTCAAGTATGACTGAGAGCTTTTTTAGATCTAAAATAAAGTACTTCTAGCTATTCCAAAATGAGTAAAATCGGGGATTTATTCTCTATTGAAGTCTGAGTTATTAAGGCTTTGTTATTTTAAGTAGACGAAGTATTAAGAAGACTCACCATCGTATTGTGAATGTATAAACAGAGCCACTTTGAATTTTAAATTTTAATACTATTCATATTTGCGAGATGTTACTTCGCTGGTACTTGTTCATTCTCTTTTGTTTTAAATAAATGTACGGGTTGCAAGGAATAGCATTAGCATTAGGAAGGTGTGTATATTTTAGAATGCAAATAATTGGCGCTTTTACAGATATGTTGAGGTTGTAAAAATTTAGCACATGTAATTTAGTTTTATTGGTTGTGACAGTTATTTGGATGACAAGATTTAAATTTTGGTTTATCGTATTTAAAATTATTAATAAATAAACTAATGGAACTTTATTTTAATTATGTAAAAAATGTCCTTTCATACAAGGTTTTTTTGATATGTTCGTAAAGAAAAAAAAAAAACAATCCGCCTAGCCTTTTTCCAACTATGTTGGGGTCGACTTCCAGTCTAACCGAATGCAGCTGAATACCGGTATTTTACATGGAGCGACTGCTTATTTAATCCCCATAACCCAGTAACTGGATAATACGATCTCTTTGGTAAGACTAGTTGTCAGACTTTCGGTCTTTTGACGACCCGTAAAGACTGTTAAATATCCACGAATGACAGCTGGGACCAACGGCTTTCCGAGGCACGGACGAGTCTCGATATATAAAGATGGTCACCCATCCATAGACCAACCGGCAACCTTAGCTTAACCTGATGGATCGACCTGTGCGACAGTTATTACTTACCTTCGTGTACATAATTTATTTAGTAAAACAAAACCTTAACTGTAACCCCTAGATCAAATGACACGAAATTCACTCTTTTTTGTCTTGAGAAAATCAGTAGAATTTGTGATTTAAAATCTGGTCCTTCCAAACCGATCTGACTAACTTACAGATCTAGTTTACATGAAGAATACTTATCGCCGGCCCCGCAGAATAAACGCGTAAGTACTATTGAGGCGGTTTTGATGTTAATCCATATTCGTTATGTATAGGTCAAAATACATCACCTCAATGTTTTCCAGATTTTTACATCAATTATTTACGAAGTTACATACACACGATATACCGTAACATAATGTTATAATTCCGACCTTGATGATATAAAAACTTAATTATCTATTAAATTATCAGATTTTTTTCGACTGCACCAGAATAAACGCGTAATAGCCCATTAACGGTATCACTGTACTGCGAAAAACGCAAGTACATTGCAAACAAAAAAAAAAAAATAGTTGATAAGAAAAAATTACTCAAAGTAACATTAACGTTAAAAAAAAACTAAAACATTTCTGTAAAATGTATTTTTATCAATGACTCAAAAACAGTACCTGTTTAACACTTAACATTAATTAGATTTTCTACAAAAAAAAAAAATCTTTTAAACGACGTAAAAAACAAACTTCTATTCGGTGTAGCCATAAAGTTATGGATCAATTTAGGTTTTTTATTTTTCCTGTAAAATTGACTTTTTACACTTGCGCGTTTATTCTGCGGGGGCGGCGTTATGTTTACCTATATTGTGTAAAGGAAATCCTGCATTCGGAATATATATAAAACAAAAACATAAAACCTTTATCTTAGAGAACAGGATAAGAATGTAATATGATTTAGAAAATACGTTTTCCATATTGACGTTCTTATGGAATATGGTTAGTCTCGTAAATATTTTGTTTGTTTTCTTGTGCTAGTAAACTTTCTCTTTTTATTTGGCCCAAAGACTGTATCAATAATATGGTTTCTAACTAAATAAAGACGGGTATTAAAAATATTGAAGTTTATCTTGATCAATTACTTGGATTCTAAGCAATAAGTCAACTATGAACAAAGTAAATCATATAGTCACAATTTGATGGTAGGTGTGGTCAGCAACAAAAGTCCATTAACACTGTCACTTTACATATCATTATTATTGACAAAAAATTATTCGATAAATTTTAACTATACACATAGTGGGTAGCTTAAGAGTTAATATTCTTAAAATTTTACTACTGTTCTGATTTTAATAAAATATTTAGCTTAATAATTAAGATTTTAAAAAACCAAAGTGTTAATCGATTGAACTTTTGTTGCTGTTAAACTTCGGTTTATATTAAACATTGTTTTTCTCATTTCTTGTAACACAAAACTACCCCAATATCTCTAGGTCTGTGTTTGTATATTAAAGGAAGGCTACTCCTTCCATAATTCCGTTTTGAAATTCATTTTTGAATTTTACTATTTATTTGATTTTATTATGACATATTTTGTCTGTAATTAATATTGACTACTTTTTGTACTGACTCTAATTGTATATTTAATTATTGACCATATTTTTGCACTCGACTCTAATTTTATATAAGAAACTGTTATTAATAATTAATTTATAATTGCCAATTTAATTAACAACGTACAAATATTTTGTACGCCGAGTGAGGCAAAACATGTTGGACCGGTAAAACTATTTTTCCATCTATATGTGCATATTCATGTATCATGTTACACATGTTTGAACAAATAAATTTATCTTTATCTTTAAAAACTGCACTGCAAAGTTTAATCGACCCAATCAATTACAGATTACACGTTGAAAAAGAAACCTTGTTCATTTCGCAATGATGTGCTGATGTGGCGAACTTATCAAACCGATATATTTAACTGCGCCACAGTTTGGCTTCACTGCAAGCTTTTAACAGATAAGTTATAGCAGCTGGTATTTAGCAGCTGTTATTAATGGGTCTTATTGGTAAGTCGTGGTGATTATTAATTGTCGTTGGTTTGAAGTTTATTTATAGTATTTTGTATTAATATTTCACTGTCGCTTGGGACAGACAATTCAAATGATTTGTAAGGATGTGAAGATACGTATTGCAAAATACTTATTAACAACAATTACCTGGGCGACCGAGCTCTGCTCTGGTGAAAATAGAGAATGCTAATTTAGTAGTATAGGAAAGTTCATATTAATCCATGTATAGTACCTACCTACTTATTCCATACTGCCATGATAGTAGATACTTACTAATTCCATGTTGCCATGTCATTATTCAATATCTTGTTCTAAACTTTAAGCGACCGAGCTCTGCTCGGGTGAAAATATGGAGAAAACAAATTTTCCCAGATATGAGACCTAGCTAGATCGATTTTTCGACACCGTAAACCTCTATATTGCAACTTTCATCGAAATTGTTAGAGCTGATTTCGAGAACGTGAGTACAAATACATAAACTTAAGAGCAATATTTGTATATACATAGAAATATTGCTCGTTTAATAGTATAAGATGTGCTGTAATACCTGTCATTTTAATAGAGATAAAATGTTACAAATAAGACAATTTCTAAGTCTTGTTTTGAAATTTAGATAACATAGATTCATATTTTGCCGCTGCACAAACTTAAATCGCCATCAGGTACAGGCTTGAGAGTAGACACTTGGGCCTGCTTTCACCATAATTAACTAAATGGGTTTAGCGCTAAACTTTATTTGCAAACATCATCCTGTCATCCTGAAATTTTCAAATGATTGACTAGTTTTAAATTCTTTTAGCGGTAATCGAATTTAATTATTTGTGGTGACAGCGGGCTTAAAAACAAGATAATCCAAAAACTAAAACTCACTTGTATGCGATGATTATATCTATCAGCAATGATGTACTGTCCGATCCTGTTGACCGCGACACCGGCAAGGCAGTCAAACTCTCCCTCACCGCTGCCGTATTGGCCAAACTCTTTCACGAAAATACCGTTGGAATCGAACACCTGCGGAGAAAAGGACCATTAGGAACACTTTAGCTAAAAAAGATCGTTAGGATATTTCGTTTCTGTTTTTAGAAACTATGTTACACAAATGTATTTCAGAATATAGATACGTGTATCTTAAGGTGCTCCCTGACCGGGAGCATTCGCCTGTAATGTGATGTTATAGATTCAATTTTGAGCATTACGTTACATTACTGCCTCCCTGACTGACGAGCATTCGCTTCTAATGTAACATTTCACATTAAATATTTCAGACTTTGCGCACTGTAATGCTTGGTTCTCCTCCCTCACCGATGTAATGCTGGAATTGTTTCATTCAGGTTAAGAGCGTTTATTCTGGAAGTGGGCAACGTCGCAATCTATCAAATATTTCGCTGTTTTGATTAATTTGGCAATATTACTGTATGGAAATATGAAATATGGCTAACTAGTGCAATTATTAATATCGTAACACCGAATATTTAGTTTTAGATTTAAAAAAAGTATTTGGAAACTTTCGAAATGCCTTTTTTACACCTAAAACGGTTACAACATCAAATTCAGTGTTATAATTGCAATTCATTATTAAAATTCTAGTTCACTAGTTAGCGATATTTCATGTTTCCAAACAGTAATATAGCCAAATTAATCAAAACAGATAAATATTTGACAGCTTTTTGCTACTTTGCCAACATTTAAAATGAACGCTCTTAAGCACTGTAATGCTCGGTTCTCCTCCCTCACTCATGTAATGCTCGACTCTGAACGTTACATTACAGGCGAATGCTCCCGGTGAAGGAGCACCTTTATGCTGGTATTATTAAACCGGTCGTGTAGGTTATTTTCAGACGAGGGCCCATCGCTGATTACATCTTTGTTTAACAGAAGGAGCTCTATTAAATTAATTTTAGTTAAAATAATTAATTAATAAAGTAAATTAAATCTAGATTTGGTACAGAAATCATAAGAGGCAGTTTATAAATACTAGTCTTATTTTACGTCGAATAACAATGATCGTTTATGTTTTAGAAATACAAGTGCATTTTCTTGTTACAGCAATAATATGAAAAGCAAGGCTTGCTACTTTAGTAAACAGAAATATAGATATTTGCTTTTGCTTTTATTAAAATGACCTTCATGCAGTATCAATTCAAGATGCATAAGCATCGATCGAGTGAACTTTTCAAGGAATATCGTATTCTATTTGGAGAGGCAATATGTTTACAAATTGCCTCCAGCAGAGAGTTATAACCCTATCAAAAGTATTTGTATTATCTATAGTGAAAGCTCCGTCTCGAAAGACCGCTTTTATTTTTAGCCCTTCAAGTATTTGTGGAACCTAAAATACCTTTGCAATTAACCGAGCAATGTTTACGTCCCCATTTAAATTGGAATAGTTCGAAATTTTTGTTTTGACCTTGTGCCAAAATGGAGAGCATGCGGCCAACATCACTTCATCATTTATATTTGGAACGTGCTCATCGAGCATCGTTTAAAATAAAGAATAACTCTTTGCTTTCTCAATGCTTTCTTTACAGCAACGAATTGGAATGAAACTGCAGAATTTCTGTACAGCTTTAGTCGAAAACTTGTTTGTATGGAATTGGATTCCGATATTTAGAGTCTAGTTTAATAATAAATATTTTACGATTTCCATGTTCAAGTTGATTTTGTGGTGGATGCAAATTGTTGAGTTTTACATAAAATTCTTGTGGAGTTTGAAGAGTAAATTCCGAGATTCAGGGATTTAACTAGTATTTATGTAACTCGACTGCTTTGAATTTCAAATACAAAGTCTGGTTTAATAGTGCATACACTAAAATTTATTCTAAATCAATAATAAGAACTTTATAATATCTTTGAAACAAAACAACTAAACTCTATAATGCGTGTCATGCATGACAGAAAGATAAAGAATTCTCACCTGCACTCTGTGGTTAGATGAATCGGCCACGACCATTGTGTTGTCGGGACCCACAGCGATACCACGAGGCCAAGTAAAGCATCCGGGTTCGCTCCCCCGACTCCCCACGCTGAATTGTAAACGGCGTTTCTGCATGTACTGGCTCCTAGGGGAGGAACCGGCTGCTGCGAAACCTAGCATCAGAAAAATAGATTAGCACACAAGAATATAACCATTTAAAAAACCATCTGTCAAACCAAAACCTAAGCACTCAATCTATGTACACGCCACTTTTCTCTTTCTAACCTGCTACCGCTGCTGTAGCCGCCGTAGGGGAGATGGGGGAGCCTGCCGCGTTTTTTGAATCGTCATCAGAACTGGCAAGCTCGTTTGCCGAGCGTAATGGTAGCCCAAGAGACAGGCGACGTGACGTACTCGACGTGGTACTAGTAGGTTCGCGGTCCTTGCCCCGCGATCCGTACTTGCTCTTTAAATATCTCGCCCAGGAACTGAGGGCCGCTCCGTCTTTTTCACCGGGAGGAGGCCGTTCGGGCGAGCTCTCTCTAGACTTTAGTGCGTGTGAAGATCGGCTGCGAGACAACTCCGAACCACCAGTGCCGGAGCCGTATCGAGCCGCAAGGTACGCATTGGGTGAGGCTGTTGTCGGTGACACCGGATCGTCCTGATCATCGTCGTCTCCTGCACCGAAACCGGTGTGACTGCTTTTACTTCTAGCGAGACGGTTGCGGCGCTCTTTCAGGGCGAGGTATCTCGATCTAGCCGTGGGATATTTCGTTTCATCGTCTAGAGACGATGCCGGTTCTTCCTCTCTTGGCTTGCTTCCGTATCTGTTGCTTAACGAAGATGCAGCGCTGTACCTAGGCGCGGGCTCTTCTTCCGTCTGCGAAGTCTGTCTAGCGCGGTATCGCGACTGTGTGGGAGTTTCTTTCGTCTTGCTATCGGCTGCATCATTACGGGCATTCGTGCTACGCGCGAGAAGTGGACCGATGTCACTTCGAGCCATCGCCTGGCTCTCGGGCTTTCTTTGCGTGACAGGCTCCTCATCACTCTCCTCCGACGAGTCGGTTTCTTCCTCGGAGCTCGTGTCGGAGTCTTCGTGTACCGGCTCGGCGGGTACTGGTGCGGGCGTGGGTCGCTGGGAGCCGATGAAGCGGCTCTGGACCCGTTGCGCGCCACCGGCTGTACCGTTTGTTGCTGCCGGCGTTGTTCTCTCGTTGCCTGCGGAAGAGAAACGAGATCCAACAGTTGTTGTATGCGCGTTTGGGCTGTACTTTGCTTTTAATTCTGCGATGCTTAAAATGGCACCTGTGTGTTTCACCGCCGAGCCGGAGCTTTCAGTTGACGCACTTGATTCCGTGCTGGGAGCACGAGCGGCTGCTCGGTGCGGTGCTGGTGCTTCAGTGGCTGACGGTCTTCTTGCCGTTGTTACCGGCTTTTGTGGTACAGGTACATTTTTACGCTGATTTCGCTGCAGAGATCCAACAGATTCATCGGATTCACCATCACTGGACGCCTGAGAAATTACATGTAAATCGATATTGACACCAAAACGGTAGGTAATTTTTTTTTGTAGTGTTTGTGTATGTGTATATAAATGAGTTAGATGTGTACGGAGTGTATTTTATGGAATGCCGTTAGTTGTTGCATTTTTTCTTGTTAGTATCGATGATTTTCTTAAAATCTATGTTGTACTGCTGGCTTAATTTTCACTCTCTATCTTCTTCCCAACTCACCTCCCGCGCTGGTGTAGGTGGTTTACGATTTACTGCGCTACGTTCTTCTTCCGCTGGACGAACAGGTGCTCGTTCAGGTTCTTGAGATGAAGCAGCAGCTGCGCCAGCTTTATTTTGTCTTTTGAGGCGTGATATCTCGTCGTCTTCACTTTGTTGCCTCTGCGCAGGTGGTGGACGACGCGGCTGAGGTGTGGGCTGAACTGGCTTAGGGGGTGGTGGAGGTTCTTTTTTTTCTTTCTTCTTTCCGCTGTCAACATCCATTATCCTTTGCATAACACGCGGACAGTCACTCAATCGGAATATGCCACTAAGAGGTCCTCGGGTAGCATCTTCAGTATCAGTGACCTTCTCTTTTTCTTTCTGCTGTTGCTCGGTCTTAGCAGCGCGAGTGGTTTGTTCTGAATCAGAGTCGTTGTCTAGGTGACTCTTGACGAAACGAGAACGGAACCTAGATCTGGTTGGTCTATGTTCGGACTCATAGCCACTGTAGTCATCAGTAGCACCATAGTCTCTCGTGTGCTTTTCAGGCGGTGGAGGACGACGTTCACCGAATTTACGACCACCTAAGACCGGCTCATCGTTTTCTTGCCAACCCTTTGCCTCTTCCTGTGTGCGGAACTGTGTAGCTAAGCGATGATCACTCTTAGATCTTGTCAGACCTTGGTTCTGTGGCATTCCCGCAGAATAAGCGTTAGGCTGAGTGATATTTAGCTCACCATAGCTTGCGACGTGCATGACAAGTTGGTTGGGGTCATGTGTCATTATAAACCGCACTCTGCGGTTATAATCACCAGCTTCATAATCGAAGTTTCTGAGGAACTCGACCGTTTTGAGGAAAATTTCTTTAGTATCTACTAACTCCGTATCTTCCCATTCTACGTCGTCGTTCATATATTTATCGGCGAGATCACAATTACTTTGTATATTACCTAATTCTAACTCTAGGTTATCTTTCAAATGAGTGAGGTTTCTAAGTTCTGTAGCTAGGTAGCGATCAACTTCGTTTCTTAAGAAATCTGTTCTATCTTTCAATGCCTTGGCTAGTCTTTTATGTATTTCGTCAACTTCTCCGGCTACCGCTCCGCAGTTTGTTTGGAGGTTTGTTGTATTACGTTCAACTACTCCAAGGATATCTTGTAGCCTGTTGACGCCACGGCGAATCTGATTGTTGATTCTTGAAATTTCTCTACGTAAGACCTCCATATGTGCTGACTTACAGTCTTCGCAGACTTTTTTGTCACAGTGGGCACATGGTGCACAGTATGCCTTTTCTGAGCATACATTGCATCTTTCCATGACCTGTCCAGCAGTGGGGTCTGGGAGTTCTCCAGCAATATTTGCGTGAAGTTCCAAAAATCGCTGGAGAGTGACATTTGTTGGGAATCCCTGGACTCCTTGGTATGGGATTCGGTGCTCGGCACGGCATTCTGGACATTTGACCTGCAAAAGAATATAATTTAAAGTTGGATGTTTACTGGACTTAAAATAATCTATTAAAAAAAACTTGCATGCAGCATTAAATTATAATACATATTTACAGACGAATCATGTAACACTGTTTACCTTCAAAATTGTCCTCCTTCCAAGTAGCATTTTATACAAAAAAGCGGAATTAGTAAACTTACAACATAATATTAAACTACTTGCTACTCAATTCTAACCAAGTAACTTCAAAGAAAAATAACGCATAGTAAAGGATCTAAATATAACAGAAATTTGTCCACACCTGTCGCCTGACGTAGTCGACAAGGCCGTCCATACACGGCTCCATGCAGAAGCTGTGCTGGCATGGCAACAGCTTCGGATTCCGGTACCGGTCGAGACAGACGCAGCATGTCAGTAGTGACTCGAACTGCTCCATAGTTGCTCAGTGCTGTTTACGTACCTGATGAAGAAAAAAAAGGAATAAATTAGGAGAAATTAATAATTGTGGAAAATAAACTGAATCAGTGACCGTCATTGCATGTCATTTTGCCGTATAAACTTCTGATTGGTGAACGTCACAATACCTGTAACTTGGCATTTTTGTATTACGTACTTAATGGATTTCACTTGGGTTTATTTCGTAAAAATATAATATTAATTTTTCAAAACAAAAATATACAAAACTATCCAACAAGTCAGTCATAATAATAGACATTTCATATCAATATAACAAAACGTTCTTGTTACTCAGAAATACACAAGTAAAGATTACTCCCTCCAATATCAGCAGTCCCATAATAGTGAAACCTTACAATATTTTTAATAAAAAGCACAAAGAATATTTCATAAAACATATTGCGATACTAACAGGACAGAAACTCGATATCGAGATATTGAAAACCTAAACGACAGCTAATGTGTTTCTGAAATATCTATACCTATATCATTTATCAATGGCTTCTAAGAATGAGGGAAAACATCGTGAGAAAACCTACACGTTCATAATGGAGTCTAATGTATTTGGAAGGTGTGCGATGCTTTGAAAATGGTGGCAGAAAGTGAACTACTGGCGTTTTATCTATTGATAGTACTTAGTGAGGAAGCTGGCTGGTCTGTAATTTTTATGGTGTACATAATAAAGAATATTCTATCTATCTATCTATCTGGTTTAAAGAATATAAGATGGACGTGGTTATAGACAATTTGGCTGGGATTAATAAACCTTACTTAGAACATACGTCGGCATTATCACTGACGGTCAACTCTTTAACTGCAAGTGCAACGTTTATCAGTCTTAGGGTTATCTGATTGACATGTCTAACTACCTATGTTACAACTGTGTTTTTTTTTGCTTTTACACAATTTTGGTAAATGTTATTTTTTGTTATGTTTGTGTTTTCATGACGTTATTAGAACCTACAGATGCGGAAGACGTGCGTTCTCCTTATAGTCGCCTCTTACACCCACACATATGATGTGTATTCTATTTTTACACAAAATCACAGGAAATCGATTAATTTTCTTAAAATACCACTTCCCGTCGATTCTCGCACTTCGCAAGACGCAGATCTTAATCTAAAACTGAAATCTCGAACAGGAAAGATTTCGATGAGATTTGCATTAATATACGATTTGCCGACGAAGACAGAGATCCAATATTGATCAAAGTCGTATTTCTTCAGAAGGTGATTTTTGCTTTAAAATTCAGATGGCGAGTCGAGTGACATTGAACGCTCGGAATATTCAAAGGGCTATAAGGAAGACTATTATGAAGGAAGCGATAGAAATAAAGATGGTGACTATACTGTTATACCAAGACTTTTCTCCTACAAAATAACCTTTCTAAATACAACGACCTTCACTAATATAGAATTTTATGGCATCAAATAAATAGCTATCGTTATGGACGAAGCTGGGAAGTTAAATTTGGTGTTCGCACAAGGCACATCCTCTGAAATCCGGCTGCGGTTATAAATAGAAACGTTTGGTATTTCACGCGCCTGTTTGACTGGACGTTAAGAGTTAGCTACGGCAAATAATTTTCAATCTTATAGCAAAGAAAATAGAACAGATATCGCAAGGAAGATGTAGCTTGTCATTTCAGCGGTTACATCAGGATATTAGTGAGACTAATGGTTTTGAACCTTATGGCATGAAACATAAAGTGGAAATTAGGTATGATGTAAAGTTTTGTCAAATGATTTTGGTAGTTTCGAACAAATGTTATCAACTGCATCTAGTTATTTAAAGCCTTGTGACACTAATCATAAAGTGTAATTCACATGGGGATTTGCGAAGTCAAAACTTTAGAGATTCGTCGTTAACACAACTTACACACAATTTTGAACCTTTTCTTTAAGAACATAGAGTGGAGTTACCTTGAAAGAAATTTAGTTACTGTAACTCGGAAATTTATCGAATTTGAAATTGTCCTGTTGTCAAAAAATCGGTGATGATTCTATTAATTTTAATTTGTGATAATAATAATGTCTTGTCTAGTATTTATCATTTGGAAATGGTGACATTGGTGACTTGGTATCTTAAAAGTTTGTTATTGTCAGATTTAAAACTTTTCATTTTCGTTACAAACAACACAAAAAAAGTATATCACCGTAGGTAAAAATAGGCTACAAGTTCTAGAATTGTTTGTTCCTGAGACTGAATATAATGTTGGAGTGTTAGATAATTAGTTGGAATGTGTCGATAGGTGACTTGGCTCTGCCTAGCTCATTTCTGAGTCATTTGGTGTCGTAACTCAATAGAGAACTGGGTTATTTGTGAATAATGACACTATCGTCATGTACAGATTTTTTTTGGGAGTATGTGTAACTTTGGTGGATACATTCTGTCTTTACTGAATGAAAGTTGGTTGAAATGTTATAGTATATTGTTTGTAATGTATTTATATTCAAAACATAGTTATTTACTGTTGTCAGTATTAGCAAAATAGATTTGGAAAATCCAAAAATGCACGCCTCTTAAAAATATTTAAACGACTTTTCATGAAGTATATTTTGACTGCTTTTTTACCCATCAATATGGGTAAAATTTCTCACCTCGCAATCTTTACGTACTGTCAAAGACTATTTAAGTTTGCTTTGTTGGTTGCTGGGCAAAGGAAGAGGGTCGAAATTGGAAATATTATGTTAGTCAGTTTTTTATAAATTATAATTAAACTACTATGAATGAAAGAGTCATTTTCAATATTGTTTCTCCTATGGCTAAAACAAATCTATTAAAAAAAAACTGACTCAATTAATTTATTTTCTCGCAAGCTACAATGTTTTCAGGTTTCATATATTGATAGATGGGAATTTTTTTTAAACTACTTCCATGTTTTTATTTTGTTTCTGCTACATTACATAAATTTTTGGAAAGTACTGTATTAATCTCCATTAAATTATCTATACAATGGTATATAAATTAAGTAGGTTATGTGTAGCAGCCTGTGTATACAGGATTGTAACAATAAAAACAGTTGCAAAAAGGAGGCAAAACAAATTTTTCGATCGCAGAGCACTCTAATTTATAAGCATTATGAGTCGCGCTAAATAATTCGGCAATTTGGAAGTCGTCACTGTTGATCTGTTAGTTATAAGTCTGAATATTATCCTCATTTTCCATAACTAAATCTATAAAGCTATTAACACTATTTTTTTGACGTCACATTTCCTAACGCTGCATATTCACCATCACTTCTATCTTTACTAAGTCCTGTAGCTTTTGTGACGAAGAAAATAAATTTAGAATACATCGCGTCACGTTTAACGTCACAAGGTAAATAGAACTCAGTTCTGACGTGCAAGACTACTTCATCGACCAAAACAGACTGTTTGAGATCTTATCTCACTTTGTGTTCTATCTTCATTTCTGAAGACAGATGGGTAACATCTTTATTTTCGCCTAATGTCGGATTTTCTAAGAGCAATATAGATTTGGAGATAAAATATTTTAGACTAGCTGTTTCCCGGGCATTCGGTTGGGTGTATTTTGTATTTCATTATCTATAAAACATTTTTAAACATATAATAAAATAGTAACGAAGAATTTTTATCCGTTTGTCTGGATGTTTGTTCCGAATTGGTGCAAAAACGGCTGAACGGATTTGGATGAAATTTGGCAAACCGATAGCTTATAACCTGTATTGCAGGGTACTTTAATCCCGGTAGTACGTTCCTGTGGGATATTTTCCCACATCCACGCGGGCCAAACCGCGAGCAAAAGCTAGTCCTTAATACAAATATCGAAGTTGGAAACTAGCCTATGTCCTTCTTCAGGTTCTAGGTTACCTATTTGTCTAATTTCATAACCATCAGTTCAGTGTTTTAGGCGTGAAAAGGTAACAGACAGACAGACAGTTACTTTTGTATTCATGATATTACATTATATATGATATAGTAATATAATAAATAGTATTATAGTATGGATGTTCTTTTATGATTTGTCAGCTGGATTTCTGATTGATTGGCTGGGTTATTTATTTTATTGCTGAGGTTTCAAAGTTGGTTGAAGATAAAAATATTACAGCAAGGAATCAAAGCTGCATTTTTACTTTGTACTAGACAAACGCATTCTCTTGCACACAATTTTATTGCTAAAGAAATGGGATGTTGTTCAGAAGACGAGGTACTAAAATGTTACTTTGGAAGAGAATCTGAACGATCAAAGACTTTGATTAACAATATCAAAATGTTCTGGGACTATCCGATACGATATAAGACAGAGCTTTCTTAGTATATTCACTACTAAAGGTTTATAAATAGAAGTTATTCTGAACTCCGCATATTTCAAACGTCTCACCTAATAATATTCTCTAGATAAACAAAACATTCACATCGTTGTAAAATTCAAACCTCGATGTTTTGCTTCCAGTGTTAATATATTAATTTCCATTGCGTGGGATGTTATGAATACGTTTTTTCACTTCCCTTGTAGGTGGGTAATGTAAACGTCATTATTATTTTTAGTCCTTTTGGCAGACGGTTTATTTTTTTTACTTTTCATTGAACACTTTGAATCACTTTTCTACGTATTTGGCTTGTACACAAAGAAGCTTTTGTACGTTTGTGACACGTTTTTCTTTGAAATTGTTTATAGCATTGTTTTCTTGGTTCCGGGTTAATTAATTCACAATCTTATTGATGTTTAATTCATTTCTGGTTATTAGCATTACAATGGGTGACATTTAAAGTGGTACCTATTTTAAGTCGGTCTGAAAAATATCATGAGGTTAGCCTTAACATTTGAAACAAAATTTCTGGGAATTCAAGTTTTGTTTCCTTCTAAACATAACATAACATCACGCCTTGTTTTCCCGAAGGGTTGGGCAGAGGTGTCCCTGTAGCAGGTACACCCACATTTCACCAGTTATGTTTAAGTCCTATGTAATAGGGGGCGAGCCTATTGCCATCAACCGGGCACAAATCCAGACTCTAAGCTGCTACTGAGAAATTTTAAATAGAAAAACCACTAGACCAACAAGGCAGCCTAAATAATCCGCACAATATGAAAATGTCACCGTTTTACTTACGTTGTTGTTCTCTTATGTATCTTGGTTTCCATACCAGTTTTATTGAAAGTGACAATAAATGACACTGTCTGAAGAAATATTGTCATAATCCCTCTCTTGGCACGCGGAGGGTTGTGATCACAGACTTACGAGCATATTATATGAAAATGAGGATTTTATTGCCATTCTATTAGCTGAGAAGACAGGTCAAGCTATAGCTATCTCTAGAATAAGTTGTTTTGGTGTATTCTTTATTCGAATAGTTTGAAACAGGGCACTTTTGTATGTAGTTAAGATTCATCATTATCATCATCTGCCTTACCTTTTCCCAACTATGTTGGGGTCGGCTTCCAGTCTAACCGGATGCAGCTAAATACCAGTATTTTACATGGAGCGACTGCCCATCTGACCTCCACAACCTAGTGAACCTAGTTAATAGGTAACACGATACCCCTTGGTAAGACTGGTTGTCAGACTTTTTGGGCTTCTAACTACCCGTAACAACTGTCAAAGATCTACAAGTGACAGCCGGGACCAAGGGCTTAACGTGCTTTTTGAGGCACGGAGGGGTCTTGGTATGTAAAGATGGTCACCCATCCACAGACCAACCGCGGCAAGCGTAGCTTAACCTGATCGATCGACCCGTGCAGCTTTTGTTACTTAGCCACAAGCCCCCCCAAGATTCATCATTATCAATGACCTTAAAATTTTAAGTTATTTTATGTTTTGTCTCTAAGACATCGACGTGATTATTCATCTATTCGACGCCAAATCTTATCCAGTACGAATCAGAATGTTTCACATCTTTTTGTTTACATAAAAGCTTGTAGAAAAACACGTAAAAAACCGACAAAGTGCGAGTCAGACTCGCACACGAAGCACCACAACCGTACAATGTTTAGCAAAAAACGCCGAAAAAAATACGTTTCTTGTATTATTATTTGTTGTTATTTCTGTAATAGAAATACACAATGTGTAAAAATTTCGACTGTCTACCTATTACGGTTTATGAAGTAAAACACGCTGACAGACAGACGGATGGACGGATGGACATCGGAGGCTTAGTTATGGTGGATGGACTCTAAAAAGGATGGTAAAGTTTTGGTACTGCTAATCATCATCTGCCTAGCCTTTTCCCAACAATGTTGGGGTCGGCTTCCAGTCTAACCGGATGCAGCTGAATACCAGTATTTTATACATGAAGCGACTACCTATCTGACCTCCACAACCTAGTGACTAGGTAACACGATACCCCTTGGTAAGACTGGTTGTCAGACTTTTTTGGGCTTCTAACTACCCGTAACGACAAGTCAAAGATCTACAAATGACAGCCGGGACCAATGGCTTAACGTGCTTTCCGAGGCACGGAGGGGACTTGGTATGTAAAGATGGTCACCCATCCACGGACCAACCGCGGCAAGCGTAGCTTAACCTGATCGATCGACCCGTGCAGCTGTTATTACTTAGCCACAAGCCCCTCTTTTGGTACTGCTAATAAATATAATATTATTCTATGAAATCTATCGCAATATATTGTGCTGACAGTACATCGGTATAATGTTAGCTGGAATACTGTAAAAGGTAAATGATGAAATCTTTTTATATTATTGTGACGTTTTGAAATATGGCGTGTAAGGCTTTTAGAGAAGACATGCCACGAAGAAGGTTTTAGGGTCAGATTAACATAGCTCTTTGTGAGGGTAATAAAATGTCGGTTATGAACGATGCTTACTCTTTAAATAATCTACTGGGTATGTTATCTAAGTACTTCGGTATTATTTAAACAGTTCATGATTTTTATTCGTTTCTTCATGATTTGAAGAAATAATAACACACCTATTATGATTATCTTATTGCTATTGGTTTTATGAACAAAATAATGAATGGATAGGTGTTTTATATAGAATATTATCGAGGAAGCTTTAACAAAATGTATCTGCAGTAACATTAAACACGTAAACAGTTTCCAACACAATTCTTCTATTACTTGTTGTAAATAGTTTTTGTATAAAGACACTCAAGTTTTAGTTGGTTTCTAAGTAAATACAAACAACAACAGACCTATTTTCATAATCAAAACTTTTAGGAGATTCTAATTTAATAAAATGTTTCAAAACTTAGAAATCACAGCGATAAATTTTGTAACTAAAGTTATATCTTGGTAATCTAGTTTTCAAATTCAAACTGTTCTGTTATAACTTTATGAAATTCATGATAAATTCGTACTTTTGTGATTTTTATTTTCTTGTTGTATATTGAATAATTTTGTATGGATTATTTTTTAATCGTATTTACTCTTTAACAATAACAGTAGAATAAAAATATTTAAAAATGTAGACAAATGACTCATAATTACAAGTCTGCTCCTGTTAGAATTAGATTTTATTACTAAGCCCATGTTGAGTAATCTTTTGAATCATTGCTGAATCATGTTTTCCTTCACGCAAAGCTGGAATGTTCATGTTTCTTTTTTAGTCTTTAGGTGAAAGTAAATAGTTTTACGGTGGTAAACAGTTGCCGCCGCTTTTGAACATCTGAGATACCAGAGGCATCGCAAGTGCGCCCTACCCATCAAAGGGACTCTTCAACAATATTTTTTAAATGTTTACAGCATTAAAAACACTACAGTTATAATTTCGACGGCTTCGTTGGTCTAATGGTTGTAAGCGCTACTGCTGAGCATGAGTTCCTTGGTTCGATTCCCGGGTCGGCAAAGTGTTATTGGGTTTTTCCGTCAGGAATTTCGCAGTAGCATCCCTGATTCTGGATTTGTGCCCAGTTCAAGGCAAAATGATCGCCCATATTACATGAGACTTAAATATAACTGGCGAAATGTGGGTGTATTAGAGGTACACCTCTGCCTAACCCTTCGGGGATTACAGACGTGATGTCATGTTATTATTTCAAAATTTAGTTTTAGCTTATTTTATTGGTTATTTAATCAACCAATCACGAGTATCTAACTTGAGACATCGCACCCAATACCGATCAGAAACAGGACGTTATTTTTTAAACGTCCCAATCGGTGTCAGCCAGAAATGTATCGATTCCAGCTAAACTCAGTAAAAATAACGTGGCGAACTTCAGATCACATTACCTCTTTCTATCTCGCTTTATCGTGTAAGTCGGTTAAAGTATTTAATAGTTCCCAGTCATTATGAGACAAATATTTATCTTGTGAGACTTTTGTTATTGTTTATGAAAATTTGGTAATTGATGATTTAATTTTCAAGGTTATCTGGTTTAAATTAACTATTAGAGATAAACACATAACATCAGTTGGGCAGAGTACCTTTAGTACCTACTCCCACATTTTGCCATGTAATAGGGCGGAGCCTGTTGCCATCAACCGGGCACAAATCCAGACTCCGGGCTGCTACTGAGAAATTCCAGATGGAAAAACCCAATAACACTGCCCAACCCGGGAATCGAACCCATTGACTTCATGCTTTGCACTAGCGCTTGAATTTCCAAGGTCAAACAGTTTAAATTAACAAAAACAGATGTAACACTTTTTTTTAAAGATAAAACCACTTAATTCCTTTTACTAAACAATAAATAAAATTGTTTATTTTAATTACAAAATGCATTTAGACACAATAATATTGGAGACCACCTTTTAAGCAAGGAATTGCTTGTGTTAGGAGACTCCGCGCTTCCACTTATCATTATCTTATGCAATTGAATGTAGACAATGTAAACTTGCAGAAAAATTAAATAAATGGGTAACTTAAAATTATACAAAAATGAAAAAGTGAATGATTTGCAAATGAATGAGCGTTATGCATAGAAAAAGGGCAAGTCGCGCGTTTACGTGTGATTATGGGTGAGAGTGTGAAGAGTGAGGGTGTGTAGTGTGTGAGTTATAATTAGCATATTTAGTTAAATGTGGTATCCTTTAATATCCTGTCAGAATATTAACTATAAATACGAAAGTGTATTTCAATGGATCAATAAACAGCCATCGGTCTAGTTCAATCTATTACGTCATAAAGTAAATCAACTTATTAATAGAGGAAGAAGATAGTCTTAAATAGTGTTAGGATAATCTTAGTTTGCTAAACAATGTTCAATATGACGCAGTTTCACACGTGCTGACTTTACGTCTAATTTTGTGACGTCATGCAGAAAACTCGCTTATTTTTGTCAATGACAGGTGAGAAAAGGGTAACGTAGTAGGTTGGGTAAATACGACCTCTTTGTGTGGGGTAAGGAGCAAGAGCCATGTTATATTAATTATTAAATAGTCTAATTGGAATTTTAAAAGAAATATAGTGCTAGTGATAAAACTGTGTGCCACTCAGTATTTTGAAAGTTATGTGTATTATTTTAAAACAATCCCATGGCTTCGCATCGTACTAAAATTAACCATCGTTTGATTGGCAAAGTCTTTGTTATTTTACTCTTTGTCACATTAAAGTGTCAGTGTAAAGCGTAAATTAAATGTTTTTATTAAAAAACAAAGCGGGTACTTACAGCAAAATAATAGCCACATAAAAAAACACTGGGGTAATCCAATCACACAAGAAGGGTTATTGGGGTAATGCAATAGGTTTACAGCACTTTACTTGTCATATTGTAGCAGCTTGAGGCACTATGGAGGGTTTGTACGACTAGAGATTTATCACAGGCTTGAGATGTGCCTTCTAGCACACGCTAGTTGAAACTGAGGGGAACTCGATACCTCGTGCGCCTGACTTTATTTTGGGATGTTCTCTGCGCTTGCGCCGTCGAGATTTATTTTCCTCCCGTCACAGTTTACTTTTGGTCATCGAAAGGTCATTGGACAGGTTGCGGCTGATTGTTTTCACTCACTAAACATTTGTTTTAATTATTTGTTATCCTGATTAGGTCGGTAATTAAGTGGGACTATTAGGGTTGGATTATTAAATGTTGTTAAAAAGTTTTTGTCAGTTTATACTGCTTCCTGTTTGTGATATGATAATGAGTGTGTTGACATTTTAGCTGACTGCAAATAACAAACAATAAATGCCAGCGTGAGAATTCCTCACGTGTCGTTTCGGTACAATTTTAATTAGGTAGCCCAACTGGGGAGAAAACTTTGAAACCCAAAAGTGTGAAAGTTTAAACAACCAGTCTGATTTTTTCATAATTGTGAAACTTAGACAATATTTAGTGTGGGTTAAGTTAAACCAAGCTAATTGATAATAAAATAAAAACTATTTAAATAAACTTGTGCTAAATTTTGTAGGAATTTTGAATGACACTACATATTTCCGTATCAACCTAGATACTTCAACGGAAAAGTGTTATGTTCGATTGCCTAATTCCTATAAAAAGCTACCACAGAGCTTCTTTATTCACTATGAATGAGATTTTTTTATTACCACTTAAAATAATATATAGACACAATAGACATCAATAAGATTTTATGTTTTTGTTTTTTAAATTAGTTTGACAATTTAGCTGACGGAACTAAAACTTACATAGTTTTAGATACTCAATAAAGCCATTTGAAATCTATTCAATGTTTTTTAATAATTCGCAATGTGTAGTATAAGATCTATTCGATTCTTTAGAAATGATAAGCAATAAAATTGATGTCAACAATGCTGTCAATTTCAAATGTGAAACTGAAAAATAAAACGTTTAGAATTTCCTTAGGTATTCTAGAATACATAAAGAACTACGAAACGCGGAATTATACACAAAGATGACCTGCACTTGACCGATTTTGTGTTTGTGGGTGGAATTAATGTACATTTTCTGAAAATTTTGGCTACGAGTAAAATGTATGAAATGCTAAGTCATCGCGTCACCGCTCTTCCTGAAGGTACCTAATCGGCTTTGGCTCTGCATCCATCTTGGTTTATGTTTAGAAGATACCATAATTGCAGTTATATTTACGTTTCTGAGGTAAATAATAATGTAATTGTGGAGTTTTTAATCTGTATTTTTTGGTGCAAATGACAACTGTAGGTATATTCGATAAAATTTTTGCACGACACATAATGCGAAGCATTAGAGAGTGCTTTGCGATCGAAAACTTAGTTTTGCCTTCTTTCTGCAACTGTTTTTATTGTTACACTTCTGCTAGTACATAGAACCTACTTAATTTATATATTATAGATAATTGAATGGAGATTAATTCTATACCTTTCAAAAATTGATTTAATGCAGTAGAAACGAAAAAAACATCAAAATTGTTAAAAAAAATCCCGTCAGTCAAATTTGAACAACTTGTGAAAAAATCAATAAAATGAGTAGGAAGAACCGTATTGAAAATGGCTTTTTTATCCAAAGTGGTTTAATTATAATTAATAAAAAACTAAATAATATAAATATCTATCCATAATTATCTTTATACATATTTCCAACTTCGACCCTCTTCCTTTGCCTAGCAACCAACAAAACAAACCTAAATAGTCTTTGACAGTACTTAAAGATTGCGAGGTGAGAAATTTTGTCCATATTGATGGGTAAAAAAGCAGTCAAAATATACTTCATGAAAAGTCGTTTAAATATTTTTCTGTTTTTGAATGAGCGTTATGAGACGTGCATTTTTGAATTTTCGAAATATCCTAATTTACTGCGATAAACTACAAAATAATTGTCTAGTTGGACCATCTAGTCAGTAGGTAACACTTTTTTACGGATTACCAACGGGATGCAAACGTATGCTTTGATTGTTGTCTCGAGTAAACAGATAGAAAAATTAAGCGTTAAGGAAAGTGATGCCCTACGTCAATTTGCCGTGTTATAGCCATTTTGTATAACTGTCAAAGAATGACAGTTGTCATTTGTATATACGGACGATTCAAGTTGGTAGTCCAGGATACGGCTCAATTAAATCCATGCACACTATGTACCATATCTGTATCATGCAAACAGATGCTCCTATATGGCGCCTTGTGAGTTATAATATTGAATTAGAATCACACTAGAATACGAACGAATACTGTTCTTGCAACTTTGTACTGAGGAACAGATAAATATATTAAAAATTCAAAAGTCATTTATTCAAACTGGGCTGAGAATCAGCACTTTTCGAACGTCAAAATTACATAAGACAGTCCCCCAAAACGCCCACCCTTCACCACTCCCTAGTGTTTTTCGCTGGGAAGAAGAAGTGGCGCAACAAACTCCCCAGCAGCACAGCTGTCTGTTCAAGTTAGAAAAAAAAAAATGATTCTATACAATATATATGATAAGACAATGAGTTTTAATTATATTACTTTAAATATCTATATTGTTAAGTGTTTAAATAGATACGAAACCCTAATAACCAATGTTATTAGAAATATTATAATTATAATTAAAACAAAAAAAGTGTTGTATAAAATTTGTAAATTTAACATGTTTAAATATTTGTATGCCAGTCCATAGCGAAACATGTAAGACCGCAACTATTGTACGAGTCATGTATCGTACATGACACGCGCGCATTGCATACATCAGCACTTTTCCGTCACCTTGCACAAATTATAGTGCAACGCGACAGTACACAATCAGCTTTCATAGTAAGCTGTACTCATTCACACAACATTCATATAGCATTAGTTACGTGGTAGTTAAATATATTCAATAAACCATCATTTTTGGCTATTCGTAACTTATCATTCAAGCTATCACCCAAGGTTTGTGCGACCCAGTCAGCAGTGCATACATCTTTTTGGTCCTTCGAGCCGGATACTACCTATTATAAGACCACATGTTTTAAAGCAAATAAATAAATATATTCTCTTCAGCTAGGGTTACCATTTCAAAACTTGAAAAGTTCTGACAAAAAGCCGGACATTTGCAAAAAAGTTCGAACAGTTTACTTTTTAATCATTTTTAGGGTTCCGTTAAAAAACGGAACCCTTATAGATTCGTCATGTCTGTCTGTCTGTCTGTCTGTCTGTCTGTCCGTCCGTATGTCACAGCCACTTTTTTCCGAAACTATAAGAGCTATGCTGTTGAAATTTGGTAAGTAGATGTATTCTGTGAACTGCATTAAGATTTTCACACAAAAATAGAAAAAAAACAAATAATTTTGGAGTTCCCCATACTTAGAACTGAAACTCAAAATTTTTTTTTCATCAATCCCATACGTGTGGGGTATCTATGGATAGGTCTTCAAAAATGATATTGAGGTTTCTAATATCATTTTTTTTCTAAACTGAATAGTTTGTGCGAGAGACACTTCCAAAGTGGTAAAATGTGTGTCCCCCCCCTGTAACTTCTAAAATAAGAGAATGATAAAACTAAAAAAAATATGTAATGTACATTACTATGTAAAATTCCACCGAAAATTAGTTTGAACGAGATCTAGCAAGTAGTTTTTTTTTTAATACGTCATAAATCGTAAACTTATCGTTACTTGCTGCTACGGAACCCTTCATGGGCGAGTACGACTCGCACTTGGCCGCTTTTTTTTCATTACCGTACTCATTTAACTTTTTCTGTTTTCCAAAAAAAAACCCCAAGTTGAAAAGTTCAGACAAATGGCTGGACAAAGTCCGGACGAGGGGCCAAAAACGCCGGTTATGTCTAAACAAATTCGGACGGTTGGCAACCCTAACTAAAGCTATCTATGCACATGCACATACACGATGCTGCACACGACGCACATAAACCACATTTCCTTCATAACGTGATGAAACATATACGTCACGCGCACACAAAGCATTCTCGTGCTTGATTCAATTGGTCGTTTCTCCGCTGTATACACGCTGCGTTTTATTTTAAGATATGCGCGTTTTATTTCTGTAAACAAAGCATATCATGGCCTTTCTTGTTTATTGTTTGACCGCTACCGTGATTAGCTTGTTTGTGGAATTTGTATGTTAATGTGGTTTGTTGTAGATAATATCCGAATATGAGTGATATTGGATAAACTAAGACGTGAAATTTGTGTTGTGTTGTGAAACTGTCGTTATAACAAGGCAACTGACACAATAGTGGGCAAAAAGTAAAACAGAAGATTATTGTTTAATACTATCAATTTTGGCTGTCACATTTTAATTAAAAGAATCAAAGGTTAATTGACTTATAAGTAGGCCGTATATTTACTCAAACTGTAAACCAAACAGTTTGAGTAAACATACGGTCAAGGTTAGGTACTAAATAGAAAATTGAATATCATCTTTACAAAAAATCAAATGCATTCCGGAAAAACTTTGTCACTTTTTAGGGTTCCTATCCGAAGGGTACCAAACCTATAACCTATTACTAAGACTCCGCTATCCGTCCATTTGTCCCTCTGGCTGACGACAAAGTTTTCATCTATCTAAGCTTTTAATGATAGTGCGAATCGATCTGAAATATAGGTGGATTTCGCTTGGCTAATTTTGAACCGTTTCATGTGTTACTCTTCGAAACTGGCCCAACCTGAATAAAAGACACGAAAACGCGGTGCATTATAATAAATTGTATTTGAAGAACAAAAATGTCGTATTCTAAAATGGCCACGGTCCAGTTTAAAATGAGAATTTATCGGTAGGAAATAAATTCAAAGAGGACTTGCTTTATGCTCAGTTCCTATATCCGGCCACGTTTACTTTATTGTTGTTTATTTTGGCAATGGTAACATTGCCAAATGCAACGTTTGTAAAATCTTTCTTTAGAAATATTCCCACTACATTGTTGGTAGAGGCATGTGATGAAGAGGAAGGTAACGCACGTGACTAAAAGAGTGATGAATATAAATATAATGGATGAAGAGAGGAAGGTCAAAGAAAAGATAGATGGACTGTGTGAGAAATGATATGAAAGAAAAGGAAGTGAATACTTACTTACTTAATGATATCGTGATGGTTGACGGGGAGACTGGAAAGAAAAAAGTAATGTGCCAACCCCACGTAACATGGGACAAGGGCAAGAAGATGATGATTTTTATAGTCTACTCCGAAAGTATCTGATGAAAATATAAACAAATGGATCAGTAAACGTACCTATGGGTGTCAATTTGTAGTGCCACTAACAAATTGAGTGCTTTGATTTGATTATTTGGATACTCAACCCGAATACGAAATCACACCTTAAAGATTTTTTACATTTATCAACTTAACCTTAATTATCATGGAAGATTTTTCAATTACAATTTAATAATGTTTTTCAAACAATAAGAGTTGTAAAAATGAAATTTTTAAGTTGTGATTTTCTAATCTAAATATGTGTTACAAATTTTCGTAAGTGAGTAACTTTTCCTTCAATATAATAATGGATTTAGGATGTTGATGGGGCTTCCACGGTTCTGCAGCGCTTCGCCGATGTTCGCGGAAGAGAGAGGAGAGAAGAGAAAGCGGGTGGCGTCAATAATGGGTAGGTTGCGTGGAGGCCCCAACAGCATCCTAAAAACATTGGTCGACAAGGTGGACAACCCCTTTATTAGGCACTGGATGCGGAGGCACGTGCCAACATGTGTTGAGCCACGTAGTTATTAGTTGTTGTTTGGTTAGTTTGTAAGTTTTACTAACATAGTTTCTAATACTATATGGATTGTATGTACCTTTATGTGTGATCCGCAATAAATGAAATATATAAATATATACCTACAAATGAGGGTTCAATAACAATCATAATTGCACTAATCAATCCATCTGTCAAATGCAGTGTTAATTTTGTCTATATCTGTAAATACTGCAATCAACTACGTAAGTTGATTGATAGACTGACTTGATTCTCATTAATCGTCTCCAACAGAATTTATTAAACTACTAGCAACTCACCCCTGCTTCGCTCGGTTTTTACGACTCAACAAAACATGAATATTTCTATGTTTTGTCTTCGTTAAATATTAATGTATTGTACACATAAACCTTTCAGAATAAATTCTGTAAATTATGTTGAAAATTGCATCAAAATCCGTTGTGTAATTTAGAAGAACAACGCGGTCACACGGCCAGACACGAAAAGCTACTTTAATTTATAATATGTTAACAGGGTCAAGTAAAACTATCTAACAAAACTCCGCAAACGTGATGGCTATCGATATCTAAATACGACAAAATAAAAAAGATTTAATATACAGTGTGAGTCTTCATAATATGCACATATCGAAATGAGGGAATCTATGCTTAATTTTATCGACGGAACTCGTGGCTAAGTAATAACAGCCGCACGGGTCTATCCAACAGGTTAAGCTACGCTTGCCGGGGTTGGTCCGTGGATGGGTGACCATCTTCACATACCGAGATTCCTCCGTGCCTCAGAAAGCATGTTAAGCCGTTGGTCCTGGCTGTCATTTGTAGATCTTTGACCGTTGTTACGGGTTGTCAGAAGCCCGAAAGTCTGACAACCAGTCTTACTAAGGGATACCGTGTTACCCAGTACCTAATTGGGTTGTGGAGGTCAGATAGGCGTTCCACGTAAAATACTTCAGCTGCATCCGGTTAGACTGGAAACCAACCCTAACATAGTTGGGAAAAGGCTAGGCAGATGATGATGTTTAATAGCACATGCGTATTCGTATGCATATGCGGACTTTTGCTAGCTAATTTATTTTGACCCTGTAGATTGATAATGGTAATGGCTCCTAAATGCTTTGACTAATATAGTAAAATCTATATCTCATCTCAAATAGAATAATGAAGAGTAAGCGCTTATTAAAAACGACTTTCACGATAACCTAGGAATGACCGAGTAGTCTTATAAGTCACTGACCCTTGGATTGATTGTCAAAATTTCTATTGAATTCATGTACCGTCAGCCTCAAAAATATATAAACATGAAAATAATAAAATTAATTTAATTGTCTACTTCAATAAATTCAAACTATGTAGTCAGAAAACATATACATTTTGGTACTTAGTTGTACACAAGCACACAAATTGTAGACAGTCAAATGAACTCTTGTCGATGTAAACATCTTTTTGAGGTTGACTGTGCCTAAGTCTTATGGAGCGAATCGACGCGTTTTACCGCGAATTAGAGATGTGTGTATTCAATTAATTGAATTGGACTGTGTTTCGTGTTTGTTTGAGAGTAATAGCTTGGGTAGAGCTTTTGTGAGGTTGGTATTATTGAGAATTTTGTTAGGAATTCATGAAGGAATTTGGCAAATAATTTAATTTGTTAATAGTTTTTTGTTGGCAACACATCACATTATTATGCTTTATCTATACCTACTTACTTATACTTATTACTTAGGTATATAAATATGTATACATATATATTTAAAATATTATAAAGAGGTAAATTTTGTTTGTTTGTGAGTTTTTATGTAGGGGTTAATCATTTTCTCCGGAACTACTAGTAGGATTTGAAAACTTCTCTTTGCATTGGATAGCCTAATTCTTAAGAAAGGTTATAGACTCGTGGATGAAGTCGCGGACAAAAACTAGTTTTTCAGTCATTTGAGTGCGTTAGCTTCCAATTTCATCTCATAATTTTGTTATTTTATAAATCTGTCAGTAATGGGATCATATCCGTCCACAACATAATTAATTGATCTCACATACATACCATACATAAACTCACGCCTTCTTCCCATGGAGGTAGGCAGAAACTACAGAACACCACCTGCTACGATCCTTACATAGTTCTTTTGCCTCGTTTACGTTCATACATCTAGTCATACACGCACGCCGGTTGCGAGTACTACGCACCTGGCCTTTCTGAAGAACATCACCAATAAGGTCAGTATATGTCCTCCTTGGGCGTCCCCGCCCGGCCTTTCCCTTTACATCAGCCTTGTAAATGCATTTTGTTGTTGTAATTCATTTTGAAATTGATCTTATTGTAATTGTAACCTTATTTTGTAGTGTTATATTTAATACCTTTTGAAAATTATAATCTATTAATTAGTGCTATAATATTATTTTTAAATAATTTGTGATAATATGGACTGTAACACTGTCTAAGATAAAAGATTTATTTTTTTATTTATTATTATGGAAGACAAGACCTAATTTAACACTATTATTGCCATATCAGAGCAGTGGTGGCCCAGTGGTAACAGCCGCAACTTACAAGTTGTAAGTCGTAAGTTCGAACCCTGACAGGCGCTTTACTTTGTGTAAATTATTTCATCACCACTGTTCTCAAAACGGTGAAGGACTACATCGTGAGGAAACCGGCATATCCTAGAGCCAAAAATTCGAAGACATGTAACATCTACCAACCCGCACTGGGCCCGCGTGGTGTATTACGGCCCACTCTTACAGAGAGGAGGTCTGTATCCCAGCAGTGGGAACATTTTAGGCTGATTATGTTATTGCCACATACTAAGAAATAAGCGTTTCTTTTCGCTTGTTTTTGGATATAAGGCGGGTATAATCGTGTCAACAATAAATTGATACTTATGAAAACTAAAGTTAAAAAGTGTATTTAAATGACTTCATCTAAAAAAAGATGTAAAGCACTTAATGCGTTTACGATTGTTGTGACGAAAAACATACCACATTAACACTAAAAGAAAACCAGATCATAAAATTAATTATGTTGCTATAAAATGATAATTACCAAGTTCTTTTTCAGAAAAACCTTTGTGATACATAAGAGCATCACAAATAAAAATATTAATAACGTCAATTTTATTGTAGGTAACCTTTTCACCGAATATAATTTTGACAAGTCAAAAAATCTTCGTATTTCGATCGAAGTGCTCATCTCACCCGAATAACAGTTCAATCTATAAATAAACTGATCGACTGTCTATCTGTCCTTTTCGCTACAAATGCCAATGACTTCATTACAATATAAATAGCCGCTAGTGATGCCAAAATTACATGCAATGGTATTCAACTCTTTGATGTTGGTACGGAATTAGTGAGAAGTAATTCTTAGGCCGATTTAACTCTGTAGGCAAAGGTTTGGCTTCCTAATAGTCTTCGGAGTAAAGTAATACTGGGAAAGCTACTTATTTAAACTAACTTTTGATAAAACGAATGACGAACAGTTTGAAGCTATTGCATAGCTTTTATCGCGGGCTTTGAGCGCGGCGACTGAATCAAGAAATTCCGTAACGAAAATAAAACCTAACACCCCCCACTCCGCCTACCATGTAATGACGGTTCCCATGACAACTTGATGTTGTCATCCCAAGTGCGTTGACAAATAGGAAGTATGGAGGTTACAAATGCTATGCAATAGCTTTACCGCGGCAGTCCCCGAGTGCCACCCTTTTTTTTTTATTTTGTCTTTTGTACTGGGCTACTAATGATGGCCAATTCAATGTTAAACTTTTCGGTAAACCTGAAATTCAACCGAATTTTCTTCTTTTCGTATGGATTGTGACTAACCTGGTGTCAGAGTTTCAAAACCACCCGTTGGCCTCTGACTTGGCTTCACATGCCGTCGAGAAATATCTCCCAGGCATTTTCCTCACAATGTTTTCCTTCACCGTTTTTGAAGCAAGTGATTTATATAATACGCATACATGAATCTGAAACGTCAGAGGTGCGTGCCGTGGGTTCGAACTCGAGACCTATGATTTGGCAGTCTGACGGTCACACCACTAGGCTATCACTGCTATAAAAGATGGCTGCTGCTGTGGCTATGCTGTTATTCAACCGAATAATAATTCTTAACGATGAGTACGTAACGTGAAATGTAACATACGTTGAAACGTCGACAATGTTACACAATAACATGTGTTACATTTCATATATTCGGACGGCTTGTTCGTTTCAACGTATGTTAAATTTAATATTATTCATACATACATACATAAACTCACGCCTTCTTCCCATGGGGGTAGGCAGAAACTACAGAACGCCACCTGCTACGGTCCTTACATAGTCCTTTTGCCTCGTTTACGTTCATACATCTGGTCATACACGCACGCCGGTTGCGAGTACTACGCACCTGGCCTTTCTGAAGAACTTCACCAATAAGGTCAGTATATGTCCTCCTAGGGCGTCACCACCCGGCCGTTCCCTTTACATCAGCCTTGTAAATATATTTTGTTAGTCGCCTTTCATTCATCCTCTCAACATGCCCAAACCATCTCAGCTTACCCTTTTCAATTTTTGTCACTACATCTTCTTTTAAATCACACCTTTTAATGTTATGTTTCACATAATATGTGTTCCCACCATAAAATATTTTACTATGATCCGTTTATCGCATTACCGTGCTACAGCCATGTCTAAGGTTGTGTCTGAGTCTGAATTTTCTTTACCTATTCACCTCAAAAGTCTCTCAGTAATTGAATAGTCAGATGAAATGACATTTCTCAAATGTAATTCCAACTAGTTGAGAAGAAGTCTAACCATTCGTTCATTTCTAATGATGGAATGTTTATTGTAATTTATAAGAAAAGCAAATTCTTTATTGAATTCTTAATACTGCATTCCAAGCACTTTCAAGATGAAATCTCATTTCACAAATCGCTGAAAATTTTTCGATACTATATTCAGACGCGCCTAAAAATGAATAGCTTGAGACAAATGTTGCACATTTTGCAAAGTCACTGAAACATGGAAAACGTTGAACTGTAAATATTCTGAATTTACATTTAGTGACAATGACAAAGTTAATGCGTACCCATTTCCAAGTAATACTAATTGTGTGAGAAAGCATTTTAACATTAAAACCAAATTAACGAGTCTGTTTTGCTGAATTCAAATAAATTTAAATTGTTTTTTGTTTAAAAAGACTAGCTATTGCCAGCGACTTCTTCTGCGTTTTGTATTTCATCATTTTTATACAAATATCCAAGACAAAAAGTAGCCTATGACCTTTTCCAGGTCAAGGTTACCTATTTGTCAAATTTCGTATCGATTGGTTTAATGGTTTAGGCGTCAAAACGTAAAAAACAAACTGAGATACTTTCGCATCAATAATATTAGCATGGATAAGAATTTAAGAGTTAGTTAACATTAAAAAAGCGGCCAAGTGCGAGTCCGACTCGCCCATGAAGGGTTCCGTAGGAGCAAGTAACATTGAATGAAAGGTAAATTGCGGTTTACGATTTATGACGTTTTAAAAAAAAAACTACTAGCTAGATCTCGTTCAAACTAATTTTTGGTGGAAGTTTACATGGTGATGTACATCATATATATTTTTTAGTTTTATCATTCTCTTATTTTAGAAGTTACAGTGGGGACACACACATTTTACCACTTTGGAAGTGTCTCTCGCGCAAACTATTCAGTTTAGAAAAAAATGATATTAGAAACCTCAATATCATTTTTAAAGACCTATCCATAGATAGGTCTTTAAAAATGGTAGGTCACACGTAAGGGATAGATGAAAAAAAAAATTTTAGTTTCAGTTCTAAGTATGGGGAACCCCCAAATTTTTTTGTTTTTTTCTACTTTTGTATGAAAATCTTAATACGGTTCACAAAATACATCTACTTACCAAGTTTCAACAGCATAGCTCTTATAGTTTCGGAAAAAAGTGGCTGTGACATACGGACGGACGGACAGACAGACAGACAGACATGACGAATCTATAAGGGATCTGTTTTTTGCCATTTGGCAACGGAACCCTAAAAAGTGTGACAGTGCAGCGCCATTCTTTTAGTGCTGTGTCCTTCCCAACTGCATACTGCAGTAAACTCAATAAATAACTCAAGTCGAGTTTATGAATTGCTGCAGCTTTTGTTATACATATTTGAGCCGGATGAAACCAGAATTGCATGAAAATTGTAATATAACATTACGACTGTAATCCAAGGGTTAGGCAGAGGTGACCCTCGTAGAACACTCACATACCTAGCATTTTCCCAGCGATGTTGGGGTCAGCTTCCAGTCTAACCGGATGAAGCTGAATACCAGTATTTTACATGGAGCGACTGCCTATCTGACCTCCACAGTAACTGGGTAATACTATACCACTTGGTAAGACTGGTTGTCAGACTTTCTGACGACGTGTAACGACTGTCAAAGATCCATGAATGACAGCCGGGACCAAAGGCTTAACGTGCTTCCGAGGCACGAAGGAGTCTCGGTAGGTAAAGATGGTCACCCATCCACGAACCAACCACAGCAAGCGTCGCTTAGCCTGATGAATCGACCCATGCGGCTGTTAATACTTAGCCACGAACTGTAGTACACTCACATAAAATGTAATATAAAACGGTAAGTATTTTTAATACGGTTTAAGAACATTTATTTCACTCAAAAAGAATACAAGTATACTCCTATGAGAAAAAACATAATAATTAAGATAAGCGATGGTTTCAAAATTAACTGAAAGACAATTAAAAGCTCATATTAAAAGTACTTTTTGTAAACAAGCATATTAAAAATTAGAGTATTATACCCAAGATAAAAATGCTTGGAAGCATGCTGGTCTAGCTCCATAGGACAATTTAGAGTCTAGACAAAATCAAACTGGTTGCTAATTTAATTGCATAATTTATCATTATTATAACATTGATTGTACATTCTGTGATTTCTTTAACTCACACACTAACTTATTGGTATTACTTGTAAAAATTTTAGGAATATCGTATAGGTACTTTTACAATACTTGAAAATATGTGAATACCATTTGTATCCATCACATAGTAAATTTTTCTGTCATTGCTTCATTTTTACCTATTGTGGTATAGTAATCTTATTTCAGGTCCAGGTGCATCGTCTTTACATATAATTATGTAACTAATGTATACAAAATATTGTAAAACATTTTAAAAGAGTAACGGTGGAGTTTCTTGCCCATTCTTCTCCAAACGAAAACTACCTTTTGGAAGGGGCGACTAAAATCAATTCTATTTTCTGTACGGGGTCGAAACGCTCGGATCATGGGGCCCGAGTGCGCGTCTCCTTTTTAAGGAAATTTCTCGTCGACTGATCGACATTTTACTTGACCAGAGGGCTGGCTCGTTCTTTGGCCAAAGAATTAGCATTGCCATTCAACGTGGCAATGCTGCCAGTCTTCTGGGCACGTTTCCGGATGACAGCGATGCGGACGAATACTTCGACGTTCTAAGTTTTGTTTTTTATTTATACAGATAGTTAGTCTTTTAATTTATTACCTAGTGTAAATAGTTATGTTAAAAACTGTAAAGTTATGTTAAGAATTATTGAAAAGAAATAAATGGATTACATGATTAAAATTAAAAAAAATTGACGTTCAAAAGTGCCTTTTATGTGCCTAATTGAAATAAATTATTTGACTTTGAAGTAATTCATAATAACACTGCTTTTTCAATCCACTGATGACGATATGCAGATGACATTTTCTATTCTTAAACCTATCTCTAAATGAAGATTTATTACCAAATCCATCACTTTGTTCTACAATAAATCACTTTGTATTGTCATAAGTGCCAAGATTCTTGGCAGACATTTTGGTATGTGTAGAATTTTAATTAATATTGATTTAGTATGTTTAAACTGTTGATTGTAGCCTGTTCTAAATGAAACCATCTGTTTTGTATCTCCCCTGATTAGTGAAGGCGTAAACTGTGGATGTGTTAGCTGGAATCTAGGACTGAATCTTATATTGATAGTAATTGAGGTTGGTATTTAACTTTGTTTTGTTTCTATTTTAGAATTTGGTTGCAATGTTGGTGTTCTGGTTCTGGAATTAACCTAGTTTATCCTGGCGGAGTATGTTACGTCATGGACTTTCCTTCTCGTTAAAGTAGATTTTTTTATAAGATCGAAAATAAGCTTGTCTCCCTGTAAGATACCTACACTTTGATGGCTAAATTCCTAAACTAATCTATTCATGACTGACTTATTGGTGATGTACTTCAGAAAGGCCAGGTGCGTAGTACTCGCAACCGGCGTGCGTGTATGACCAGATGTATGAACGTAAACGAGGCAAAAGGACTATGTAAGGATCGTAGCAGGTGGCGTTCTGTAGTTTCTGCCTACCCCCATGGGAAGAAGGCGTGAGTTTATGTATGTATGTATGTAATCTATTCATATATTATACTCTAGCCCAGTAAACGTTGTTTTGCCATAGAAATGTTTGGGGATAAAAGGTGGTCCCCTTTATGACTTAGGGGTATGAAAAATTGATTACGACCGATTCTCAGACATACCGAATATACATATAAAATTTCATAAAAATTGATCTAGCCGTTTCGGAAGAGTATAGAGTATATATTATATTATATTTTATTATACATTATTATTATTATAATATTGTAAATGTGAAAGTTTGTGAGAATGGATGGATGTTTGTTACTCTTTCACGCAAAAACTATTGAACGGATTTGGATGAAATTTAGCGCACAGATAGTTTATAATCCGGATTAACTCATAGGATATTTACTCATAGGATACTTTTATCTCAAAATTTCCACGGGATCGAGACTTATGCGGGCAAAACCGCGGGGCGCAGCTAGTTCATATATAATAAAATAGTAATGAAGAATTTTTGTCCGTTTGTCTTTTTATCTTGATGCATTCCGGATTGGCGCAAAACCGGCTGAACGGATTTGGCTGAAATTTGGTACACAGATATTTTACAACCTGGATTAGTACATAGGGTATTTTTAATTCCGGTATTATGATCCTGAGGGATATTTTTCGACATCCACGCGAGTGAAGCAAAAGCTAGTATTTAATATTTCTGAAAACCGTAGAGTGTGCAGCAAGATAACAAAATAACTGTTATGAAGCCAATGATGAGCATAATAAATCTACTTAATGACAACTAGAATGATTAAAAATTAAATGAAAGTCTAAGCACATGATTTATTTAACTTTTTTCGTCCGATAAGAAAAAACATGTACCACTCACCTCAGATTAAGTAGAATCAAAACAATTTATTCTTATAGCCCCCAAAAGGTCAATTCTTTCAAAGATATACCCCGAACTCCAAAAAAAACACTTAAAAATACGTACTTTCTTCTAACGACCACAAATTATGTTAATTGGAGACCGTAAAAAAACATTATAAGGACTATTAAGAGACTTTTTGAAGCTGAACCATTGACAAACATATAGAGTAAAAGGAACTGACGCAGTGGTTTTCATAAACAATGGCTGGATGGGGAGCATTTGAAGAAATTAATTTTTCTTTCGCCGCCCCTCACTGTTTTTGCCACCCCTAACATTAAGGTGTGCGGTTTGTTCCTAACAAATCCCTTTTTTATTTGAGTGTAAAAAAATATATTCATAGGCAAATTACATAAATGGAAAAAAAAAAAATTATAGTAGCAAAAACGAAACACACGCAGAATGAAAAAAAAAGATTTATTAAGATTTATTACTTTTAATATTTTTCTTAAAACTTGAAATAAACATAATAAAATGAATAATATGTAGTCAAAGTAATAATTTCTTTATTTAACTGTCCTCGTACCTGCTTTAATAATTTTTTGAAAGGCGAAACTACTATAAAATTCTCAAACTGAATAAATTACAATTTTACTGCAAAAACCTCTTGAAAATACGTATGAAACTTTTTCACAAACTGAATTTATTACTTAAAGTATCGCAACGTTTTACTCAAGATCTCCATTTTATTACAGCTCAAACGTTTAACCGTCGGAGACAAAAAACAGAAAATAAAAGAACAAGAAAAACCTTCAATTCTTATGCATTGACATCTTTCAATTTAACAGAAGTGTTTCTGATTTTTTCTATTTGAAAAAAAAAACGCGGTAAATGGTAAATTGCGAATTGGAAAGAGACCCGAGCGAGGTCTTTGTTCAATTCTTGTGAGAAAATGGAATTGTCGCTAAGGTTTGTAAATGAGGCAAAGTCGGCGTTGTCTGCATTCGGTAGATGAGAGTAGACGCTTTTTTAGACTTCAAAGTACTTGACGTACTCCATTTAGTGATTTTGTGGCGGTATTGTAAAATACTTTTGGTTGGTTTTAGTTAGTTGGTAGCGTTATTTTTGGTACACCTGCACGGATTTGATTTTGTTGTGTTTGCGTTGCTTTCTGATGCAAAACAAAGCTAAAAATTTATGTAATCAGGTCTCAAAAGACACAATACAATTTATGATATCCTTCTTGCACCACTGTATCGACTGGCCTATCACCACAGAACCTCTCACTCCTCTCAGAAAGAGGAGGCCTGTTTCCCAACAGTTCGAACATTGTACTATCAATCAGTCGATCCAGCCTCCTTGCGAGTAGCTTGATAAGAATAACACTCTGATACCTTTATTTCAATGTCAGTTTCTACCAACTTTGTTTTTAAAGTGAAACTTTTATTATATTGTCTCAAACTTTTTCGTCTGTGTGTTGCATGTCGCGTGACGGTCGGCCGCGGAGTAGGGATAAAGTGAAAGGCGCCTATAGTTCGCTTAAAAGTTTCACTTTTACCGTGGTTTCATAAAACCACACAATTCTTTTTTTTTTCTTTTGGTTGGGAAATTATCAAATAATTTCTCCCGTTCTGGGCGGAGCGGGAGGGCGTGTCAGACTCTTACTGACTAAAACCCACCCGTGTTCCTTCAGTTGCCATGTTGCCAGGGGCCACGGTATCCCTTTCAGACTTTCCCGCGACCCCGGCAGGCATCGGCCTTAGCGGACCCCGTCAGTTCTGCTGACATCTCTTTGAGGCGCGCGTGGAACACAACGCGCCGTCGACTCGGGTCTGGTCTTTATCGGACGGCGAGCTACCCATTGCTCACCGTTCGCAAGCCCGCGCCTACGATGGGTGGGAATCGGCTTGTGATTCCCGACGCAGTTTCTACCACCCTGTGTCATAAGCATAAAAGTATTGTATTAAAAATAAAGTACAAAATTCTATAAACAATTCTCTACAATGCCAGAGGCAAAGGTCACAACATAAAAGCACAATACATCAACAACTGACAGGATCACTCTGCTACACTATGTCAACTGATTATACAAAAAAAAAATACTGTTTTTCCCATATGGAAAACATTTTCAGTCCGCAATAATAGAATATTCCGAAATATTCACCGTTTCAGGCATGAAAAACACAGCGATGAATTCAACGCGGTAGGGAATAAAATCTGGGACATGTACGAGCTTTTGGACTGAAACTCCACTATCTATCACTCTGCGTAGGTACTTTCTATAAAAACGGGGTAAAACGGGTGGAAATGGTAAAGTTCATTGCGATATTGTCACCGTAAGTAATTCTGGATTCTTTATGAGTGTAAGCTCTGCGCTGTCAGGTATATTTTTGGGATAATACGTTATTTCTATGTGGATGGTAGGGATGAGATGTATTGCTACTTGTTATTCTGTAAGTTGAGAATTAGATGGGAGAAAGGAATTTTGGGGATTACGGTTGGAGGATTTACACTTTTATTTTTGACAATATTTTGATCACCGAAGCGTAACTCTAGCTTATTCATCACACTAGAAAAAACCGGTCAAGAGCGAGTCGGACTCGTGCACCGTGGGTTCCATATCATTTTAAATTTTCTTCGGCGAGGCCTATATTCGTCAAAGAATATTAACACTGCACACTGCGGTGTAGAATATTACAGTTTTAGGTCAGCGCCATCTCTTGACCTATGGTGGAACTAATGTTTTTTTTTATATCTTTGAAACATTGTTTCATTTTTCCTGTAATCTTTACATAAATAATTTCTGATTTTTCTCTATTCAAACTTCGGAGATAAGGGTGAACGGTATTTTTTTTCACAAGCCGAAAACTGTGCGGCCTAAAAAAAATGAAAAATGTTTGAGAATGTGCAAATAGTGTTTTTCATATGATACCCCACATGCCTTAGTAGCCCCACTCAGTTTTTTAGAACCCCATTCAGTCGCTGTTGCAAAAAAAAAAAAAAACTGTATTTTTATTTCTTTCTTAATTGCAAAATAGTTGGGCAAACGTCATCTAAAACTTTTCAAATTTCAAGTTGATAGCATTAGTAGTCCTTGAGATAACCAGCTGTGACAGACAAACGGACAGACAGACTGAGTCACACCATAAGGGTTTCCTTTTTACCATTTTAGTACGGAACCCTAAAAAGGTTTGGTGGTTTATTTTCTATTTTAAGGTTAGTTAACCAAAAATTCAATTCGAAGACATGTGATATCTACCAACCCACACTGGGCCCGCGTGATGGATTACGGCCCACTCCCTCTCACAGAGAGGAGGCCTGTGTCCCAGCAGTGTGAACATTACAGGCTGATTATGTATGTACGAGTACCATTGAATAGCGTAGGTAGGTATATCGTCATCAAGATACAATAATTTCTAGTCTTTCCGTTTTACTCAGTCACCATAAACAAAATAGTATACATGTTTATGGAGGAGTAGGTCCGCATAAATAAGTTAGTACAATATTATGTTTTCCTCCTGTGTGTACATTGTACACTTCATATTACGAAAATCGTAAACATTGTTACTATAAATAAAACAATATACAAGATCCGTTGGCAATAAAATAGGGTACCTTAATCTAAAATTACAGACGGCGCCGGGTGAATCAGTAGCCTAATAAAAAACAAACAAGGCCCAAATAAAAAATAAACAGCCGTTACAGAAAAAAGTGCGAACCCAACCACGTAACAGTGGAGGAGAAAATGTCCACACCATTCCAAGAACGAAAACAAGCATAAATGCACTACTGAAAAACTTTTTACAAAAAAAGAAAAACGTGTGAGACTCGGAGACTGCCGCGGCAAAGTTATTGCATAGCATTCATAGAGGAAAGTAATAATAACATTTTTAACCTTACTTCCTATTTGTCAACGCTACACTTGGGATGATGACGGATGATGACATGGTAGGGGGTGTTAGGTTTTTTTCGTTACGGAATTTCTTGATTCGGTCGCCGCGCTCAAAGCCCGCGATAAAAGCTATGCAATAGCTTAAAAATATACCGACTTCCAACAAAAAACACTACAAAGTGGAAAATAACTTTAATTTCGGAAGTCGGTATCTTTGGTTTTGAATTTTTGTTTTTTGCCACCGACTTCCGAAATTAAAGTTATTTTTCACTTTGTAGTGTTTTTTTTTGGAAGTCGGTTGATTTTTTTTTGTAAAAGTTTTTATTTTTCACTTTTTAGTTGTGGTATTTACCCCACACAAATTCGAATACTGCTACCTGCTATGTAAATAACAGTGACAGGAACTTAACATATCATCCACATACTAAGTGCGAAAAAATACGTATTTTTGAAGCTAACTCAAAAACTACCCAAGCAAAGTTATAAAAAATTATATGAGACATAATTATATGAGACCACCTCTGAAGTATGAGCTACCAAACAAAAAAAGAATCATTAAAATCTATTCATAATTGGCGGAGTAATTGCATAACAAGCATTGAGTTGAATTGAGAACCTCCTCCTTTTGGAAGTCGGTTAAAAAAAAACAATAACCGGAGATGCTTGAAAGTTTAGAACTCTTAAACAAGAAACTAGAAGACTTAAACTGACTGAGATTATTACATGGTCCTACTATTAAAGCGTGCGCGTACTATTGGACGGCGAGCTACCCATTGCTCACCGTCCGCAAGCCCGCGCCTATGGTGGCCGGAAATCGGCTCTTGATTTCCGACGCCCAGGACGTCTTCTCTTGCGGCGATTAGGTGCGTGAGGTCGCGAAGTTTGCCTCTCCCTCACGCGTTCCGCCTCCTCCTTCGCGAGCATTACCGCTTCGTAGAAGGAGGTGACGGCCTGCCATTTCCTCTCGCTCCGTGTAGAATTCTTGTTTTCCATCAACATGCTGAGTTTATCAATTATTTCGATAGTAGCTAGACAAAGCGTATAAATACACGCTTTTTTAAGTTTTATATAAATTATTTATATTGGATTTTTATGCACATTTTCATAGATAATCATATTATTAAATTCATAAAATACTGTACGTAGGATAAATGTAGCCATAAACAACACATACACTGACACACACCATCATACATACATAATTACATTGAAATATCGCAGTGTAGTAATCACCCTGCATAGCGTGATAACCCTTCTGTCCTTTCGCATTATTTGTCCTTGCTCCTCAAATATTTATCGAATGACCTTGACACTTGTCACACGTCTCACACGACGCGGAATGAAAACATGGCATACTGTTCTCTAAGGAAATGACGACAAATGACGAGAAAGGAATTTGAGATAGATGGACCACAAGGATCTTTGTTCCTACGGTCCAGTGCTTAGGAAGATGGTCATTTGCAAGTGAATAAGTAGTAAGTGGTTAATGTTAAGTCTAGCTTTCCACCACACATACCTACACTCCATTTTTTTTAACCGGTTTCCAATTAGAGAAGGTTATCAATTCGGATGTTTATACATATTTTTTTAAAAATATGTTCGGGCATAACTCTGTCATATAAAAACGGATTTACAAAATTCTTTTTTTGCTTGAAAGAGTTACTTTCGAGGAGGTCCTATTGTCGTCAGGTGAGGATCTGATGATAAGATCTTGGAGAAATCGACGGAACTCTTCATTTGGGGATTTAGGGATTTTTTATAGTAACTCGAAAGCATCTGGCTTTCGGAAAGCACCATTTGGTGAAGTGGAACTGATGATGAAGACCACAGATGGCCACTGGAACTACTTAATAATAAGTATGTCACGGGTTGTGATTCGATAACTTTAATATGGTTGCCAAACAATTTATGCTCGTCATATTGCATAATATGGAGAAGTACCAGGAGAACTCCTTAACGATAAACGTCTCTACATCAGGGAAAGCAAAATTTTGTAAAAGGTGATGAGCAGTTGACATTAGGCTATAACTGACTCACTAAAAAGCGAGAAATGAAAACTTTTTTCCCAAAAAAAAAACAACCCACTTCCAAAAAACACTACAAAGTGAAAAATTTCTTAAATTTCGGAAGTCGTTGGCGAATAACCAAAATACAAAACCAAAGCCACCGACTTCCGAAATTTAAGTTATGTTTCACTTTGTAGTGTTTTTTTGGAAGTCGGTTGTTTTTTTTTGTAAAAAAGTTTTTCAAATAAATTATTGAACCTAGGTACTTACTTAAAAAATCATGCCCCTTTCTTTTGGCTTTGCCGTAGTCGGATAAAATACACAGCAAAGCTGGGCTACTATTTACTTATGAGTACCTGTATATCTATAGGTACTATCGTGGACATTGGCGGTGAACCACTTTTCAATTTATTTACCAACAAGGGTCAAAAGTGGTTCACCGCAAATGTTCGCGGTTGTACCTACTCTGATTTTAAAGAAACACAGTCAAAGCCGAATTATTTATTTGTAAGGCTTGTATTGTTGTGGTGCACAAAAAGGTTTCGAGGGGCTTTGAAAAACAGTTGTTTGGTCAACCGCAAAACACCTTCAAAATTATGGTGGTGAATTTTGAACGAAAAGTTTGATTAAGCATTTTGTAGTAGCTTTAGGCCCTTTGTACACGGTACGGTTTTTATTTACGGTATAAACCGCGTCGTAGAAAAAAAGTGTTCGTCAAAAAGCTTCCATAATGATCCTCACAACACTGACGACCGTGCCTACACACGGCGAATAAACCGTAGTTTTTCACGTCAAGAAAAACGTGGGTACAAAGGGCCTAATTCAAATTCTGTTAGAGTTTTATAAAAATAAATATCAGTTATTTAACATGTTTTAGCTTACAATAGATGTGGATATATTTAGTAACCTGTTCCGCTTAGCTATTTCTAAAGAGCTATAAAAAACCCTGAAAAAAATCGACATGTATATCGCCTCTCGACAAAGGATACCTTGTCAGGATGACGATTGACTTGTCCTGAACCCGAACACGACATATTGCCACACCGAGCGCTAAACCCAGCGCAGCGCTCTGCGTTCAGCGGTTTTTATAGCTCTTTAGAAATAGCTAAGCGGAACAGGTTACTAAATATATCCACGTCTATTGTATTTTATAATGGATTTCCGCAAGGTCACGGCTGAATCAATTAACTATGTTTTAGCTTCCAATTCCCATTAAAATATTTTTGTTCTGTCAAGTCCTTCATCAGGGGTTAACTTGCTGATAAAACTGTATAATTATCTACGTACGAAGTATGTTCGTAAAACTCACTGGTGCTGTCAGAAGCGAAACAAACTGCAAATTAAATGTAATAAGTTGCTGCATTGTCCTGGCTACAGTAATACGCCAAGAATTATTATAGTCACAAACAGTAATCACGAAATAAATACAGAAACTGCAGTGGGCATTAAAGGCATTAAATGACGGAACTAATTTTATTTAGTACCGTAAATAAAGGAAGATATGTTGCTTCCCCAGTTAAAAATTACCTAGGTATGTTTGGGAAATGCTCTTCTCGTGTACCTCTTGATTTGACTAATCGGAGCGCCAGCGCCTCCTGGCGGCGCTTAACAGAGTCTACAATATAACGCTTGGACCAGCCGGATCAGAGCTGAGCAGAGTTCATCGGTGGCGGTCAAGCAGTGAGCACGTTCAGAAACTGTCGCGGGTTCCGTATAGTTGTGTCATGTACCTACAGTGTGTCAATTGCTAGTGTGATTAATTTGATAGTAAAAATTATTAATATGATCTGACCTGCAAACTGTTTTTCTATTGCGCAATAACCAACACTACTCATAGTACACCCACAGTAGTTAAAATATGGCTGATAATAACGAAAGAGACACCTACCCTCTTTGTCATATATATAAACTGACATTCAGTAAAAAACTCTGCGGTCGGGGGACCCCCCGTCAGGAATGAAGTTCCTGCTCACGTATAATTTAAAACAAAAAGAAAAGTTGTAGAATGCTAAGTGAAAACGGAAGTAAAAGCGCAGGCGGGCGATGGAATGCGATGCGATGGGTGGCGGGCCAAAATTGTACGCGTACGTAGTCGCGGGCAGAAGCAAGTTTTTCTATAAGCACGTGTTTCTGTGACAAATATTTTTGAAGTGAAAACTTCTTTAGACGCGTTGGGCATTTTTGAGATGCGAATAAAAAATCGAAGTCGCGACACCGTTACCGACACCTCATTTTTGTAAACGCGATTGTGCTCTTTATTTATATTACATTACGGATCAATTTTCAATGCAAGTATTTTTTCTTTAAAGGTTTTGAAAGTATAATTTTTTTTGTAAACGCGATTGTGCTCTTTATTTAGATAAGGTTACGGACCAATATTCTATCCAAGTATTTTTCTTCCACCAAGGCGATTTTGTTCAATTTTTCACTTCTGTCGGCAATCCCTTTTTTTTTTTGGCTGGGAAATTATCAAATAACTTCTCCCGCTCTGGGTGGAGCAGGAGGGCGTGTCAGACTCTTACTGACTAAAATCCACCCGTGTTCTTTCAGTTGCCATGTTGCTGGGGGGCCACGATGTATTGCCGGGGGGGCCAGGATGTGTTGGGGGGGGCCACGATGTTTTTGCCGGGGGCCACTCCCAAACTGCTTCTTTCTTACATGTTTGTTGTAAACGCAGAGTCAAACGTGACGTGTGATTAGATAAAATATTTATTTAGAGAGATTTTTAGCGAAATTAGTTACTACTCTCACAGGCAGTAAATGTGGCCCAAACCCTGAACGCAAGTGAACAACATTTACTGCCGGTGAGATTTCTATTCTGATAGAGGATCAATAACGAAAGTAAATCAAGAGAGGTCTTTTTTCTTCAATCAGCCTTTTGTTTGAGTCAATTTCTTGCTTCGGTTCGCGTTACGTGAACGGCGTACCAATAAACGATATCCCTTAGACACAGTCATGTTGATACGATTTAGTGCGTGTTAGTACGAGTAGTACTCTAGTAACCAAGCCGTTTCTTACGATACCTCTGGGAAGAGAATTACGACCGTCTTTCCTGTTATAGAACTAGATCATTCCTCATTCGCCACACACGTTTCCTCAAATTGCATTATGCGTTATGTGACCAAACACACAATTGCAAATTACATTAGCCATCTCAATGATATTTCGTGCAACCCATTGTTCTCACACCCCATGGGAAATAATTTACAAAGCACACAACACAGAACAAGTCAACTAGAGAATTCAAACAGAAACATACGATACTGGAATGAGTAATTCCCATTATGTTTCCTCAAACTTGTTACTGAATCAGGAACTTGGTACAAAACTCTCGTTCGAAGCACAAAGGCCTCGCGATGTATGGTAATTACCAAACGCGTGCCAACGCACAATTTCATTTAGTACCCCATGAAAGTGTTAAACCGTCTTTGTTGCCTTTATTGCTAAAGTCCATATTGGTTGATTTTATAGATTTGTTTGTTACGTGCCGGATTAAAATAACGTATTAAAATTTTGATTTGTAAGGTGTTTCGAATATAATTTTTTTGTTGAAGTGAAACGTTGAAGAAGTCCATTGGAAGCTGAATACGATGACAGGATCAGATTTAATATTATAACAGTTAGAATATTTTTATTTTTATTTTGAGTGTGTAAAATTAACTCATGCTCGCGCGCTCGCTGGCAAGGTTGACTGTACAAGGTGCATTTTGATGAATTTAAGTATTCTCACTCATGAAGTATTTACCGCACCAAGGTTGCTGTTGCTGCTAAGTTATTAATATTATATACTGCTTAAAAAGGAGGTATTGTTTTACCTACTGAACTTTCAGATTCAAAAGAAAGTAATATTCAGATCAGAATTTTTTATTTCTTAAGCGCTAACGCTTAAGAAATGAAAAATTCTCGGCTATCATCCTATTAGCACTTCTCTATAATTGCATTCTACCCGGTTGGGACAGCTTTGTATAAAGGCTGCGGCTCCTTTATCCGTACCTACTGCAGCCAAGTCGAAGTTCCAAGTGGAATTAGATATTTGACCCTGCTTTAAGAGCCTCTCTTTAATTTTTACTGACTCATTTCAAGTTAAACCAAAATTTAAAAAGTAAATTCCGTTTAATTGAAGTTTTTCTCACAAAAATTAACATATTGAAAAACTCATCTAAGGACAATATTATCTAATTTATATACTATCTAATTTATTTTTAATACAGGTATTACTTAGGACAGAAAATAACACACTTTTATTACAGATAGACTACTACAGCGGTATGAAATCAGAACATCAGAACTAGATCACGAACTTGAGAGGAATAATAAAATCATCTAAGTAGGCAAAGTAAATAACAGTAAGTTTATACTTATAACTTGTTCCAACTAGGCTCATTACAATTCAGAGTCAGAAACAAATATACTAGAGGACGAAGTTGAATAAGTATCGTACGAGCCATCGACTTCCTTGTCAAACTTTTATGAGCTGAAGGCCTTATGACTATCTGGTGAAAGTTCAAAGCCGTATCAATAACTAGTAATGGTTGGAGGAACTAAATTATTAATAGATCTCATACTCACTGGAGTACTACTTACGAGTAAGTATAGATTAACAGTAAACTTATTGCCTCGCACTGTTGTTATAAGTTTAATGGGTATACCCATCGATCGTAATGAAAATAAACACCATGTTAATCTTGAACACGTTAAGCCCTCGTAAAAAACTAGGTCAGTGTACTGTACAGTACCATTGCTTTAATCCTATAGACTTATTTATAATGAAATTACTGTGATATTTATTGAAAATGCTGACTATTTCGAGGAAAATAAGCATACACTAATAAAAATTTGATAGAAGTGCTAAATGAAACCTTTCGTCATAAAAATAAAGGTACAATAGAAGTGGAAATGAACGGCGAATATTACGTTTCTTTTTTAAAGCAGCACCAAAGAATATCAAAGAAATACTAGACTTTCTCTAGTAAAATGTAAATCTTAAGAAATCTGTAAACATTTATGTGGGTACCTTGCAATTCTTTCGTCGCACCGTTTATTCAGCTCCTACATATTCATTCACTTTACTGCAAGTGTGGCTTTCATTAAACTTAACTGAATCCGTCCAATAGGTTAAAATTCAAGCTACACATGGCCTAGATCTCTTATTGTGGACGTACGCTCGTAAAACTTAATGTTTTGTTCATGCTTTCGGAGTCAATACTCAACTATTGGGCTTGTAATAAAAGTTTTGGTTCGCAATTTACAATATTAATAAATGTTAAACTGAAGGATATACCTAAGATAAATAAGTTACTTTAAAAACCAACAAATTCCACAAAAGAAAACAAAATTACATATAAAATTGCAACTGTCATTTCCAGTATCACATTAAACCACAGACGATGCCAAGCGTCTCGCATTAAGAAATATCAGAGGTGAAGAAATGTAAGAGGAAATTTAAATCGCGGCAATTCTACGAATGCACCTGTTTATTTATAATGCAACGAGATGAAACAGACCGGGGATTAAACAAAGATTTTATAGGAGTTGATGTAAAATTAGTTGATTGAATTCGATTGACGAATACCTCGATAGTTTGAGTTAGCTGTTCAATGGTTGGTTAATTTGATAAAAGACTTTAATGATTTATTGACCAACTCGTCAAAAGGAAAACTACCGCAATAGTTTCAAAATATATACTAAAAGGATATAACAGTTTTGAATAAAACTTGGTACACAGAAGCATTAAATAACGTTTAGATACATAAATAAAAAATTGACACAAAAATAAACTTAAGTTAAACAGAATCCGAACAGACAAAACAAAATTGTGGTAGACAAGTTTACAAACGAACTAAATCCCACTGCATCTGTTTGGACGCTAAACAGTTGGCCACAACAAGAAAGAAACTAAACACCAGACTGGGAATTCGTCGGAAATTTGCACTTACGAAATCACTGTCTGGTTTTTCCGGCTTCGTCTAAGTGTAAACAGCTCCATATTAATTGCATTGCCACTTACATTTCCGACTATTTAGATGGGTAAGAAAATCTCGTTTAGTGAATTACAGAAAGAACATTTATAAAAGAAACTTTTGTGCTTTATGTTTCAGTTGTTGCATTTCATGATGACGTTGAAAAAACTTGTAACTTTTATACGTTGAATGGCATTATAAATTATAATGCAACTACTACTGAGTGGTCTTTAAAAATAAGAGTTAAGCGGGTTTATCCTAATAGTTGGCAACGTCGTCAATAGCTGACAAATATTTTGCTGTTTTGATTAATTTAGCAATATTACTGTATGGAATTAAGAAATGTGGCTAACTAGGGAACTAAAATATTGATTTTGAAATGCAATAATTAATGTCGTAATACCGAATATTTAGTTTTAGATGTAAAAAAAGTATTTGGAAACTTTCAAAATGCCTTTTAACACCTAAAATTGTTACAACATTAAATTCAGTGTTATAATTGCAATTCATTATTAATATTATAGAAAACTAGTTAGCCACATTTCTTATTTCCATACAGTAATATTGCCAAATTAATCAAAACAGCGAAATATATGACATCTATTTGCGACGTTGCCCACTTTCAGAATAAACGCTCTTAATGGTCTAAATGATGGTGATAAAGTTTTCGATACCCATTATTAAAGAAAACCTCTTTACTCTACTTTTTAGTCTTACCCTGGGTCTTATTTAAAAGCGATCGCCGCGCGATCTTTAATAATGGTATAGAAAACTTGATCATCATCAATTAGACCATGAACTCTGATAGGACGCAGCCTTAGAGAAGTGAAATGATTGCTTTGTTACGTCAGCCAATAAAATTCCTAACAAGGGTATTATATTAAAATAGATGTATTGGTATAACGAAATTGTTTCTCAGGAAACCAGGAACGACAATGTTTAATCTCCTGATTCCTTGAGATACATACACAAAACGTTTACCAACAAACAAATAAGGAAAAAAATCCAAAATGGGTCAAAACAGTTCCCTAAGGAAAAGTCCCAAAAGGAATAAAAAAGCGTGTCTCTAAGTGTTTTTGTTAACAAAAGTAATTTCTCCGAAGATATTGATACGAAAGTTGGCGAGCAATTTGTCTTTTCCAGACAAACCTTAATTTGTCTCTTGTCTAGTTATCCTGGCTTAAAAGCATTATGTATGTGAAATTAATGTTATCGTTTACTAATTGCGATTAATTCGATTTAGTCTCTGTTATCTGTATAAGAATTTGGCTTATAAAAATTTATTATTTTCTTTCTTGAAGTTATCTTTTAGTATTCCTTTATCCGTTATTAATCGTTACTGTATTTATTAAGAACTTCTATTTTGTTCAAATAATTTTAATTATTTCAGTTTTATACAGCGTGTAGAAAACCCTGTCCTATGCGTGAAGGTGTTGTTAAGAATCATACAGAGAGTATGTATGTGGTAATTTTCAGGAAAAAATAAAAAAAAAACATTTTCCGCATTTTTTTTCAATGGGGTATTTTGCCGGGTTTTTACATGGGGCACGGGCGGCCGTTGTTTAGCGGGTGAAGGTTATGACCTCTGTATAAAATTGCAAATTTATAATGAAATTCGAACGTGAATTATAACAGCAATAACTTTATTTTCCAAAAAAAAAAATTTTTTGGTACTTTTATTGCGGTACCTATGCGCCGTTTATTATGTATAAGCCATGTGCCCGATGCGATTTCCCATCGGCATAAATGACGAAATTCCATACAAACTTTTATACCCCTTTTGGGAAGAATTCACTTTCTATACAAAAAAAAAAACTAAAAAAAAATATTACATGCTTCTAGACCCAGCGGTTATACCAATGCGTTGTCTGTCAGCAAGTTAATGAATTTAAGGTTTTTATTAAGTAGCTGGAACTTTGACGCTATTAAATTCCGGGCCCCAATTCTTGAAACAAAACACGCCTAAACTTGGTTCTACAAACATCAATTAATTCAAGCCCTAATTCCCATTTTCACAATTACGTTCGGTACCTAGTATCTTACGCTCATTTGCCTTTCTCTGGCTTCTGATTGAGCAGAGGTTTAACTGCCATTAATTCGAGAGGAGTTTCATTAGCAAACGAGACACATTTCTGTGACAAAATGACGAGTGGGACATTATTAACGCATCAATAATTTATACAAACCTCACTCAGCCCTGTGATCTTAGAACGTAAAGGTGTTTGTCGTGGATACACATCACAACCAACAGATAAATTCAGGTATTGCGTGTTATATTGGTACGGTTAATGTTATTTCTCTAACATATTCGTAGAAACATAATGATACCTACCCGTGATTTTTAGACACACAATAAGTAGTTGAAGTAATCCCCATGGATGAATTTCACTGTGAAAGTAAATCAAATTTAGTTTTCAGCTTTCAAGCAGCATTTTTTAATTCAATTTGATGATCCGAATTGTTGGAAGATGAGACTTTAATTTGTTTTCTCTGTGACGAGCACAACCCAAGGTGCCAATTGAAAAAAAGGATTGTGTGATTTTATGAAACCACGGTAAAAGTGAAACTTCTATAGGCGCCGCTATATTGGCCTTGGCTGCTCTGACGAGCGCCTTTCACTTTATCCCTACTCCACGGCCGACCGTCACGCGACATGCAACACACAGACTAAAAAGTTTGAGACGATTTAATAAAAGTTTCAATTTAATAACTGAAAACCTTTTAAGGACTCTTAAGATGTTTTTTTTTTGCGATTTCTGTGTTGGTTCCTTAGTAAATCTTGTTCATGATGATGAGTACCTACAATGACCTTATTTCAATGATCCGAAATAGCCTTGGCATTTGAGGTATTAATTACTGTTTGAATAGAGATTACTACTAAACTTCATGTAACTCTTCAGCCAGTTCCATCACAAAAACAGTACATCCGTTTCATCTTGACAAAAAGAAAACACAATTTGCCTTTGCCAATTCAACTAATTTGTTAATTCAAATTCCAGAGGCGGCTAGAACCCACCCCAATATGTTTTTGCTTGACAACGTGACCCGACTATTATAACGATTAACACAGACCCTTTAGGAGATAAGCGATGGAAAGCCTCAGGAATTAATAATAGTGTCATTTGGGTAAATTTGTCGTAGTAGATTTATCGATACAATTTGGTAATGTGGATGTATTAAATTCGATAGTAAAAACAAGTCAACCGTATTATTATTGTAAGGTGATAATATGATATTAACAAGATAGACAGATATATCTTTTATTTGGTTCGCACATAAGACAAAAGCACGAACTAATAATAACTAATTATATGTATATGTGTAAATAGATGCAAGGTGTCAATACACAAAAAAGCAAACCAGACATTGTAATGACACTATTGGCTATGACACACTTGAAAATAATAAAGTCTCCACTTAACAAAATAAAGATACCTTAGCGTTAAATAATAAATAACCTTGACCTAAAAAGAAATAAGGCCTTCATTAAGTAGTACACCTTATATTTTTCCTAGAAACATAGGTAAATAGTTTCCAACTAATATTAGTAAGAAGACGTCTAGACTAACTTAGCTGGACGTTTTCTAAAAAACTGCGCATTGTTGTATTGGCAAAATAAGTTTGTTGAGAAAACTAAACGTTCAGAGGAAAAGATTTATAGTGAGTAAATTGACTTTCTTCGTGCCAGCCATAACCCACCACCCAGTGAGATCATAAACTTGACTGAAGGTCTTCAAAGGAAAAGGAATCTTCTTGTGAACAAATATATGTCTGTAATGTATGTATTGAGAGTCGGAAAGAAGTATTTTTATTAAGAGATTCAAGTTGTATTATTGATATTTTATAAGCTACTAGCGGACGTCACGCGGTTTCACCCGTTTATTCGTTACATACAAAAATACAAATCTTTTCTCTTTATAATATTAGTATAGATTAATTAAGAATCTTTAAATTTATATTAGCGAAAACTTGATATTATGGTATAGATTGAGAGAGTTAATTTTACAATTACCTATGTATATTTTAGTTTAGATAAGAAGAGAAGTTTAAAAGATAAAAACAGTTTAATAACGATATCAACAACAGCAGATACTTATTATAATTTAATTAATAACACATCAAAACTGCAACAATTTTTTCAGTGAATAGTTTTTTTTTTACTAACAATCTCTATGGATGGTAGACTACAACGTAAATTACTTAAATGAAGACACAGACTAACCGTATAGTGACAAAATGGCCGACCTTGAGGCACTCCTTAATCTTGGTTTAAAACTATATAGCTAGGGTTGACGTTAAGTGTTCTGCTCAAGTACTTGGATCAACATTGTGGGATGTGGGTTCAAGTCTGACTGTGTAAGGAATTGTAATTGTTATTTGTCTAGAGGCAAGTTTGCCTAATGAATTTTTGAAGTTTAAAATGTCAACCTATACTGCTGAACTTTGAAAATGCTAGGCGATGCGTACACGAATTTCGATCATAGATTTGGTGAAAAAAAAAAAATCGTCATACAATTTATTACTTCTATATTAAGGTGAGTTTGAGCAGTGGTGGTTTAGTGGTAACGACCACGAATTACGACTTGTTCGGTCGCAAGTTCGAACCCAGACAATTTCTTTACTTTGTGTGAATTAGTTCATCAGTACTGCTCTCAAAACGGTGAAGGAAAACACCGGGATGTCCTAGAACCAAAAATACGTGTGGCACTCGGGGACTGAAGCGGTAAAGCTATTGCATAGTATTTGTAACCTCCATACTTCCTATTTGTCAACGCTACACTTGGGATGATGACGGATGATGATATAAAACAAAAATTACGTTCCCATGACAACATCACGTTGTCATGGTAACGTATTACGTGGTAGGCGGAGTGGGGGGGTTTAGGTTGTATTTTCGTTACGGTTTTATTTTCGTTACGGAATTTCTTGATTCGGTCACCGCGCTCAAAGCCCGCGATAAAAGCTATGTAATTGCTTAAAAATCGTCATACAATTTATTACTTCTATATTATTAAGGTGAGTTTGAGCAGTGGTGGTTTAGTGGTAACGACCGCGAATTACGAGTTGTAGGTCGCAAGTTCAAACCCAGACAATTTCTTTACTTTGTGTGAATTAGTTCATCAGCACTGCTCTCAAAACGGTGAAGGAAAACACAGGGATTTCCTAGAACCAAAAATACGTGTGGCACTCGGGGACTGAAGCGGTAAAGCTATTGCATAGTATTTGTAACCTCCATACTTCCTATTTGTCAACGCTACACTTGGGATGATGACGTGATGACATAAAACAAAAATTACGTTCCCATGACAACATCATGTTGTCATGGTAACGTATGACGTGGTAGGCGGAGTGGGGGGTGTTAGGTTTTATTTTCGTTACGGAATTTCTTGATTCGGTCGCCGCGCTCAAAGCCCGCGATAAAAGCTATGCAATAGCTTAAAATTCGAAGACATGTGACATCTACCAACCCGCACTGAGCCCGCGTGGTGGATTACAGCCCACTCCCTCTCTCAGAGAGGTCTGTGTTCAAGCAGTGGGAACATTATAGGTTGATTACGATAATGCTAAAGTGTGCTTAGACGAAACGAACATAGTACCAGCCCTCAGGCTAGGTGGAACGACGATCTTCGTAGGGTAGCTGGTGGCAGCTAAATGAGAGTTGCCAAGAATCGAGTTGAATGGTGGGCGATTAGTGAGGCTTATGCCTAGCTATCGACATGTTATGGACTGCTGTATGTTGTAGGCTCAAAAATATGGCCAGCCCTTTGATACTTCAGCTTGCTTATTCTATGAGCTATGTTGACAACTTTCGTTCTCTGCCGAATCCATTAAGCAAATGCCAAATTTCAAACATCCTCGGTACCTACGACACTTTTTTGTAGCGTTCGAAGAGCAGTCACACACACCCAAGACACCAAAACGCCACTTATTCCTAATGCCGGTATAAGGGAAGTTTTACACGCTACGTTTAAGGGTTTATGACACGTGAACGTTAAGGGGTTATTTCGAAACGAAACGGGTGGTTTAACCCCGTCTCGTGTGATGATAAATTGGTTTTTGTTGATAGAAGTGTTAAGGGTAGATTGCGGATATTTTATCTTCATATATTTTTTGGTTTATTTACCCGTTAAATTAAAGGGATGGTTGAAATTGGTGGAACTAATAGTGGAACGTGTAATTTCTGGTGTTTGTAATACAATAATGATTTTTTCATTAGTACAGACACCAACGATCCATTCTTAACGTTATTGTAGTGACTAAAAGCCGAAATTCGCTGTAAACCTTTACAAAGTCTTTGAAAGCTGTCCTATCTTCGTTTAAATTCTAGGTGAGCTTCTTTACAGTTTTGATAAGAATGAAAATTCTGTTCTTTCCACAGACAAATTCCAACCACAAGACCTTGAAAACTCTTTTTATCGGTTTCAAGAAGGAGGTTATCTATGTCCAAGATACGCTTACCGATAATAATGGCCCATTTTATTTCATCTGCTCCTAAATCATCAGACAAGATACCTATCTAAAAGCTCGTACGTATTATAACTTCATAGGTAGATACATTCTAAACGCGAAACCTAGAGCGATAGATATCGCGACCTGTCATGTTGGGCATGAATTATCGCTAACACAGGCATAAATCGAGCCAATTCAGGCTATGATTAACAGCCGATGAAGCGTTAACATGATATGAGATGATCAAAATTTTGGTTAAGTCTATTACTTAGTTCATTATCTACCTCCTCTAGCATATTCAATGTGGTAAATACTTTATCCATTGATTTTAATTTTTTAAGTAGCGCTATACTCATACCTATTTAAAGTAAAGGAGACGTGATTTAAACATTGAAGAAGTAATTAGATAGAGACTCAAAGAGAGAGAGAGAGAGAGAATTTAAAGAGGTACACTGTAGATTTTAATAAGTAGTAAAATAAGAACCATCCTTACTCTAAAATAACTGATTTAATTCCAAATATAATTATTTAACCTCAGAATGGATACTAATACCCAAATTAATCTTAAAGTCGCTACCCCAATATCATAATCTAAAACTGTATAATAAAACTACATATTCACAATATTTCAGGGTTAAGGAAAATAATATGCCACACCAAGATATTTTGTCTGTCATTTATATTTCTTTGCCAACATCAAATTCAATATTCTACACCATACCATCACATCTCCTATTCCCCACATAATATCACAATTCAATCCGTATTCTAATATTTACCATGAAACTAACAGGTTACCTTAATTTACAGTAGATTTCCAACCAAATAGCATAGGCCAATCTATCGTTTTACCGACACAGCCACCAAGTACATCTTACCGTCACGAGCGCCCAACCCAGAAGGTTGTTATTACTCCCATTTTCACATATCAAATCTTTGGGTGTTGCCAGTACAATATCCAACAATTAAGTATTAATAAATTGAAACCAAACAGTAGGACCCTTATACTTCTATCATTCATTAAAGGATAAGGCTGTTGAAGTCAACCATGACTACGGCATGAGAAAGATAAATGAATTTATTGAAGTGAAAACTTCTTTAGGCGCGTTGGGCATTTTTGAGATGGGACTAAACCATTGATTTCGCGACACTGTTACGACACCAGCTTTTGACCATTAAAATACATCAATGCGTTGATTACCGCGTGCCGATTTTTTTCTAGTTTTCACTTCTTTCGGCACTCCCGGAGTGCCACTGTTTTTTTTTTAAGTTATAGATGGTCTAACTAAATTACAACTTACAACTGAAACTATGTAAAAAACGACACAAAAATTCAGTAGTGTTGCACATGTCGTCGCCCTCCCCGCTAACTGTCGGTTGTATCTCACAAACTGACGTATCTGCACTGACATTACCTACGTGTTCAGAACTTTGTTTCGAAAAAGTTCTTTCTAATCGTCGTGTCTGTGTCGTTTACCGTTTAGAAGATAATCACGTATTTTTTTTGCGTGAGTTTTTTTTAAGGGAAAAAATATTCTCACCACCTGTCGTATATGCACACATCTACAATTAGCGAGTTAAAGATTAAGTCAAGAGCTATTTATAAAAAAATATTAATGAATTAATTATTAACATGATTGTAGCGCCCGACCGAAAAACTGTTGCCCTGGAAAAATTTCAATCGCTAGTTACGACAGTTAGCGGGGAGGGCGACGATGTGTCCATTTATTTACAAAGCACTCAAAAATATGTTTTTCTTTGAAGATAGTTATATACAGCAGACAGAATCGTAGATAATCCTTGCTTAACAAGAAATAGGCTAGTACATTATTCAAGGCAATTACTGGATTCCACATATTTACACACCATCTAAAACAGAATAGAATATTCGCACATCCAATATTAACACACGAAATAGCTACATAATTCTAGCTGTCAATTCACTTTCAATGTGTAAACGGAACCTAAATGTTCGCCAAGTGCTGATTTGACACCGTTTAGAACGAGCAAGGACACGAGTTCTCAAGTCGAACTACTGTTACTTCAAGCAAAGCTCAAGTTTGTAGTGTATGGTAGAAGTTACAAGATGTTTCAGCCGTGTTAGAGCAAGGAAGAACTGAATTATTAACGTCGCAAGCACTTTTCTAAATGCTTTCTTCTTAGCATATCGATAGCAAAAAGTGTAAACATGTTTGGCCCAAAATTTTGCAACGCGAACTCCACTCTCTGCGTCCAAGAAATTTCATTTTAAAAGGAGGTATCAAAATTTAAAGAGTAACCTGACATGGCAATATTTTGCCATTTTAAAGCTACGATTTTTCTCGTGTTTTTCGTATTGGCCGACTAGTTTCGGACTTAATCGCGCGATCAGGAGTGTAACGGAGATATCAAATAGATAGGTACAGTATTTGAAAAAAACGAATAAATAAACACAGGCTTCCAAAATAGATGCACATAAAAAAAATACTATAAAAATCCATTTTCTTACAATTAATTGAAATTTCACTTTATTTTACGCTTGTCGCTTATAATTTATAGTTTCGTACAAAGTTTGAAACTCAAGCGCCACTGAGCTACCTCAGCCCCTAGGTTCGACTACACTTTAATGAAGATTTAACGAAGACCAACCGCACAGGAATGAATTTGCGTTTTCTTAGCATAAAGTTGTATATGTGCCCCACGTGTTTAGGGTACGATGCATTTTAGAATATATAACTAATAAGTTAGAATATAGGTCGCTCACAATGGGCCTCATTAGAAGACTGAAAATTATCCAAAGGCAATGGAGAGGGTTATGCTTGGAGTTTCCCTACGTGATCGAATCAGAAATGAAGAGATCCGTAGGAGAATCAAGGTAACTGACATAGCTCGAAGAATTGCAGCACTGGGTAAAGTACATGGCTCGCACAACAGATGGCCGATGGGACCGTTCAGCGGTGGACGTCTTTCGGTTGAAATGACGATGATGATGATAGTTAGAAAGGCATTTTATGGCAGAGAAGCCGTTAAGCCATTCGTTGAAGCCTTATGGTAAGTCGTCACCGTCGCCTATTTTTAATTACTACAAGGAAGAGGCAGATGCGTTGTCATATACAAGACAAAACTGAAATATTCAATGTGCCTGTTATTATCTATACGCCTTATGTATTTAGGGCTCCGTACGCCCGAATGAAAAAACAGAACCCATAAAGGATCACTCGTGTGTCTGTCTGTCCGTCTGTGCCAGCAAATTTTCTCCGAATCTAATAGACCGGTTAGTTTTAAATTTGCTACACATATCAATTTCTGTGACACAAAGACAGACGAATAGAGAGAGTACCGCAAATAAATGAATTTTGAATATGGAAGGCAAATAAGAAAATAAAAAATGTTGTTTTTTTATTTTAGCCCCAAAGAACAGATACTTAGTTAAATAATATGAACACTAAACGAAGTAAATATAAACTATGGAAATAAATTACCAGAGTCTCCAAATAACGACACATCGATCAACAGAATTCTCTCAATTACCGTATGAGCAGGAATCATAGCATTCTACATAAAATAAAACTGCCTTCATGCCAACATAAGGCCGTATTCCCATTGCAAAAGAAACTTCTCATAATGAAGCTTGCTGGGGAAATTAAACAAAGCTGATGGCAGTTATAAATTAACGCAGATAATTAACTCAGTGTAACATTTTGTTCAAGTATACTTGAGTAAAGTATAAATGGCAATATAGTCTTGATTTTACAAGTTGTTATGGGGAACTTGGTTAACGACGAAACAAACATTTATTTATTTATTAGAATTGCCAACAATGGGTACCTGTTCGAGTATATATCCCTGATGGTTGTCTTTGGAAAAACTGTCTATCACAAACGGATAAAAAAAATCTTCAGTATAAAAGTAAATTGAGTCTTAACTTACGGACCTAATTTTATTCTGGTGTGTATCGCACAAAAATCGCTATCAGAGTAAGTAAGTAAGTAATCATTTTTATTTACCAAAAACTTAGCCTAGGTAACATCAGTGTAGTTTAAACTATGGGATGGGTTTGGCTATTACAATGAGTAAGACCCCTGCCCTTCAAACTAGGAAAGTCCTGTATCTTGAAGGACAGAAAGAGGCTTTATTAGGTCTTTGAAAATTGTGCATATAGGTAGACTAGATTATTTATAGATAGATAGGTATTATCATGATTGTAAATGGACCTTCATTGACCACTATCTCACCTGTTGAAAAACCTACAATCATTGAGACGGGGAACACGCAAAATTAACCAGAAAGTTACAAAAATATAGCTAGGTAGGTAGGTACCTTGTCAATGCCTATAGCCGATATTTTGTTCAATGTTCGTAATTTAGTAATATCAATATTTTGCGTAGGCGAACATATCGTCTGACTTTCTAACGTCATGATATTTCCCAAACATCCGTTCATAATGGGCAGCTAATTTTCAGAACTACTATTATTAGTTCTAGCTCCAAAATAGACGTACTAAAATAGGAAAATAGAGGAATACTGTGTGGGCCAAAAATAACTGATGGCCTATGTTACAATAATAGTTTAAAACAATGATTTATTTTTGACATATATATTTCGTGCAAAATCGTGGAATATTTTTTTTTAAAGAGATCGACTGTTACTAGACAATATTGCAAATTTTGCGTAGTTCGGAAAAAAAACTAAATTGACGAACTTTTTAATCGATAGGTAAAGCTTCTTAAAAACTTCTTGTCGGTCCTCTCATTGGGTACAGGAATACATTATAGACTAGACTTAAATTATAATTAAATCTGTGATTTAATTATAATTTAAGTAGTAAAGAAGGGGACAGCAAAAAGGGTAGAAGAGAAGAAGCCCTGTTTTAGGAGATCGTTAAGTTGTTACTGTGGGAACAAGTTTTAACTTACATATGATCAAAGTAAGGACATTGCGAATAAGATACTGACATTTACCGATAGGGAAATCGTGGCCCCCGGCAACAGGACAACCGAAGGAACACGGGTGGGTTTTAGTCAGTAAGAGTCTGACACGCCCTCCCGCTCCGCCCAGAGCGGGAGAAGTTATTTGATAATTCCCCAACCAAAAAAAAAAAAACTAGATACTGACATTTCGCTTAACTGTTATTTATGTTTTATCTGCAAAACATACTTAAATATTTTAGATTATTTTTTTATATACCTGTACATATGTATTATAATTCTGTTTACTCATACAAATAAATTGTTTTCCTTTGAATAATTATTATTGGCGCTACTGTACACCGCTAGATCACGTTGTCGTTGTTACTCGCCAAATGGCCTAACCATTTCCCGTCGAAGATTCTGTGTGACTGAGTTTTGTTAGGTGTAAAGTAGCTTCAAAAGTAAAGTCTCGTGTTTAACAGTTAGTTTTGGGTTAGTGTTTTTATTATCGTCTTGCCACCACATGCTTTTTAGTAACCTACAGCTGCAGTCGGGTTTTTTAAGTTGGTTAAGTATATTAATTATAGGATTTTAAACTGACATGATTATTTTCACTACTAAAGTTCTTTATTTGCGGGATATTTACCATGTTTTTTGTTTAAAACTGGATATTTTGTAAAAAAAAACAAAATACATGATAAATATCCCGTTTTGAATAACTTTAGAGGTACTTATATTAATTGTTGTAAAAAAGTTTGTGCTCGCGAGATCTACTGTTCGCAGAACTACTAGTATTATTTATTGACATGACAGCCGACACTGTGGCCGTTATGTGGACCACTGGTATTCTAAGAAACCGTTGCTTTAGCTATGTAAACCTAAATCTGCTTTAGTTATTTCCTCATAGCAACCGTTTTCGAGCTGTTGTCACCATCTTTGCAAAACGCTACTTATAATGTTATTAATTGGCGTGTCGTTCGCGTCGTTTCTCTCGTGAACACTTAATTACATTACAAACTTGTGGGATAGGCAATGTCTTCTATGTAGATGGAGATACAGGTAATTAGAAAAGATAATTAAGGCAATCGGGTATTGAAGTTGCATAATTACGTGTAATGGTGTCGTTAGTAATGGGAGGCTTTATGTGTAAGCAAACGCTGAGCGAGAGGTCCTTTTCTTTTGGGTGGGAAATTATCAAATAACTTCTCCCGCTCTGGGCGGAGCGGGAAGGCGTGTCAGACTCTTACTGACTAAAACCCACCCGTGTTCCTTCAGTTGCCATGTTGCCAGGGGCCACGGTCTCCCTTTCGGACTTTCCCGCAACCCCGGCCCCTGAGGTCGTTTTTTTTTTTGGGTGGGAAATTAATCAAATAACTTCTCCCGCTCTGGGCGAAGCGGGAAGGCGTGTCAGACTCTTACTGACTAAAACCCACCCATGTTTCTTCGGTTGCCATGTTGCTGGGGGCCACGATCTCACTTTCGGTTTTCTTCGCAACCCCAGCAGGCATTGGCCTTAGTGGACCCCGTCAATTCTGCTGACATCTCTTTGAGGCGCGCGTGAAACACTACGTACCGTCGAACCAGGCCTGGTCCTTATCGAACGGCGAGCTACCCATTGCTCACCGTCCGCAAGCCCGCGCCTACGGTGGCCGGAAATCGGCCTGCAATTCCCGACGCCCAGGGCGTTTCTTCCTGCGGTAGTTAGGGGCGTGAGGGCGCGAATCTCGCCTCTCCTTCACATGTTCCGCATCCTCCTTCGCGAGCATTACCGCTTCGCAGATGGAGGTGATGGCCTCCCATTTCCTCTCGCTCCGTACCATGGCCTGAACTAGGGCCGGACGTGAGAGATGGGTTCGAATGTTTGTAAATATGTGAGCACCATGTATCTATCACATAATTAATTTATCTGTCCCTGCTTCATTTTTAATTCTTTTTACCTATTGTGGTATAGTAATTTTATTATAGGTGCATCGTCTTCACATGTAATTATTTAACTAATGTAGGTACCTATACAAGATATTGTAATACATTTTGAAAGAGTAACAGTGGAGTTTCTTGGCCATTCTTCTCCATACGAAAACTACCTCTTGGAACGACTAGAATCAATTCTATTATTTTGTAAATTTTGACTTTCAAAAGTATCATATAAATAAATGATTTGACTTTGACTTAGATTGCCGTCGGGCAAAGTGTTATTGGCAGTGGCCTGGTTGATGGTAAAAACTCTCCCCCTATTACATGGTAGTTAAGTATAACTAGTGAAATGTGGGTGTACTACACCTCTGCCTATAACCCTGATTACAGGCGTGATAATATGTTAAATCAGTCAAACTATTTTTAAATAAGATGAATTTGATCAACTTGATGAACTTGAAATCTCACTATTGACTTGAGAAAGTGCTTCTAAGAAAGATAAAATCAGACCTGTTTAATTAATGGATTAATGTTTTCTTTAAATACCTTTAGAGATGTGAAGAAAACCACGTGACTTACTTTCTGAAAAAAAAGAGAATAAACATATTAATTTGGTTGTAGAAGAAAAAGACCATAAGATAACATAACATCATAACATCACGCCTTGTTTCCCCGAAGGGTTGGGCAGAGGTGTCCCTGTAGTAGGTACAACCACATTTCGCCAGTCATGTTTAAGTCCCATGTAATAGGGGGCGAGCCTATTGCCATCAACCGGGCACAAACCCAGACTCCGAGCTGCTACTGAGAAATTTCAGATAGAAAAACCCAATAACACTTTAAGTCCATAAGATACTTCAAATTAAACTAGGAAAAACAATTGGAATATTGCACAACGTGAAACAACGTGAGGCGTTTGTCCGTGGGAGGCTGACATAAACTCTCGACTATCCTAGTGTCCATTAAGATTATCTCACGTGAAAAAAAAAATACAAAAGTGTGCAAATCAAAAGCCTCTTTCAGGATTATGTTAACGCAAACTTTTGCTCACATCCCAATTCTAATTCGCACATCATCTTCAACAAATCATTCAATATTTTTTTCTTATTTCTTTTATTTTGTTTCCTACATCCGATCTTTTCAATGTCGGGGCCATTTCCTCTTCTCTTTATATGAAGTAAAATACTTCTATATTTATTTCCATCGTTAGCTCTATCGGCAAAGAGCGATAACTTAGAACAGGGATGGGAAACCTTTGTCCATCAACGTGCAAGTTTTTTTTTGCTTTTTCTTGACTTGCTGTCACTGTGTAACCTTAGCAAATTGAAAAATAACATTATCACGGCATGGATGAATAGATAATTATTCTCGATAAACTTTATTATTATAACAGTTTTTTGACAACATCTGTTCTAACCATTGTAGCGGTTACACCGCCGCATACGTACTACGCATCATAGATATGACGTTACACAAATCCTGCATCGCGCAATTAGAATTTACCGAGCGATCAACATAGATACAAGATTTCAACTTCAAACCGATGGGCAGTTGCCTGCCAGACACAACACGCGTCTGTCGAAACCCACCCGTGTTCCTTCGGTTGCCCTGTTGCCGGGGGCCACGATTTCCCGATCGGTTTTCTTCGAACCCCCGGCAGGCATTGGCCCTAGCGGACCCCGTCAATTCTGCTGACATCTCTTTGAGGCGCGCGTGGAACACACCGCGCCGTCGACCCGGGCTTGGTCCTTATCGGACGGCGAGCTACCCGTTGCTCACCGTCCGCAAGCCCGCGCCTACGCCACTAAACCATAGATATCCGATTCTAAGACATTTTCAAGAATTATTAACATGTCGTTTATTTAAATTATTGTTACGATTTGGCGTGTTACAGCCCCTTTTACCCTTGTTTCAAACAAAGCGCGTTCGCGTTCGAGCCCTATTTGTTTCAATTTCTACAGTTAAAATAGAAATTTCGTTCATCTAGATTGCATCACTCACAATTTCTTCCCTCCCAACATAGTTTCGACACGCCTGACTAAGGACCTCCCGATAACTAAGGACATTCAACATTTACACTCTGCTGCACTAACACATGTCGTAAAGTAAGGAAGTAACGACGGCTGCCAATAGAAACTCTTTCACTGTTACTGACTTTTACTTCGAGTATTGGTTCATTGCTGTTTTTATGGATAGGAGTTAATCTATGGATGTTATGAAAGTAAATGGTGTATGTTTTTTCTATTATTTTGGGAAATTGATTGTTGTATCAACAGATTAGTTCGTAAATGTTTAGTGGCTGTATGTTTTTAGGGTTCCGTAGTAAACAAGGAACCCTTACAGTTTCGTCTGTCTGTCTGTCCGCGGCTTAGCTCAGAGACGCTTAGTACTAGAAAGCTGAAATTTGGCATGGGTATACATATTAATCACGTCAACAAAGTGGTAAAATAAAATCATGAAAAAAAAATTTTTAGGGTACCTCCCCTACACGTAAAGTGGTCTTTTTTTTTTCTATTCCTTTGTGTGGGATATCGTTGGAAAGGTCTTTCAAAAACATTGTGAGTATGTATAAATATTAAGCTTTAAAGTGAAAATTTTTGTTAGAGTCAAGTGTCCCCCCCTGCCAGCTAAATGGTTGGATTTAGATATGTGAAAAAATTCACGGCAGTAGCTTATATAACGAATTTAAAAGGAAAACTATCACAGCTGAGTAGGCTTTACAAGTTAACGAGTAATAGTCGACCAACTTAGATTTGCGGTTGTAAAAACATATTTTCCCATACATTCTGTATGAAATATTTTTTTTTCAACTACAAAGTTAAGTTTGTTCTTCGGATAAATTCATCCCAACTTCGGAACCCTACATTGTGCGTGGTCCGACATGCACTTGGCCGGTTTTTTATTAACTATGAAGGTTCTTACGGATAGCTATAGTGAACTTTTGTCATAGAATTATGCTGTTATATCCAGTTTTGCAAATGGATTGGTGATTGATGTTAGTATTTGCGCAAAGGAAGATGTAGCATTGTTGTCTGTTCTCTTGACATTCCAACTCACTCGCCTTTTACTTGATAATGGGAGGTAAATCTTGCTGGATAGCAATTTTCAGTTTATTAATCTGTTAATGTACATCTAGGTAAGGAAAAGATGACTCTTGCCTTTATATTACATTTTAGGTACATCATTATCGCATTAATCAGCTGTAGTATGAGTAGGTAATAACATCGGCCCTGTATACTCTCGATAATCTTAACATCATACTACTAGTACTGCATTTAGTATTTCACCCTTCCTCGAATAGCATTATTGTATATGTCGTAAGTTTATGTTATACAATGACATGAATATTTACGTTGTAAAGTATTGTATTATTTTAATTACTGTGAATGTGAATACTATGTGGGTCATTGTTTTTTTTTTTCTCAGTTTGTTTTAATCATGTCCTGGCAATTTGAGTCAATTATGCGGCCAACCTAAATGTCCTTTCATCAATAGTATTGTTCATCAAATCGTTGAACTTCTTTAGTTCTGAGTTGAGCAACACGATTACTGCTGGACATGTCCAGCCAATCTGTGTGATTCTTTCCTCAAAATACCATTTTAGACACAAATCTTCATGGTTTTCATATGATTTGACCAATATTACGTCTGGACTTTGAAAGAGACTGTGACTGTGTGTGTGTGTGTTTCGACCTTTCTTCTCAGAGTAGTCAGATTCGCCAACCTCATCTAGTTTTTAAAATATGATTGACGTGTAAAATTGTTTACCTACTCTCATACCGTAATATTCGATTTATAAAATTCAAAACGAGTTTATATTGACATACCTACTTTATAAACACAATACCGGAATTTAAAAATAGAAACATATTATTACATTTTTTCTCTAATAAAATAATGCTATAAAACAATTTTTTTTCTATTACGATACAGAGCTATTCCAAGAAGTTAATATCACCAAGGAGTTTCCATCAACTTTTGCATTGGAACGTTTAAGCGGGGGACAGCAGCACCCGCTATAGCGCATGTGCGGTGATGTGCTGGTGCAGACGACATTCATTTGTTTTATTGTACTGAATTTCGTGGGATTTTTCAATTTTATTCTTGATCTTTAACTTTGACCTTTTATTTAGTATTAGGTTCAATCCCAATGTTTGAGAGTAGATAAAGTAGTGTATGAAACTGCACATAACTATGTATTAAAACATTCGTGTGATACTATTAAAAACCTCGCCTACCTCATTATGCAACAGTTTCATAAACTACTATTGTTTAAAAAACGTTTCACAGAATTACTTGTAGATAAATGTTATTATTCTGTGCAGGATTTCTTAAATGATAAGTTTTTGTAATATATTATCTTTATTATCCTCTACTTTTGTATTACATTTGCATGCTGTAATAAGGCAGAATGTACATGGATCCTATATGTATGATTTAACGACTTATTTTTATGTACCTACATTCTAAGCAAATAAAGACCTATTCTAATAGACAGATATATCGTTTATTTGGTGCGCACATAAGACATAGCACGACATACAAAAGCACGAACTAATAATAACTAATTATATGTATACATGTAAATAGCTGCAAGGTGTCAATACACAAAAAAGCAAATAAGACATTGTAATGACACTATTGGCTATGAAACACTTGAAAATAATGCATCAACGAACATACAGTCTCCACTTAACAAAATAAAGATACCTTAGCGTTAAATAAATAACCTTGACTTACAAAGAAATAAGGCCTTCATTAAGTAGTACACCTTATATTTTTCCTAGAAACATAGGTAAATAGTTTCCAACTAATATTAGTAAGAAGACGTCTAGACTAACTTAGCTGGACGTTTTCTAGAAAACTGCGCATTGTTGTATTGGCAAAATAAGTTTGTTGAGAAAACTAAACGTTCAGAGGAAAAGATTTATAGTGAGTAAATTGACTTTCTTCGTGCCAGCCATAACCCACCACCCAGTGAGATCATAAACTTGACTGAAGGTCTTCAAAGGAAAAGGAATCTTCTTGTGAACAAATATATGTCTGTAATGTATGTATTGAGAGTCGGAAAGAAGTATTTTTATTAAGAGATTCAAGTTGTATTATTGATATTTTATAAGCTACTAGCGGACGTCACGCGGTTTCACCCGTTTATTCGTTACATACAAAAATACAAATCTTTTCTCTTTATAATATTAGTATAGATTAATTAAGAATCTTTAAATTTATATTAGCGAAAACTTGATATTATGGTATAGATTGAGAGAGTTAATTTTACAATTACCTATGTATATTTTAGTTTAGATAAGAAGAGAAGTTTAAAAGATAAAAACAGTTTAATAACGATATCAACAACAGCAGATACTTATTATAATTTAATTAATAACACATCAAAACTGCAACAATTTTTTCAGTGAATAGTTTTTTTTTTACTAACAATCTCTATGGATGGTAGACTACAACGTAAATTACTTAAATGAAGACACAGACTAACCGTATAGTGACAAAATGGCCGACCTTGAGGCACTCCTTAATCTTGGTTTAAAACTATATAGCTAGGGTTGACGTTAAGTGTTCTGCTCAAGTACTTGGATCAACATTGTGGGATGTGGGTTCAAGTCTGACTGTGTAAGGAATTGTAATTGTTATTTGTCTAGAGGCAAGTTTGCCTAATGAATTTTTGAAGTTTAAAATGTCAACCTATACTGCTGAACTTTGAAAATGCTAGGCGATGCGTACACGAACTTCGATCATAGATTTGGTGAAAAAAAAAAATCGTCATACAATTTATTACTTCTATATTAAGGTGAGTTTGAGCAGTGGTGGTTTAGTGGTAACGACCACGAATTACGACTTGTTCGGTCGCAAGTTCGAACCCAGACAATTTCTTTACTTTGTGTGAATTAGTTCATCAGTACTGCTCTCAAAACGGTGAAGGAAAACACCGGGATGTCCTAGAACCAAAAATACGTGTGGCACTCGGGGACTGAAGCGGTAAAGCTATTGCATAGTATTTGTAACCTCCATACTTCCTATTTGTCAACGCTACACTTGGGATGATGACGGATGATGATATAAAACAAAAATTACGTTCCCATGACAACATCACGTTGTCATGGTAACGTATTACGTGGTAGGCGGAGTGGGGGGGTTTAGGTTGTATTTTCGTTACGGTTTTATTTTCGTTACGGAATTTCTTGATTCGGTCACCGCGCTCAAAGCCCGCGATAAAAGCTATGTAATTGCTTAAAAATCGTCATACAATTTATTACTTCTATATTATTAAGGTGAGTTTGAGCAGTGGTGGTTTAGTGGTAACGACCGCGAATTACGAGTTGTAGGTCGCAAGTTCAAACCCAGACAATTTCTTTACTTTGTGTGAATTAGTTCATCAGCACTGCTCTCAAAACGGTGAAGGAAAACACAGGGATTTCCTAGAACCAAAAATACGTGTGGCACTCGGGGACTGAAGCGGTAAAGCTATTGCATAGTATTTGTAACCTCCATACTTCCTATTTGTCAACGCTATACTTGGAATGATGACGGATGATGACATAAAACAAAAATTACGTTCCCATGACAACATCACGTTGTCATGGTAACGTATGACGTGGTAGGCGGAGTGGGGGGTGTTAGGTTTTATTTTCGTTACGGAATTTCTTGATTCGGTCGCCGCGCTCAAAGCCCGCGATAAAAGCTATGCAATAGCTTAAAATTCGAAGACATGTGACATCTACCAACCCGCACTGAGCCCGCGTGGTGGATTACAGCCCACTCCCTCTCTCAGAGAGGTCTGTGTTCAAGCAGTGGGAACATTATAGGTTGATTACGATAATGCTAAAGTGTGCTTAGACGAAACGAACATAGTACCAGCCCTCAGGCTAGGTGGAGCGACGATCTTTGTAGAGTGGCTGGTGGCAGCTAAATGAGAGTTGCCAAGAATCGAGTTGAATGGTGGGCGATTAGTGAGGCTTATGCCTAGCTATCGACATGTTATGGACTGCTGTATGTTGTAGGCTCAAAAATATGGCCAGGCCTTTGGTACTTCAGCTTGATTATTCTATGAGCTATGTTGACAACTTTCGTTCTCTGCCGAATCCATTAAGCAAATGCCAAATTTCAAACATCCTCGGTACCTACGACACTTTTTTGTAGCGTTCGAAGAGCAGCCACACCCAAGACGCCAAAATGCCACTTATTCCTAATGCTGGTATAAGGGAAGTTTTACACGCTACGTTTAAGGGTTTATGACACGTGAACGTTAAGGGGTTATTTCGAAACGAAACGGGTGGTTTAACCCCGTCTCGTGTGATGATAAATTGGTTTTTGTTGATAAAAGTGTTAAGGGTAGATTGCGGATTTTTTATCTTTATATATTTTTTGGTTTATTTACCCGTTAAATTATAGGGATGATTGAAATTGGTGGAATTGATAGTGGAACGTGTAATTTCTGGTGTTTGTAATACAATAATGATTTTTTCATTAGTACAGACACCAACGATCCTTTTTAGGGTTCCGTAGTAAACAAGGAACCCTTATAGTTTCGTCATGTCCGTCTGCCTGTCTGTCTGTCTGTCCGCTAGCTCGAGACCCTTCGTACTAGAAAGCTGTGATTTGGCATAAGTATACATATTAATTACGCCGACAAAGAGGTAAAACAAAATTATAAAAAAAATTTTTTTTTAGGGTACCTACCTACCTCTCATACACGTAAAGTGGTAATGTTTTTTTTTTTGTTTTTTTTACCCATAGTGAGGGACATCATTGGAAAGGTCCTAAACCATTTTTGGATTCATGGATCCGTTTGCGAAATATTAAGCTTTAAAGTGCTAATTTTTGTTAGAGTCAAGTGTCCCCCCCCCTACCGGCTTAATGGTTGGTTTTGGGTGTGTGAAAAAAATCACAACAGTAGATTATATAATGTAATTAAAAGGAAAACTATCACAGCTAAGTAGGCTCTACAAGTTAACGAGTAATAATCAACCAACTTAACTTTGCAGTTGCAAAAACTTGTTTTACCATACATTCCATATGGGGGAACATATTTTTCAACTACAAAGTTAAGTTTGTTTTTGGGATAAATTCATCCCAACTACGGAACCCTTCATTGTGCGTGGTCCGACACGCACTAGCCGGTTTTTTTTTCTGGAATGTTCTATTTTTACTTGGAAAATTGTGTTCGTGAACCGTGTGTTTTTTCTGAAATAAAATTGTTATTACGTTATATCATACTTCCATTCTTAACGTTATTGTAGTAACTAAAAGCCGAAATTCGCTGTAAACCTTTACAAAGTCTTTGAAAGCTGTCCTATCTTCGCTTAAATTCTAGGTAAGCTTCTTTACAGTTTTGATAAGAATGAAAATTCTGTTCTTTCCACAGACAAAATCCAACCACAAGACCTTGAAAACTCTTTTTATCGGTTTCAAGAAGGAGGTTATATATGTCCAAGATACGCTTACCGATAATAATGGCTCATTTTATTTCACCTGCTCCTAAATCATCAGACAAGATATCTAAAAGTTCGTAGGTATCTATAATTTCATAGGTACATTCTAAACGCGAAACCTAGAGCGATAGATATCGCGACCTGTCATGTTGGGCATGAATTATCGCTAACACAGGCATAAATCGAGCCAATTCAGGCTATGATTAACAGCCGATGAAGCGTTAACATGATATGAGATGATCAAAATTTTGGTTAAGTCTATTACTTAGTTCATTATCTACCTCCTCTAGCATATTCAAAATGTGGTAAATACTTTATCCATTGATTTATAATTTTTAAGTAGCGCTATACTCATACCTATTTAAAGTAAAGGAGACGTGATTTAAACATTGAAGAAGTAATTAGATAGAGACTCAAAGAGAGAGAGAGAGAGAGAATTTAAAGAGGTACACTGTAGATTTTAATAAGTAGTAAAATAAGAACCATCCTTACTCTAAAATAACTGATTTAATTCCAAATATAATTATTTAACCTCAGAATGGATACTAATACCCAAATTAATCTTAAAGTCGCTACCCCAATATCATAATCTAAAACTGTATAATAAAACTACATATTCACAATATTTCAGGGTTAAGGAAAATAATATGCCACACCAAGATATTTTGTCTGTCATTTATATTTCTTTGCCAACATCAAATTCAATATTCTACACCATACCATCACATCTCCTATTCCCCACATAATATCACAATTCAATCCGTATTCTAATATTTACCATGAAACTAACAGGTTACCTTAATTTACAGTAGATTTCCAACCAAATAGCATAGGCCAATCTATCGTTTTACCGACACAGCCACCAAGTACATCTTACCGTCACGAGCGCCCAACCCAGAAGGTTGTTATTACTCCCATTTTCACATATCAAATCTTTGGGTGTTGCCAGTACAATATCCAACAATTAAGTATTAATAAATTGAAACCAAACAGTAGGACCCTTATACTTCTATCATTCATTAAAGGATAAGGCTGTTGAAGTCAACCATGACTACGGCATGAGAAAGATAAATGAATTTATTGAAGTGAAAACTTCTTTAGGCGCGTTGGGCATTTTTGAGATGGGACTAAACCATTGATTTCGCGACACTGTTACGACACCAGCTTTTGACCATTAAAATACATCAATGCGTTGATTACCGCGTGCCGATTTTTTTCTAGTTTTCACTTCTTTCGGCACTCCCGGAGTGCCACTGTTTTTTTTTTAAGTTATAGATGGTCTAACTAAATTACAACTTACAACTGAAACTATGTAAAAAACGACACAAAAATTCAGTAGTGTTGCACATGTCGTCGCCCTCCCCGCTAACTGTCGGTTGTATCTCACAAACTGACGTATCTGCACTGACATTACCTACGTGTTCAGAACTTTGTTTCGAAAAAGTTCTTTCTAATCGTCGTGTCTGTGTCGTTTACCGTTTAGAAGATAATCACGTATTTTTTTTGCGTGAGTTTTTTTTAAGGGAAAAAATATTCTCACCACCTGTCGTATATGCACACATCTACAATTAGCGAGTTAAAGATTAAGTCAAGAGCTATTTATAAAAAAATATTAATGAATTAATTATTAACATGATTGTAGCGCCCGACCGAAAAACTGTTGCCCCGGAAAAATTTCAATCGCTAGTTACGACAGTTAGCGGGGAGGGCGACGATGTGTCCATTTATTTACAAAGCACTCAAAAATATGTTTTTCTTTGAAGATAGTTATATACAGCAGACAGAATCGTAGATAATCCTTGCTTAACAAGAAATAGGCTAGTACATTATTCAAGGCAATTACTGGATTCCACATATTTACACACCATCTAAAACAGAATAGAATATTCGCACATCCAATATTAACACACGAAATAGCTACATAATTCTAGCTGTCAATTCACTTTCAATGTGTAAACGGAACCTAAATGTTCGCCAAGTGCTGATTTGACACCGTTTAGAACGAGCAAGGACACGAGTTCTCAAGTCGAACTACTGTTACTTCAAGCAAAGCTCAAGTTTGTAGTGTATGGTAGAAGTTACAAGATGTTTCAGCCGTGTTAGAGCAAGGAAGAACTGAATTATTAACGTCGCAAGCACTTTTCTAAATGCTTTCTTCTTAGCATATCGATAGCAAAAAGTGTAAACATGTTTGGCCCAAAATTTTGCAACGCGAACTCCACTCTCTGCGTCCAAGAAATTTCATTTTAAAAGGAGGTATCAAAATTTAAAGAGTAACCTGACATGGCAATATTTTGCCATTTTAAAGCTACGATTTTTCTCGTGTTTTTCGTATTGGCCGACTAGTTTCGGACTTAATCGCGCGATCAGGAGTGTAACGGAGATATCAAATAGATAGGTACAGTATTTGAAAAAAACGAATAAATAAACACAGGCTTCCAAAATAGATGCACATAAAAAAAATACTATAAAAATCCATTTTCTTACAATTAATTGAAATTTCACTTTATTTTACGCTTGTCGCTTATAATTTATAGTTTCGTACAAAGTTTGAAACTCAAGCGCCACTGAGCTACCTCAGCCCCTAGGTTCGACTACACTTTAATGAAGATTTAACGAAGACCAACCGCACAGGAATGAATTTGCGTTTTCTTAGCATAAAGTTGTATATGTGCCCCACGTGTTTAGGGTACGATGCATTTTAGAATATATAACTAATAAGTTAGAATATAGGTCGCTCACAATGGGCCTCATTAGAAGACTGAAAATTATCCAAAGGCAATGGAGAGGGTTATGCTTGGAGTTTCCCTACGTGATCGAATCAGAAATGAAGAGATCCGTAGGAGAATCAAGGTAACTGACATAGCTCGAAGAATTGCAGCACTGGGTAAAGTACATGGCTCGCACAACAGATGGCCGATGGGACCGTTCAGCGGTGGACGTCTTTCGGTTGAAATGACGATGATGATGATAGTTAGAAAGGCATTTTATGGCAGAGAAGCCGTTAAGCCATTCGTTGAAGCCTTATGGTAAGTCGTCACCGTCGCCTATTTTTAATTACTACAAGGAAGAGGCAGATGCGTTGTCATATACAAGACAAAACTGAAATATTCAATGTGCCTGTTATTATCTATACGCCTTATGTATTTAGGGCTCCGTACGCCCGAATGAAAAAACAGAACCCATAAAGGATCACTCGTGTGTCTGTCTGTCCGTCTGTGCCAGCAAATTTTCTCCGAATCTAATAGACCGGTTAGTTTTAAATTTGCTACACATATCAATTTCTGTGACACAAAGACAGACGAATAGAGAGAGTACCGCAAATAAATGAATTTTGAATATGGAAGGCAAATAAGAAAATAAAAAATGTTGTTTTTTTATTTTAGCCCCAAAGAACAGATACTTAGTTAAATAATATGAACACTAAACGAAGTAAATATAAACTATGGAAATAAATTACCAGAGTCTCCAAATAACGACACATCGATCAACAGAATTCTCTCAATTACCGTATGAGCAGGAATCATAGCATTCTACATAAAATAAAACTGCCTTCATGCCAACATAAGGCCGTATTCCCATTGCAAAAGAAACTTCTCATAATGAAGCTTGCTGGGGAAATTAAACAAAGCTGATGGCAGTTATAAATTAACGCAGATAATTAACTCAGTGTAACATTTTGTTCAAGTATACTTGAGTAAAGTATAAATGGCAATATAGTCTTGATTTTACAAGTTGTTATGGGGAACTTGGTTAACGACGAAACAAACATTTATTTATTTATTAGAATTGCCAACAATGGGTACCTGTTCGAGTATATATCCCTGATGGTTGTCTTTGGAAAAACTGTCTATCACAAACGGATAAAAAAAATCTTCAGTATAAAAGTAAATTGAGTCTTAACTTACGGACCTAATTTTATTCTGGTGTGTATCGCACAAAAATCGCTATCAGAGTAAGTAAGTAAGTAATCATTTTTATTTACCAAAAACTTAGCCTAGGTAACATCAGTGTAGTTTAAACTATGGGATGGGTTTGGCTATTACAATGAGTAAGACCCCTGCCCTTCAAACTAGGAAAGTCCTGTATCTTGAAGGACAGAAAGAGGCTTTATTAGGTCTTTGAAAATTGTGCATATAGGTAGACTAGATTATTTATAGATAGATAGGTATTATCATGATTGTAAATGGACCTTCATTGACCACTATCTCACCTGTTGAAAAACCTACAATCATTGAGACGGGGAACACGCAAAATTAACCAGAAAGTTACAAAAATATAGCTAGGTAGGTAGGTACCTTGTCAATGCCTATAGCCGATATTTTGTTCAATGTTCGTAATTTAGTAATATCAATATTTTGCGTAGGCGAACATATCGTCTGACTTTCTAACGTCATGATATTTCCCAAACATCCGTTCATAATGGGCAGCTAATTTTCAGAACTACTATTATTAGTTCTAGCTCCAAAATAGACGTACTAAAATAGGAAAATAGAGGAATACTGTGTGGGCCAAAAATAACTGATGGCCTATGTTACAATAATAGTTTAAAACAATGATTTATTTTTGACATATATATTTCGTGCAAAATCGTGGAATATTTTTTTTTAAAGAGATCGACTGTTACTAGACAATATTGCAAATTTTGCGTAGTTCGGAAAAAAAACTAAATTGACGAACTTTTTAATCGATAGGTAAAGCTTCTTAAAAACTTCTTGTCGGTCCTCTCATTGGGTACAGGAATACATTATAGACTAGACTTAAATTATAATTAAATCTGTGATTTAATTATAATTTAAGTAGTAAAGAAGGGGACAGCAAAAAGGGTAGAAGAGAAGAAGCCCTGTTTTAGGAGATCGTTAAGTTGTTACTGTGGGAACAAGTTTTAACTTACATATGATCAAAGTAAGGACATTGCGAATAAGATACTGACATTTACCGATAGGGAAATCGTGGCCCCCGGCAACAGGACAACCGAAGGAACACGGGTGGGTTTTAGTCAGTAAGAGTCTGACACGCCCTCCCGCTCCGCCCAGAGCGGGAGAAGTTATTTGATAATTCCCCAACCAAAAAAAAAAAAACTAGATACTGACATTTCGCTTAACTGTTATTTATGTTTTATCTGCAAAACATACTTAAATATTTTAGATTATTTTTTTATATACCTGTACATATGTATTATAATTCTGTTTACTCATACAAATAAATTGTTTTCCTTTGAATAATTATTATTGGCGCTACTGTACACCGCTAGATCACGTTGTCGTTGTTACTCGCCAAATGGCCTAACCATTTCCCGTCGAAGATTCTGTGTGACTGAGTTTTGTTAGGTGTAAAGTAGCTTCAAAAGTAAAGTCTCGTGTTTAACAGTTAGTTTTGGGTTAGTGTTTTTATTATCGTCTTGCCACCACATGCTTTTTAGTAACCTACAGCTGCAGTCGGGTTTTTTAAGTTGGTTAAGTATATTAATTATAGGATTTTAAACTGACATGATTATTTTCACTACTAAAGTTCTTTATTTGCGGGATATTTACCATGTTTTTTGTTTAAAACTGGATATTTTGTAAAAAAAAACAAAATACATGATAAATATCCCGTTTTGAATAACTTTAGAGGTACTTATATTAATTGTTGTAAAAAAGTTTGTGCTCGCGAGATCTACTGTTCGCAGAACTACTAGTATTATTTATTGACATGACAGCCGACACTGTGGCCGTTATGTGGACCACTGGTATTCTAAGAAACCGTTGCTTTAGCTATGTAAACCTAAATCTGCTTTAGTTATTTCCTCATAGCAACCGTTTTCGAGCTGTTGTCACCATCTTTGCAAAACGCTACTTATAATGTTATTAATTGGCGTGTCGTTCGCGTCGTTTCTCTCGTGAACACTTAATTACATTACAAACTTGTGGGATAGGCAATGTCTTCTATGTAGATGGAGATACAGGTAATTAGAAAAGATAATTAAGGCAATCGGGTATTGAAGTTGCATAATTACGTGTAATGGTGTCGTTAGTAATGGGAGGCTTTATGTGTAAGCAAACGCTGAGCGAGAGGTCCTTTTCTTTTGGGTGGGAAATTATCAAATAACTTCTCCCGCTCTGGGCGGAGCGGGAAGGCGTGTCAGACTCTTACTGACTAAAACCCACCCGTGTTCCTTCAGTTGCCATGTTGCCAGGGGCCACGGTCTCCCTTTCGGACTTTCCCGCAACCCCGGCCCCTGAGGTCGTTTTTTTTTTTGGGTGGGAAATTAATCAAATAACTTCTCCCGCTCTGGGCGAAGCGGGAAGGCGTGTCAGACTCTTACTGACTAAAACCCACCCATGTTTCTTCGGTTGCCATGTTGCTGGGGGCCACGATCTCACTTTCGGTTTTCTTCGCAACCCCAGCAGGCATTGGCCTTAGTGGACCCCGTCAATTCTGCTGACATCTCTTTGAGGCGCGCGTGAAACACTACGTACCGTCGAACCAGGCCTGGTCCTTATCGAACGGCGAGCTACCCATTGCTCACCGTCCGCAAGCCCGCGCCTACGGTGGCCGGAAATCGGCCTGCAATTCCCGACGCCCAGGGCGTTTCTTCCTGCGGTAGTTAGGGGCGTGAGGGCGCGAATCTCGCCTCTCCTTCACATGTTCCGCATCCTCCTTCGCGAGCATTACCGCTTCGCAGATGGAGGTGATGGCCTCCCATTTCCTCTCGCTCCGTACCATGGCCTGAACTAGGGCCGGACGTGAGAGATGGGTTCGAATGTTTGTAAATATGTGAGCACCATGTATCTATCACATAATTAATTTATCTGTCCCTGCTTCATTTTTAATTCTTTTTACCTATTGTGGTATAGTAATTTTATTATAGGTGCATCGTCTTCACATGTAATTATTTAACTAATGTAGGTACCTATACAAGATATTGTAATACATTTTGAAAGAGTAACAGTGGAGTTTCTTGGCCATTCTTCTCCATACGAAAACTACCTCTTGGAACGACTAGAATCAATTCTATTATTTTGTAAATTTTGACTTTCAAAAGTATCATATAAATAAATGATTTGACTTTGACTTAGATTGCCGTCGGGCAAAGTGTTATTGGCAGTGGCCTGGTTGATGGTAAAAACTCTCCCCCTATTACATGGTAGTTAAGTATAACTAGTGAAATGTGGGTGTACTACACCTCTGCCTATAACCCTGATTACAGGCGTGATAATATGTTAAATCAGTCAAACTATTTTTAAATAAGATGAATTTGATCAACTTGATGAACTTGAAATCTCACTATTGACTTGAGAAAGTGCTTCTAAGAAAGATAAAATCAGACCTGTTTAATTAATGGATTAATGTTTTCTTTAAATACCTTTAGAGATGTGAAGAAAACCACGTGACTTACTTTCTGAAAAAAAAGAGAATAAACATATTAATTTGGTTGTAGAAGAAAAAGACCATAAGATAACATAACATCATAACATCACGCCTTGTTTCCCCGAAGGGTTGGGCAGAGGTGTCCCTGTAGTAGGTACAACCACATTTCGCCAGTCATGTTTAAGTCCCATGTAATAGGGGGCGAGCCTATTGCCATCAACCGGGCACAAACCCAGACTCCGAGCTGCTACTGAGAAATTTCAGATAGAAAAACCCAATAACACTTTAAGTCCATAAGATACTTCAAATTAAACTAGGAAAAACAATTGGAATATTGCACAACGTGAAACAACGTGAGGCGTTTGTCCGTGGGAGGCTGACATAAACTCTCGACTATCCTAGTGTCCATTAAGATTATCTCACGTGAAAAAAAAAATACAAAAGTGTGCAAATCAAAAGCCTCTTTCAGGATTATGTTAACGCAAACTTTTGCTCACATCCCAATTCTAATTCGCACATCATCTTCAACAAATCATTCAATATTTTTTTCTTATTTCTTTTATTTTGTTTCCTACATCCGATCTTTTCAATGTCGGGGCCATTTCCTCTTCTCTTTATATGAAGTAAAATACTTCTATATTTATTTCCATCGTTAGCTCTATCGGCAAAGAGCGATAACTTAGAACAGGGATGGGAAACCTTTGTCCATCAACGTGCAAGTTTTTTTTTGCTTTTTCTTGACTTGCTGTCACTGTGTAACCTTAGCAAATTGAAAAATAACATTATCACGGCATGGATGAATAGATAATTATTCTCGATAAACTTTATTATTATAACAGTTTTTTGACAACATCTGTTCTAACCATTGTAGCGGTTACACCGCCGCATACGTACTACGCATCATAGATATGACGTTACACAAATCCTGCATCGCGCAATTAGAATTTACCGAGCGATCAACATAGATACAAGATTTCAACTTCAAACCGATGGGCAGTTGCCTGCCAGACACAACACGCGTCTGTCGAAACCCACCCGTGTTCCTTCGGTTGCCCTGTTGCCGGGGGCCACGATTTCCCGATCGGTTTTCTTCGAACCCCCGGCAGGCATTGGCCCTAGCGGACCCCGTCAATTCTGCTGACATCTCTTTGAGGCGCGCGTGGAACACACCGCGCCGTCGACCCGGGCTTGGTCCTTATCGGACGGCGAGCTACCCGTTGCTCACCGTCCGCAAGCCCGCGCCTACGCCACTAAACCATAGATATCCGATTCTAAGACATTTTCAAGAATTATTAACATGTCGTTTATTTAAATTATTGTTACGATTTGGCGTGTTACAGCCCCTTTTACCCTTGTTTCAAACAAAGCGCGTTCGCGTTCGAGCCCTATTTGTTTCAATTTCTACAGTTAAAATAGAAATTTCGTTCATCTAGATTGCATCACTCACAATTTCTTCCCTCCCAACATAGTTTCGACACGCCTGACTAAGGACCTCCCGATAACTAAGGACATTCAACATTTACACTCTGCTGCACTAACACATGTCGTAAAGTAAGGAAGTAACGACGGCTGCCAATAGAAACTCTTTCACTGTTACTGACTTTTACTTCGAGTATTGGTTCATTGCTGTTTTTATGGATAGGAGTTAATCTATGGATGTTATGAAAGTAAATGGTGTATGTTTTTTCTATTATTTTGGGAAATTGATTGTTGTATCAACAGATTAGTTCGTAAATGTTTAGTGGCTGTATGTTTTTAGGGTTCCGTAGTAAACAAGGAACCCTTACAGTTTCGTCTGTCTGTCTGTCCGCGGCTTAGCTCAGAGACGCTTAGTACTAGAAAGCTGAAATTTGGCATGGGTATACATATTAATCACGTCAACAAAGTGGTAAAATAAAATCATGAAAAAAAAATTTTTAGGGTACCTCCCCTACACGTAAAGTGGTCTTTTTTTTTTCTATTCCTTTGTGTGGGATATCGTTGGAAAGGTCTTTCAAAAACATTGTGAGTATGTATAAATATTAAGCTTTAAAGTGAAAATTTTTGTTAGAGTCAAGTGTCCCCCCCTGCCAGCTAAATGGTTGGATTTAGATATGTGAAAAAATTCACGGCAGTAGCTTATATAACGAATTTAAAAGGAAAACTATCACAGCTGAGTAGGCTTTACAAGTTAACGAGTAATAGTCGACCAACTTAGATTTGCGGTTGTAAAAACATATTTTCCCATACATTCTGTATGAAATATTTTTTTTTCAACTACAAAGTTAAGTTTGTTCTTCGGATAAATTCATCCCAACTTCGGAACCCTACATTGTGCGTGGTCCGACATGCACTTGGCCGGTTTTTTATTAACTATGAAGGTTCTTACGGATAGCTATAGTGAACTTTTGTCATAGAATTATGCTGTTATATCCAGTTTTGCAAATGGATTGGTGATTGATGTTAGTATTTGCGCAAAGGAAGATGTAGCATTGTTGTCTGTTCTCTTGACATTCCAACTCACTCGCCTTTTACTTGATAATGGGAGGTAAATCTTGCTGGATAGCAATTTTCAGTTTATTAATCTGTTAATGTACATCTAGGTAAGGAAAAGATGACTCTTGCCTTTATATTACATTTTAGGTACATCATTATCGCATTAATCAGCTGTAGTATGAGTAGGTAATAACATCGGCCCTGTATACTCTCGATAATCTTAACATCATACTACTAGTACTGCATTTAGTATTTCACCCTTCCTCGAATAGCATTATTGTATATGTCGTAAGTTTATGTTATACAATGACATGAATATTTACGTTGTAAAGTATTGTATTATTTTAATTACTGTGAATGTGAATACTATGTGGGTCATTGTTTTTTTTTTTCTCAGTTTGTTTTAATCATGTCCTGGCAATTTGAGTCAATTATGCGGCCAACCTAAATGTCCTTTCATCAATAGTATTGTTCATCAAATCGTTGAACTTCTTTAGTTCTGAGTTGAGCAACACGATTACTGCTGGACATGTCCAGCCAATCTGTGTGATTCTTTCCTCAAAATACCATTTTAGACACAAATCTTCATGGTTTTCATATGATTTGACCAATATTACGTCTGGACTTTGAAAGAGACTGTGACTGTGTGTGTGTGTGTTTCGACCTTTCTTCTCAGAGTAGTCAGATTCGCCAACCTCATCTAGTTTTTAAAATATGATTGACGTGTAAAATTGTTTACCTACTCTCATACCGTAATATTCGATTTATAAAATTCAAAACGAGTTTATATTGACATACCTACTTTATAAACACAATACCGGAATTTAAAAATAGAAACATATTATTACATTTTTTCTCTAATAAAATAATGCTATAAAACAATTTTTTTTCTATTACGATACAGAGCTATTCCAAGAAGTTAATATCACCAAGGAGTTTCCATCAACTTTTGCATTGGAACGTTTAAGCGGGGGACAGCAGCACCCGCTATAGCGCATGTGCGGTGATGTGCTGGTGCAGACGACATTCATTTGTTTTATTGTACTGAATTTCGTGGGATTTTTCAATTTTATTCTTGATCTTTAACTTTGACCTTTTATTTAGTATTAGGTTCAATCCCAATGTTTGAGAGTAGATAAAGTAGTGTATGAAACTGCACATAACTATGTATTAAAACATTCGTGTGATACTATTAAAAACCTCGCCTACCTCATTATGCAACAGTTTCATAAACTACTATTGTTTAAAAAACGTTTCACAGAATTACTTGTAGATAAATGTTATTATTCTGTGCAGGATTTCTTAAATGATAAGTTTTTGTAATATATTATCTTTATTATCCTCTACTTTTGTATTACATTTGCATGCTGTAATAAGGCAGAATGTACATGGATCCTATATGTATGATTTAACGACTTATTTTTATGTACCTACATTCTAAGCAAATAAAGACCTATTCTATACTATTCTATTCTAATTCATTTTATTTCATTTCGCAGTCGTATCGGTCTACTGTAACCACCAAACGCCTAAACTCAAACCGAAGAACTTTAACTCTTCATAAAGCTGATAAAGTGAGGATCTAAAGCGGGGCGGCGGTATTACTGAGACAGTTAACTAACTCATATTAAGACGACTGCGTTTCGACCTAGACGGAGTAATGAAGACTGGCAGCAACTTAGACTTTGAACTATCAATTGAATCTGGCATGGTCAAGGCAGGTCCCAAGTTGGTAAGCCCTGGTTGGATATCTGCTTTTGAGATTCGATAGCTTGGGAATGTTAAAGATGGTAAATTTCTTGGCAGATTATTCTGGCTCCTAGTTGTTGATCAAAATCCTAACCAACATTATAAATGCGAAAGTGAGTATGTTTGTTTGTTACGCTCTCACGCTAAAACGGCTAAACGGATTTGGCTGAAATTTGGCACATGGATAGATCATGATCTGGTTTAGGACATAGAACACTTAATATCCTGGAAGTACGCTCCCGTGGGATAATTTTCGACCGCAACGTGGGCAAAAGATAGTTAGAGATAAGTTAAAGTCTAAGACACACATAATTTAAAGTCACAAGGAAATTAATTGTTATGTAAATAGAAACCCAACGTCAATTTTGCTGTTATATGACCATTTCTTACAACTGCTCAAGAATGACAGTTGTGATTTGAACATACTACAACTTAAGTTTGTAGAAACTTTGCTTAACAATTAATTTCTAGACGAAAGTAAATCACAACAAGTATTTTTGAGAAGAATTTTCTGTCTTTTTAAAACAAGAGTTTGAGTTTAGATAGTTAATTGACTTTTAAGTTAAGTATTAGCTTTGTACTTAGCTAAGAATCTCCAATAACTACAAGTAAAATATAATCCAAAAAGATGTTCAATTTTTTTTTTTATTAGAGTGGCATAAAATATTTTCGGTGTGGCATGTCACAATATTTGAGATCCATACCTTTTCCAATTTAAGGTGCCGTGTCGCAGCATATGACGGTTATGTTCACATGAATGATGTAGAAATAGAAAGATTTCTGACGTTTTTTAAACCGTCGGAAGATTTTTCATACTCATTTCTTGTAGTCAACTTACATATTACCTACAAAAAACCTTTTTCGAGTATTCTGAACAGCTAGTAAGTTCTTTTAACATATATAAGGATTGTTGAATTGAAATGTTATTGACGTCAATCCGAGGATAATAGTAGTTTATGAAACTATTGCATAATAAGGGGTATTAAAACATGACTTAGGCGAGGTTTTTAATAGTATCACACGAATGTTTTAATACCTAGTTATGTGCAGTTTCATACACTACTTTATCTACTCTCAAACATTAGGATTGAAACAAATACTAAATAAAAGATCAAAGTTAAAGATCAAGAATAAATTTAAAAATCCCACGAAATTCAGTAAGTACTACAAAACAAATGAATGTCGCCTGCACCAGCACATCACCGCACATGCGCTACAGCGGGTGCTGCTGTCCCCTGCCAAAAGTTGATGGAAACTCTTTGGTGATATTAACTTCTTGGATTAACGCTGTATCGTAATAGAAAAAAAATTGTTCTATAGTATTATTTTGTTAGAGAAAAAGTGTAATAATATGATTCTATTTTTAGATTTCGGTATTCTGTTCATAAAGTATGTCAATATAAACTCGTTTTGAAGTTCATAATTCGAATATTACGCTATGAGAGTAGATAAAATTAATAATATGACATTTGGGACATTTTCAAGCACCACTTCAGCTGTTACCACGTTGATATTTCATTATTAAAATTATTCATGAAGAATCTTGTACACATTTGTTACCTATAAAATCTCCTTGTCTACTTAACTGTTTAAGATTACAAGGAGATGGATTGTTAAGTATTGATTATAGATGTACGTATCTTTAAATCAGAGACGATCGACATCTAGAGATATATTTTTCTGAAATTTATTGTATTGTGTTTTGGTAAGTTTCTACTAAATTTATGTTAATTTAATGTTCATAAACTCAACAGCACATTGTTCTTTGTAGTGCCCGGACAGGGTTCATGTACAAAAACTGTCAGTAATCTATTGTCCATCTGCCTAGCCTTTTCCCAACTATGTTGGGGTCGGCTTCCAGTCTAACCGGATGCAGCTGAATACCAGTATTTTATAAAGAGCGACTGCTTATCTGACCTCCACAACCTAGTGACTAGGTAACACGATACCCCTTGGTAAGACTGGTTGTCAGACTTTTGGGCTTCTAACTACCCGTAACGACTGTCAAAGATCTACAAATGACAGCCGGGACCAACGGCTTAACGTGCTTTCTGAGGCACGGAGGTCACTTGGTAGTAAAGATGGTTACCCATCCACGGACCAACCGCGGCAAGCGTAGCTTAACCTGATCGATCGACCCGTACAGCTGTTATTACTTAGCCACAAGCCCCTCAAGCCTAATCTATTGTAAAATGTGTAAACTGAATGAGAGCAAATAAATAAACAAAACCAAAAACCAAACCATGTTGTTACCTAGCATCAGTTATTTTCGAAACTGGCTAAAATTCCTTACTAAACTGTAACATGCGAAAGTAAGTAAAACTCACAAGATATGAGCGCAAACGTGAGAGTGAAGCGAGACTTTATGTTCGTTTTGATGCGTTTTTTATATTCTTCTATCTGATAGATATTCTGTTTAGCTCTGTCGTGTGGTAGGAAATTGCTGCCCTAAATCTTCCACGCAATAAGAAATGATTGATGTGTAATATTTTGTTTAGTTTTGTTTTGAAGACTTTTTGATATAAACAGCGTGTATCAGAAAGGTAGTCGGCTACCAGTCTATTTAGACTTCATTTTTGCCGAATTTACGACTAAACATATTATTATCAGTGATTTATTCAAAGCAACTGGCTTCTGACCTGCACTTGTCGAAATGCAATTGTTTACAATAACCAGAACAAAATTAAAAGAAAAAAATATTGATTACATTTTTAACGAGCCTCTACTGACCGGACTGAAAAACATTTCACGTCAAAAAAATTGTTTGTAAGTAAAGAATATTACGAAAAACATTTGAATTTGAAATGCTTCTTTTTTCTATTCCATCTTGTTATTTTATACTGATAAGAAAGAATATGAATGTCTGTCTTCCCGCGAATATAAATTTTACAAGAAAAATATGGGTGTCTGGGTAACATTTTTTACTTTAAATTATGTTTTAGAACATCTTAATTTCATACATCTCTCGTGTTTTGAATTTGATAAAAACGTTTCTCTTATAAGAATATTAAAAACAGATTTCACAAGATAGTCTATGAACAAAAATACATTTTACTTATGTAGGTCTCAATCACCTAAAGGTTAAAACCTACTTCTTTTTAAGTTAACTGGCTAAGTTAGGTGTACATGGATGTTTAAATTATTTTTACTTTAGTGTGGGTGGACCCTAACAATAATCCATCTAAATCTTTTACAAGCATATTTTGCAAACCTAATGCAAAGAATAATGTCAAATATCTTTTATATTTCAAGTACATCGATCAAGTTACAATCAACCCAGCCTACCAAAAGTCTAGTAGGTAAGCACTCACAATACATGAAAATGACTGCCTTTTCTCGACCTTCAGACGAATAGAGGTATGTCTAGCATACTTAAGTACGGTATGAAAAAAAGGTAAACTTTATGACTTATAAAAGTTCAGCACTCGACTTTATTACGAGTGATTTCCTTCAAAATTAGAGAAATTGATTTTTTTGTTGACGCTACAAGTTTTTATTGGTCTTACCTGGTGGTAGTCGGTTGGCCATCATAATTTATGGGTCTCGGAAAAACAGTAAAGTTCTATATTATTTTTAATGCATTTTTTTAAAAAGAATCTTGGATATAAGTACCAACAAATGGACAACCTTTAAAGATTTTAAAGTAGGCTATTTATCAAATCAAAACCACTGAGTTAAAAAAGTTCTTCAGCATTGGTCGACAACGCTCAAAACTTGTGTTTTACTTTTTATATTCTAATATCTGAATGACCGAGCTTCTCTCGGTTTTTTTTTTTAACGAAGTTTTCTAAAAATGAAACCTAGCTAGATCGATTTATCGCCCCCGAAACCCCCTGCATACAAAATTTCATGAAAATCGTTGGAGCCGTTTCAGAGATTCAGATTATACAGGGTTATTGGTAAAACACCAACAACCTCTTAACGGGTCATTGTACTCATCATTATGAACAACTTTTACTATAGTCCGAAACATGAAATCGTGAAAAAAAATCTGGTGTTCCCTACATTTTGACGGAACAGCCGATATACCAAAAATTGTTCATAATGATGAGTATAATGACCCGTTAAGAGGTTTTTGGTGTTTTACCAATAACCCTGTTTATATACAAGAATTGCTCGTTTAAAGGTATTAGATCATAGCGTATCATGTCCTTCTTTTTTTTTAGTTTTTATGCCGAGCGAGGAGGAGCTCGTGGCTGAGTACTAACAGCCGCTCGGGTCGATCTGTCAGGTTAAGCTACGCTTGCCGGGGTTGGTCTGTGGATGGGTGACCATTTCTACATACCGAGACTCCTCCGAGCCTCGGAAAACACGTTAAGCCGTTGGTCCCGGCTGTCATTCGTGGGTCTTTGACAGTCGTTACAGGTCGTCAGAAGCCCGAAAGTCTGACAACCAGTCTTAGTATCGTATTACTCAGTTACTGGGTTGTGGAGGTCAGATAGGCAGTCGCTCCATGTAAAATACTGGTATTCAGCTGCATCCGGTTAGACTGGAAGCCGACCCCAATATAGTTGAGAAAAGGCTAGGCAGAACAGAACCTGCCGCCCATGGGCCTCTGACTTGGCTTCATATGTCGTCGAGAAATATCTCTCAGGCATGCCGGTTTCCTCAAGATATTTTCCTCTAATGGATAATATTAGACTACTAAGTCACGGTCATTTTCATATAGGATGAAATGAGTCTTAGCAATGATGTACCCTTATCTAATGAGCTCATGAACTATAAGTCAGGTTCAAAATATTGGCAATCAATTTATCAAAAATGTGGTCACCAAAGCAACTATGTACTGCGCTATCATCCTTACTATCCTGTATTCTATTATCTGGTCTCCATAATCGATTTCCCTCCGATTTAATCATAATCGACTCAGTGACTTTATCCGAACGTTAAACGACTTTAACAATTACCGGTTAGTAATAAAAGCTATGAAGCGATTTTATAGCGTAATAAAATCGTGTGTAAGTGCCTTTAATAACTTGGAAACCCTAGAGTAATGAGATTTCACATATTATGAGGGTATAGTTAATAGATGGCGTTATTATCAACATATGTTGGCTATTGAAATTCTGAATTCCATAACTAATAAATGGATTGGTTATAAATTTTAATGGTATTTTAACAACTTTCAACTTCAGCTTAGTGCTAATTGCATATGGCCTTAACAAGCCATATGGCACCTAAAATGTTCAGAGCAAGAAAATAAGACACGATAACAATCTATTTCAACATTGTAACTTAAATTTAAGTCAATATGGGATATTTTCGGTTGCAACTGCAGAATAACTTTATTTCTCATAGTTTTTTCAAGAAATAGTATGAAATACAAACTCATTTTTGCGGCCGGTAAAATAAAAGATGCAAATATTCATTTGGACAACAGAACCCTTCACTATTCGAAACTTAATAAAAACGTTTTTACAAAAAAAAATACAACCGACTCCCAAAAAACCACTACAAAGTGAAAAATAACTTAAATTTCTGAAGTCGGTATCTTTGGTTTTGTATTTTCCTTATTTGCCAACGACTTCCGAAATTTAAGTTATTTTTCACTTTGTAGTGGTTTTTTGGAAGACGGTTGTTTTTTTTGTAAAAAGTTTTTATTTCTCGCTTTTTAGTGGGTCAATTTGTAATTATCTAAGTTACATTAGCCTTATGCCAACTGCTCATCACCTTTTACAAAATATTGCTTTTCCCAATGCAGGGACGTTCATCGTTGAGGAGTTCTCCTGGTACTTCACCATCAGCTCCACTTCTCCATATGTATTGTGACGGGCATAAATTGCATTGCAACTATATTAAAGTAATCGAATCGCAACCTGTGAAATATTTATTATTGAGTAGTTCCGGTGGCTATTTGTGGTCTTCATCATCAATTCTACTTAACCAAATGGTGCTTTCCAAGAGCAATTGCACGAGTTACTTTAAAACAATACCCATATTGCTATAGGTTTGCTCTATAATATTTGAAGAGTTCTCTCGATTTCTCTGGGATGCCATCATCAGATCCTGGTTTCCTTATGATGGTACCACCCTTGGGATATCTCCTTTCCAACAAAAAAAATCATCAAAATCAGTTCATAAATGACGAAGTTATCCGCGAACACACATAAAAAAAAAAACGTGTGGCACTCGGGGACTGCCGCGGTAAAGCTATTGCATAGCATTTGTAACCTCCGTACTTCCTATTTGTCAACGCTACACTTGGGATGATGACGTGATGACATAAAACAAAAATTACGTTCCCATGACAACATCACGTTGTCATGGGAACCGTCATTACATGGTAGGCGGAGTGGGGGGTGTTAGGTTTTTTCGTTACGGAATTTCTTGATTCGGTCGCCGCGCTCAAAGCCCGCGATAAAAGCTATGCAATAGCTTAAAAATATATATATACGGTCGAATTGAGAAACTTCCTTTTTTGAAGTCGGTTAAAAATCAGTCAAGTGCGTGCGGACCACACGTACTTGGCTCGTTTTTAGTTTTGTTACTTTTAAATGTCAGATCTTCAAATATAACTGAAGTTTTATGCAAGATTGATAAAACTATCTTTAGGAAGATCACAACCCCATCATCCAACAATTTCTATTTAGCAAACAAGTCACACATAGCATTTATTTATACAGATGCAAACGTTCCCGTCAATATGGTTGTCAATTGTTGTTGTACCATTGTTGTTGTTTCAGCAAACAATGGAATGACAAAGTGATGTTGGTTTATTTAAGGGCTTAGCTGACGATTGACTATCGTAGAATAATATATGATTGTTTCTATGTTGGAGTTGACATTTGTAGAAAGATATATAGAGTTAATTAAAGTCATATTCGTGTAGGTACAGGGTACAGTCAAACTCCACATGTTTTTCTACTAAGTGACTGCTCAGCTAGATAAACTTTAGAACAAAATTATAATTTATTTTTAACTCGCCCGTATTACCTCACTGTTTGACAAATGCTACTCTTCTTTCTTAACCCTTAATCACTCGCGTGGGGTCTGGCAGACTCCGGTCGGTATTTAAGCATTCATATTTCTGAGATTTGAACGTCTATCGCCTTTTCCTTCCTGATAGCTTCTTAAATATTACTGACCTTTAAATATCAGTAGCGGGCGTGTCGTCATTGTGTGTGGTTTAGACAGGAGAGCGAATTTAGGGTCTGCTGAAACCCACGCGACTAATTTGGTGTTCAAATTTCCATCTAAGTTAATCAACAGCACTGGAATTAACGCTTTTTTATATAACAGGCCAAAGTTGTTGAGGTGGCCGTATTTTTCCAAGATCGAAGTACTTACAAAAAAAAAAAAAACTAAAACATCGTGTCATGTGTGCCATCACGACTTGTTGAATGAGCATATAACAGTCAAAGATGTTTAATTTTAGTGAGTTACTTTACTTATTTTTATTGGAAAATAAATATGTAGTATTTAAGTTTTCTTGTTGTTATTATAATTTTTGGTAAAATAAAGCAGATTTTTCTAGAATTCAGTGTTTTATTAGTAGTTAAAAATTGGGGTCTATCAGACCCCGCGCGTCTGATAATGTAAGTATTTTGGCGCGAATAATTAAGGCTCAACAATGGTTTTGATTCAGCACTACTTATTAGCAATTTTTAACCGACTTCCAAAAAGGAGGAGGTTATATGTTCGTCGCGTATGTTTGTTTTTTTTTATGTATGTCCACCGATTTCTCCGTCAATTGTGGACCGATTTTGAAAATTCTTTTTTTGTTTGAAAGGGTGTGCTCTCCAATTGGTCCCATATAAATTTTATTAACTTTGCTTCGATAGTTTTTGAGTTAGCTACAAAAAACGTATTTTTTTCCCACTTAGTATGTAGATGATATGATAAGTTTCTGTCACTGGTAGCAGGTAGTGGTATTCGAATGTGTGTGGGGTAGGTACCACAACTAAAAAGTGAAAAATAAAAACTTTTTACAAAAAAAAAAACAACCGACCTCCAAAAAAACACTACAAAGTGAAAAATAACTTTAATTTCGGAAGTCGGTGGCAAAAAACGAAACTACAAAACCCAAGACACCGACTTCCGAAATTAAAGTTATTTTTCACTTTGTAGTGTTTTTTTGGAGGTCGGTTGTTTTTTTTTTTTTGTAAAAAGTTTTTTTAAGATTTTGCATAGCTTTTGTCGCGGGCTTTGAGCGCGGCGACCGAATCAAGAAATTCCGTAACGAAAAAAACCTAACACCACTCCGCCTACCATGTAATGACGGTTCCCATGACAACGTGATGTTGTCATGGGAACGTAATTTTTGTTTTATGTCATCACGTCATCATCCCAAGTGTAGCGTTGACAAATAGGAAGTATGGAAACCTCCATACTTCCTATTTGTCAACGCTACACTTGGGATGATGACGGCTTTACAGCCGCGGTAAAGCTATTGCATAGCATTTGTAACCACAAATGCTATGCAATAGCTTTACCGCGGCTGTCCCCGAGTGCCACACGTTTTTTTTTTTTTATATAGCTGCTGCCCGCGGCTTCGCCCGCGTGGAGACTAATTCTTTTTCTAAAATAAAAGTAGCCTAAGCTTTACTCCTTATAACATCAGGCAGTGAAAGTACCGTCAAAATTAGTTCAGCAATTTCGAATATTAGCCGGAACAAACACTAGACAGTCATTTTTTTTTTTTTTGTATGTTCCGTATATACATATGCATTTAGTAAAAAGCTGATATTTTGACATTACAAACAGACACTTCATTTTATTTATTTGTATGTATGTATATGTATGATAGATTCAAGAATAAGTAGGTTTGAATAAATGGATTCACTTTTCGGCCGATCATCTTTCCAAATATTAATACGATTTTGTGTACCTAACAAAGGAGAATGCTATACATTTTTATTCTACTACGAATTTGCGTACGTAAAGTATTTAACACGTTAATTTCTACAATAAAATTCCCACAACCGTCAAAACTAATCCGATGTATACAAATCTAATTTCAGACAACCAATACGTACCGCACAAAACAAATATTTGTACTGAATACACCACGCTAGTCACTAACTAACAAAACGTGTGTTTATTCGTTATCAAGAGCAAATATAATACATTCAACTAAGGGCGTTAGCAGAGTTGTCACAAAAGACTCGCTGGGAGATAAAATGGATGACGTATACTTGGATTGTTATGTGAGAAAAGAGAATTGGGGAATAGATTTTAGGTTATAATAATCACTTTTTAAGGTTCCGTAGTAAACAAGGAACCCTTATAGTTTCGTCATGTCCGTCTGTCTGTCTGTCCGCGGTCTAGCTCCGAGACCCTTAGTACTAGAAAGCTGTAATTTGGCATAGGTATACATATTAATTACACCGACAAAGTGGTAAAACAAAATTATGAAAAACATTTTTTTAGAGTACCTCTCATACACGTAAAGTGATGTTTTTTTATTTTTTTAACCCATAGTGAGGGGTATAATTGGAAAGGTTCTCAAAAACATTGTGAGTTTGTGAAAATCATTTTTGGATTCAGGGATCCGTTTGCGAAATATTAAGCTTTAAAGTGCTAATTTATGTTAGAGTCAAGTGTCCCCCCCCCCTGCCGGCTAAATGGTTGGTTTTGGGTGTGTGAAAAAAATCACAACAGTAGTTTATATAACGAAATTAAAAGGAAAACTATCACAGCTAAGTTGGCTTTACAAGTTAACGAGTAATAATCGACCAACTTAACTTTGCAGTTGCAAAAACATGTTTTCCCATACATTCCGTATGGGAGAACATATTTTTCAACTACAAAGTTAAGTTTGTTTTTGGGATAAATTCATCCCAACTACGGAACCCTTCATTGTGCGTGGCCCGACACGCACTTGGCCGGTTTTTATTTATTTGGCACCTCAACGACTTGATCACTTAAACATACACATACAAAAATTACATACAGTTATATAAGTATTGTGAACTCGTCACTTACAATAGTGCACAGCACTAGCAGAGAATTTAATGAATACAGGAAGTTTTATTTATCATTAGTTGAATTATTTATAAAATAAAAAAAACAACCGACTTCAAAAAAAACACTACAAAGTGAAAAATAACTTTAATTTCGGAAGTCGGTGTCTTGGGTTTTGTATTTTCGTTTTTTGCCACCGACTTCCGAAATTAAAGTTATTTTTCACTTTGTAGTGTTTTTTTGGAGGTCGGTTGTTATTTTTTTTTTTGTAAAAAGTTTTTATTTTTCACTTTTTAGTTGTGGTACCTACCCCACACACATTCGAATACCACTATCTGCTACCAATGACAGAAACTTAACATATCATCTAGGTACATACTAAGTGGGAAAAAAATACGTATTTTATAGCTAACTCAAAAACTATCCAAGCAAAGTTAATAAAATTTATATAGGACCAATTCAAGAGCACACCCTTTCAAACAAAAAAAGAATTTTCAAAATCGGTCCACAATTAACGGAGAAATCTGTGGACATACATGAAAAAAAAAAACAAACATACGCGACGAACATATAACCTCCTCCTTTTTGGAAATCGGTTAAAAATAGATATTAATTATGAATTACGTTCACAACTACGATGAAATATTTAACTAAATAACAAAAAAGACCTATGAAGAAGGAAATGGAAGTGGATACAATTTTATTAATAGGCGGCTAGTGTCGCACAGAGGTTTTGAGACTCCGAGCTGGTTAAAAGTCTCGTTTTCTTCGTGAGCAAGGAATAATAATAGAATTTAGGAGTAAATCAGTGGCCACAATAAAAAAGATGAACATAATGACATAAATACACCACCAGCGTGGTGGTGTATCTATGGAGCACAAAATTGACGCAGTATCAAACTTACTTCTATATCTGATACATATTACTAGCTTCTGCTGGCGACTTCGTCTTCTTCGAGAATTGGGCTATTTAATGCAAAAAGAATTTTTGAAATCCGACTGGGAGTTCAGGAGATTAACCCCTACATTCAAACAAACAGACAAACAAATTTGATCTCTTAATAATATTAAGTATAGATGAATTAAAAAAGCTTTTCGTGTCTGTCTGTGTAGACATGTTGTTCTTCTAAACTACGCAACGGACTTTGATGCGGTTTTTACCATCATTTAAAGCATTTTTTCGGGAAGATTTATGTATATAATATCGAAGAAACGCATATCTGTACACTGCAAGAATATATATTATATATTAAGACTATATATTCTTACTTGCAGCGCCCGCCCCCCATAGTAACGCTTACCTACAAAAAAAAAAAATACATGTGGCACTCGGGGACTGCCGCGGTAAAGCTATTGCATAGCATTTGTAACCTCCATACTTCCTATTTGTCAACGCTACACTTGGGATGATGACGTGATGACATAAAACAAAAATTACGTTCCCATGACAACATCACGTTGTCATGGGAACCGCCATTACATGGTAGGCGGAGTAGGGGGTGTTAGGTTTTATTTTCGTCACGGAATTGCTTGATTCGGTCGCCATGCTCAAAGCCTGCGATAAAAGCTATGCAATAGCTTAAAAGGGTCGTGTGCACGGGATGTTGTTTTGAAACTGGTTAATTATACGTTACCCCGATGGTACATAGCACGCAATTAAATTTACATTATGACTTTAGAAATATTCGATAAAAAAAAATATTACAAAAAAAGAGCGAGCCTTCCAGTATTCGCATATGATCTGTAACATCTGACATCTTGGCTGACGTATATATGATATAAACAATATTCATCATCATCACCATCACCATCACCTTCACCGTCACCGTCTCTGTCGCTGTTATCGTCATCATCATCATTATCCTGTTTACAACCTCTCGGGAAATGGGTTGGTACCATCTTTTTTTTTTTTTTTTTTTTTTTTTTTTTTTGGGTGGGAAATTATCAAATAACTTCTCCCGCTCTGGGCGGAGCGGGAGGGCGTGTCAGACTCTTACTGACTAAAACCCACCCGTGTTCCTTCGGTTGCCCTGTTGCCGGGGGCCACGATTTCCCGATCGGTTTTCTTCGAACCCCCGGCAGGCATTGGCCCTAGTGGACCCCTTCAATTCTGCTGACATCTCTTTGAGGCGCGCGTGGAACACAACGCGCCGTCGACCCGGGCTTGGTCCTTATCGGACAGCGAGCTACCCATTGCTCACCGTCCGCAAGCCCGCGCCTACGGTGGCCGGAAATCGGCTCGCGATTCCCGCCCCGGGCGTCTCCTCCTGCGGCGGTTAGGGGCGTGAGGGCGCGAAATTTGCCTCTCCCTCACGCGTTCCGCCTCCTCTTTCGCGAGCATTACCGCTTCGCAGAAGGAGGTGACGGCCTGCCATTTCCTCTCGCTCCGTACCATGGCCTGAACCAGGGCCGGACGCGAGAGATCACCGCCGCCGATCGCCTCTACGAGAACACGGCGTTGCTCCGCCCAAGCCGGGCAGACCTCCACCGTATGCTCCACCGTGTCCTCAGGCCGATCCACACAATGGTGACACCCGGGTGTTTCCTCCCGCCTTATCCTGAACAGGAACCTCCCGAAGCAGCCGTGTCCGGTGAGGACCTGCGTCAGGCGGAAGGTGAGAACGCCGTGGCGTCTCTCCAGCCACTCCTCAAAGACGGGTCTTATCGCCGCGATTGTGGCGTGCCCAGCGCGGGGTTGCGACAATCGCACCCTCCATGACGCCATGAGATCCCGCCGGAGCTCTGTCCGCTGTGCCGCAATTTCTTGCGGCATCGGGGTTAAGCCCCGGCGTTTCGCCTCCTCGCGCCACTCCTAGACGTGCGCGAGGACCTTTGCCTCCAGATCCCATGGCGGTAATCCGGCAAGGAGGCTCGCCGCCTCGCAGGAGACCGTGCGGTATCCTCGGGCCAGCCGGATGGCCATGACCCTCTGGGACGCGTTCAACCGGCGGGCTGGCCGCAGCCTCAATGAACGCGCCCACACCGGCGCCCCGTAAAGGGCCATGGACCGCACGATCCCCGCATAGAGCCTCCGGCAGGAGGCGTTTGGATCCCCTAGATTGGGCAGGAGCCGCTTCAATGCAGCCCCGGCCCGGTCCAGTCTGGGAGCCAAACGTCGGAAGTGTTCCACGAAATTCCACCGGCTGTCGAGGACGAGTCCCAGATACTTCATCGTCGACTCGACACCGATGTGAACCCCTCCCGCCATTACCTGGGAACCCGACGGTGGCGCATTCCGAGGACCATGAAAACCCATGGCCTCAGACTTGTGCAGGGCCACCTCGAGTCCCAGCTGCCGGATCCTGTCAACGATTGTCGCAACCCCGCGTGTCGCTAAATCGGCCGCCGCCTGGTACGACCCCCCCTGCGCCAGGACAAGCGTGTCGTCAGCGTAACAAACGACGCTGACGCCGCTAGGGAGGTCGGCGCGCAGCACCCAGTCGTATCCGATGTCCCACAGATGCGGCCCCAGGACCGAACCCTGTGGGACACCGCACGACATCTCTTGCCGGTTCCACTCTCCTTGGTGACCGGGGTAGATGACGGCCCTGTCCGTCAGATAGGCCTTGACCACACGACAGAGGTAGGTCGGCATCCGGTGATACCGGAGTGCCTCCCTGATGCAACTCCAGGGCAGGGTGTTGAAGGCATTGGCGATGTCTAGAGACACCGCCAAGACGACCCCGCCCCGGGCCACAGCATCCCCCGTCGTGAGGGCCCGCACGCGCATGATGGCGTCCACCGTAGAGCGCCCCCTGCGGAAACCGAACTGGCTCTCCGCCAGATCCGGCCCCACTCGCACCAGCTGCCCGACGAGGCGGTCTGCAATGACTCTTTCAAAGAGCTTGCCCACCTCGTCGAGCAGCACAATGGGCCGATAAGCGGACGGAGAGTCCGCTGGGCGCCCCGGCTTCTTGATGAGGACCAGTTTCCCCGTCTTCCAACGAAGTGGGAACTGGCCCCTCTCCATGCATGCGCTTAGGAGCCCCCTCAGTCGAGGCCCGAGAGGCCCCATGGCCAGGACCCAGGCTTTTCCGGGTATGCCGTCGGGTCCTGGGGCGGTATTCTTCGCACTCATCTTGCGTACCGCCACTCTCATTTCTACCTCAGTCACCTCAGGAGAATCGTCGTCGTCGGTGTGGTCCGCATCGGGCACCGCAGTAGGCGGAGCCATGGGCGGAGCAGTATGATCCCCTCTAGAGGGGAACAGAGCGCTCACCACGTCCCCCACAAGCTGGGGCCGGAGACTCTGCGTCAGCGGGGGAGCCCATGGGCGGAGTTTCTCCCGCACCATCTTGTATGGGCGCCCCCACGGGTCCCTGTTGAGAGTCTCCAGCATCTCCTCGCGGGCCAGCGCCCTGGCCCGCAGGATCTCCGCTTGGAGGGCGGCCTTCGCCGCTCTGTACCCCTCGTACAGCTCCGCCTCAATGGCTTCCGTATCCGGAGGGCGGATACGGAGCCTGCGATGCCTGGCGTACCGGCGTCGCGCAGCAACACACGCCTTGCGCAGAGCCTCCAGCTCTTGCGACCACCAGTACAGCCGGCGCGAAGCATGTCTAGGATGGACCCGGGGCATTGCCATGTCACACACATTGGACATGGCCTCCCGGAACCACTCCGCCTCGTCGTTGATGTCGGCAGGCCTGTCCGGTGATGACACCCAGGCCTGCACGATCGAGGCTTCCAGGAGAAGCTCCCGGTCCAGCTGCTTCAGCGCCCACCGCGGACCACTCGGGGCCTGTCGGACCGGCGCACTCGAGGTCTGGGTGGAGACGTCAAACCGGATGTACCGGTGATCGGAGTAGGTCTCCACCCCCTCCATGACGCGCCAGTCAATGACACGCGGCGACAGAGCGGGGCTGGCGAACGAAATGTCCACCACCGATTCGCCCCGCATCCGCACACACGTGGGGACAGAACCCCGGTTTAGGACGACCAGGCCTGTCTCCAGAGCCCAGTCTTCCACCATCCTGCCCCGTGTGTCCGTATACCGGGAACCCCAAGCCAGATTCTTGGCATTGAAGTCCCCGAGTACGAGCACGGGGAGGGAAGGTTGGTACCATCTGAGGGCCAACTCAAGCACCGCGCGCGCGGTTAAAGGTTAAATCAAATAGCGCGCGCTTCACCGGCTTCCTGTTACACACTTCCGTCCCTTTTCACGAAATCACTCCCACAGATTTGATTGCAGGAAAGCAAGAGAAAAGATGTTACACATCGGAAAACTCAAGGTTTTCTGAAGTAAAAACTAAGCGAAGTAGCTCGCTACTTTTTAGGGTTCCGTAGTAAACAAGGAACCCTTATAGTTTCGTCATGTCCGTCTGTCTGTCTGTCTGTCCGTCTGTCTGTTTGTCTGTCTGTCTGTCTGCGGTCTAGTTCCGAGACTCTTAGTACTTGAAAGCTGTAATTTGGCATAGGTATATATATTAATTACGCCGACAAAGTGGTAAAACAAAATTATGAAAAACATTTTTTTTAGGGTATCTCCCATGCACGTAAAGTGCTGATGTTTTTTTTTTTTCATCCCATGATGTGGGGTATCATTGGAAAGGTCCTTTAAAAAAATTAAAAACATTATAAGTGTTTGAAAACCATTTTTGGATTCAGGGATCCGTTTGCGAAATATTAAACTTTAAAGTGCTAATTTTTGTTAGAGTCAAGTGTCCCCCCCCACCAGCTAAAGAAAAATTATCACAGCTAAGTAGGATTTACAAGTTAACGAGTGATAATCGACCAACTTAACTTTGCAGTTGCAAAAACACGTTTTCCCATACATTTTGTATAGGAGCACATGTTTATCAACTACAAAGTTAAGTTTGTTTTTGGGATAAATTCATCCCAACTATGAAACCCTTCATTGTGCGTGGTTAGACACGCACTTGGCCGGTTTTTATAATAAAAGCATCTGTTTCCATTTTCTAAATCAGTATGTATTTAGTCGACCCTAGTTCACTTCATAATGAAACTGATCCAACCCTTAATCATAATGTAACTGCCAATAATATGCCAAAAAATAAACTTTTTCCAACATAGCAATGAACTATTAGAATTTCACAAAAAAATATGTTGCCAAACTGCACTAGTCATCATCTGCCTAGCCTTTTCCCAACTATGTTGGGGTTAGCTTCCAGTCTCACCGGATGCAGCTGAATATCAGTATTTTACATGAAGCGACTGCCTATCTGACATCCACAACCTAGTTACTAGGTAATACGATACCCCTTGGTAAGACTGGTTGTCAGACTTGGGCTTCTGACTACCCGTAACGACTGTCAAAGATCTACAAATAACAGCCGGGACCAACGGCTTAACGTGCTTCCGAAGCACGGAGGGGTCTTGGTATGAAAAGATGGTCACCCATCCACGGACCAACCGCGGCAAGCATAGCTTAACCTTATTTAGCCACAAGCCCCTCAAACTGCACTAGTGGCCACGATTAATGAGTTTGCGTCATACACAAATAAAATGCACAATCAATCTAGGCAAGCACATAAGACTGCAAACAACACACAACACAGAATTAGAGAAACACGATTGAACACATTTTCACTTCTATTTTCATTTAATCCAAACATGTTTGCCACAAATTAAATAATCATTTCAAGTATTTCAGTTTCAAATTTGTGCGTAATGACTTGATTAAATTTCAGTGTTGGATTTAGTTTTAGGTATTTGGTAATTGGAATTCTGTATCCAATGTACAGAATTTAATAATAATACCACCTTGTAATTTTTCTCACTACAACGTAAAGAAATTGATTGCTTTTGTTTTAAAAGCTCTGCTTACTTTTTGTTTTACCTTTTATTTTTGCTTTTTACCTCTCCTCACACAGCCGTTTCTACTATTTCCAATTTCAGTTACTTTTGCCCCGAAAGTTAAAAAAAAATTGGAATACGGGATCAGGCTATAATAACCAAGCATCACCGACGTAATAATTCTCATCGCTTTCCAAAAAAATCAGTGGGTACATGAATTTCCAATTACTATTTTCCTACGCATAAAAATCATACCTTCAAAATATGTATTAATATCCTTTCATGTGAAATAAACCATTAGTTTACTGAGCATAAAATATCCAATACCGTGGGTATGACAGCTTATTATCTCATCACGGACTAACTCGTAATATGAATAGCTCTAGAGCAATTTTAATCACCTAATGCTAATCTTCAGTACAGAAGAATTTCTATACCGAGCAATCTACTTGAGAATTTTCATTAACTTCTCGAGTGTTGAAATTGCTTTCATGATAGTACTGGCCTCTACATTTCTTGTAGTACAAAATGTACATAGAATAAATTTCTACAAATATTGGGACAAGAATCAACACACCAGTAGGTACACTTAGGACGAAGGTCATGTCTCAAGTACTTATAATCAAATAGGGTGCATCCACAACCCACAAACCCTAAACCCTTTTTGATTGAATTGGCCCTGGCCATCGCTCGGTTAATACATGGTAGGTATTTTTTTGTTTTCCTTTTGAACTCAATTTAATATTTGGGCCTTTCTTATTCGCTAAATTCCAAAATAAAGTCCTGAACAAAATGTCCCTCGTTAAAATTCACTTCGTCCATTCGGATTCTGTCCACTACAATATATTATGTGTGAATGGACATTGATTATACTACACCCAACTCACATCAAAGAGTCAACATCAAAAACGCGAGGAATCCAATAAAAGTCTGACTATGTAATTTAATAGGATCAGACGTCTCGAACGTCGAAATGACCTTCTACGCCGCTGTATAGCTCCGTCGAGGCTTTCCCGACTTTATAGAGTTTGTAATTTGAATTTGCCACCCTCTTATTACAGATCGGTTACGTTTTAAATACGGTTGAGGGAACGTCTTGAATTTCTGATCTTGAAATTAGTTTTTAATAAGTTTGTAGTATAATTTTGCTTCGGTTAGAATATTTGAATTTTATTTTCTCAGTATTGTTGTTGGTTGTTTTGTTCAATAATATTAGGCCCAACTGGGCGCCAATAAGGATTCGACCAAGTTAGTGGCGCCCAGCACGGGACTAATATTAACTTTGAGTTTGACTACATGACATTTAAAACGCAAACATAATTTGATATTCGAATATAAATGTTGAATAACAGCAAAATAATAAATCATTCATCAAATTAATTAACCGTAATCGTTTCCTACAGTATGTTTTTAAACTCAAGAAAGCGCCGAATAAAAAGCTTTATAAAATCTAATTGAAAGTATTTTTATTCAGACCTTGTTAACTTGCTCTCATTTTGTTTTAGTCGTTCCCAAAATTACTTGGATGAAGTACCCACTTAAAACAAGTATCTCTATTTACAATAGGTTTACTTTGATAAAAATTCTTGCTCCTTAAATAACAAGTTGGGTAGGAACAGTTGAAAAAGTTTTACTACAAAGACAAAATGTTATTGTGTTTGTATAGCTATTGTGTTAATTAATGTATATTCTGCTTATTGGTTGTGATATTTGCTTAAGTACTCATTTAGGTTAACGTTTTCTGCTTATCTAATACAAATAAAGGTCATAATAATCGTAAATTTTTCACCTTAACTTTCCATATTCACAATTTTTAAGGCCGATTTGCGATCGTGGTTTATGTTATTAGTATTCAGAAGGACGTTGGTCTCGTCCCTTGCTATAATCCTATAATACCTCTTACGCTATCCAAGTGTGAAGGAAGGACAGCCTTTTTTCACACATTTGAGTCCAACCGAGGATTTAGTCCTAAGCGGGGATCAGCAACAGCGTCTTAGCTACTAACCGACACACTTGAAGAAAGAGGTTTTGAGGTACCGTACTAGAGTAAGTCTTGTCCAGTACCTACGTAGCAAGTACCTTTTTTCTGTGGGGAAATCTTCACGGATGAAGACATGAACGTTCGTCTGGGGAGAACAGAGGGATAAGGCGGACTCCTACCAACTGAAATTCTGCTGTTCCTTCTAATACTATGAGTCGGGGACCTGGGAGATACTTTTACATTCTCCGCACCTTCGACTGGTAGCAGCTCGCCATACCTAGCGGGCCCCATCACCAAGTGGGTCTATCCCACGACCGCATGTCCTCCCATAAAGGTGCGCATGGATTGCGTGCCACCTCTTTGGACTGACTGTTCGAGCGCCGACACAGCCTCAATTTCGAGAACCTAAGAGTGACTTTTTTATAGAAATAAAAGCCTACAAGTTTAAAGTGGATATTGATGATTTTCAAGCAATCTAAGATAGATCACTCAATAAACTATTTGCAGGAAGGAAGGAAAATGTTATATCACCTTTTTATTACAACAACTTTTTACTACTTGCTTTTTATTTCACATCAAGATCTGTATGGGAATTTATAGCGAACCACATTTTCTCTTATGTCCCCATAAACTATTTACATCCCATCAGATAAAACGATGTTGGGGATATAAAATAATATGTGGGTTGGTTAGCTTGTAATCCAAGAAGTTTTGAAAGACACCATGTTTTAATTGGTATTACTTACGTAAATTACATACGAGGGGCTTGTGGCTAAGTAATAACAGCTGCACGGGTCGACCGATCAGGTTAAGCTACGCTTACCGCGGTTGGTCCGTGGATGGGTGACCATCTTTACATACCAAGTCCCCTCCGTGCCTCGGAAAGCACGTTTAGCCGTTGGTCCCAGCTGTCATTTGTAGATCTTTGACAATCGTAACGGGTTGTTAGAGAAGCCCAAATGTCTGACAACCAGTCTTACCAAGGGGTATCGTGTTACCTAGTCACTAGGTTGTGGAGGTCAGATAGGCAGTCACTCCATGTAAAATACTGGTATTCAGCTGCATCCGGTGAGACTGGAAGCCGACCCCAACATAGTTGGGAAAAGGCTAGGCAGATGATGACTTACGTAAATTACATAAGATTCAGACTTTTTGCCTTTTTTACGAATTTTACCATTCGTAGTGACTACGAAGACAGTAACTGTTACTGTTCTTTTATAAGCAATAAAGTCCAAATATATTAAGATTCGCAGTAAGCCAAGCATAGTAATACTCCAATGTTTATTTAACACCGTATCTCATACATATTTAACGTTTTACAAATAAATAATGTTGTATTTAGTTGGAGAAATATTTGCTCTTTAACTTTATTGTAGTTCCATTTAAATTAAATTAAGAAAGTTTTGTTTTAATTATAACCAAGCTTAATACTTTTCTAAAAACGTTATAAAATCTTGAGAATATTTTCAAAAGTATTAGTACGTAAGTGTACTAGTAGGTTAAGTGTACTAGTAGGTACTGTTCAAAAGTCGTAAAGGCCTACATTAGCTTACATATGCAAGCAGTCATAACGATTAGTTTTCATTGTGGTTCCACACACGAGGCTTTTAACAGTAAATGTAACTCGAATAGTCTTGTATTATTTCAGCAAAGGAGTTTGAGAGTGGAGTCAAGGTTGCCTACTAACACTGGAGATTTAAAGATACCGGTTAAAATAATATGTTTATGTTTATTTGACATAAAAGTATACAGATACAGGTTGAAACTTAATTACACGTGGAAATAGGTTAATACAAAATATTGAACAATGACCTCCATGCTAGGAAAAACCTGTGTTACAGGGGTCATCCATTCGTCCATTATGGATGTTATAAAACTTACATACAATTTAGTAATGTGCACCTATGTAAAAAAAATAAAAATAAACTAGACTAATTGATTTTGGGGATAAGAAAAGGGGGGAAGAAAGTAAAGGGGTTTAAATTCATAATTGACATGGAAAAGGTAGTATACAGGGCGTCCCAAAATTATGGGACATGAAGGGAAAGTACCTTAAATATCGTAGATAGGATATTTTGCTGAAAGAAGACTTTATGTTATTTTTAAAAGTTAGTAATTCTGCATTCAAAGATTTTCTAAAAATTACTTGCCTCGTCTGGGAATCGAACCGACTTAAATGTAAAAAAAAAACACCCCTACTTTTATGATACCAATCGAAAGAATGGCCAAAAAATAATAACTCTTCTTAAGTAACATAGTATTTTAAAAGAAAGGAACAGCGTGAAATTAATCATTTTAATCAAATTAAAAACATACATGAAACTGCCGTAGTCAATTAAGTGGGTATTTTTTTGTAAATTAAATAATTAAATGCTCAAAATGTGATCCCTCTTGTCTTACGCAAATCGCCAATCTTTTAATGAGTCCGCTGCCTGTTGATTTTGTTACCATTTTATGGTGAATACTCGATATGATATGGCACAATTCTGTTTGTAACTCGCCCACGTTCTCGAATTCCTTTTTGTATAGCATATCTTTCACGTATCCCCAAAAGAAGAAATCTAATGGTATAAGGTCCGGGGATCTGGCCGGCCATCTAATCGGTCCATTCGTACCGTACTACTCGTACCAGACAAGAGGGATCACATTTTGAGCATTTAATTATTTAATTTACAAAAAAATACCCACTTAATTGACTACGGCAGTTTCATGTATGTTTTTAATTTGATTAAAATGATTAATTTCACGCTGATCCTTTCTTTTAAAATACTATGTTACTTAAGAAGAGTTATTATTTTTTGGCCATTCTTTCGATTGGTATCATAAAAGTAGGGGTGTTTTTTTTTACATTTAAGTCGGTTCGATTCCCAGACGAGGCAAGTAATTTTTAGAAAATCTTTGAATGCAGAATTACTAACTTTTAAAAATAACATAAAGTCTTCTTTCAGCAAAATACCCTATCTACGATATTTAAGGTACTTTCCCTTCATGTCCCATAATTTTGGGACGCCCTGTATAATTACTTGCCGGGTGTGTGTTGTATGAGTGGGTGTAGGTAGGTGTGTAAGTGTGAGTGTAGATATGTATGAGTAAGTGTAGATGTGAAAGTGCCTGATTTGTTTAAGTTATGGTTTTAGTAATTCTTCTGTGTTGTTATAATTTAGGGTTAGCAGATATTCCTTAATATTTTGTCTTAAGAAATATTTTTGTAATGCGGACGAATTAAAAAACATGTTATATTAAAAGTGAATGAATTTGGATGGCAGTAACAAAAGACGCTAGCCAATGAAAAGATGATTTTGTGAAAAATGATAATGTGGCTAAACAATTAAGTAAACTCGTAAGCTGGCGGCTGATACAGAAGGAAAGAAAAAGACGCAAGAAAAGAACAGAGAAAAAAGATGAAAGAAAAAGACGTGATGCGTCGACCCAACACCAGAGGGCAGGACGATGTTGATGCATCGTGTTTTTGTACGTAATGGACAATGGTTCTACTTAGCATTAGTAAATTGTAAAATAATCACGAATAACAAGGATTAAGCACGCACAATTTTTATACATCTTGTCCAAAATAAGCAACTGAATTGTAAGGTTTTAGTTTTCGAACAACCCCAAAGATCTAATACTGTTATCCTAATTAATTTTTGTTCTTTTGGTTTTAAACAAGTTAATGCCAATGCATCGTGCAGTCATTAATATTGTTTATCATACATCCTCTTTTGACAGCATAACTTATATTTTAACTGCCCACTTAATCTTTATAATTGACCTAATGACTGAAAGCATAGTTTGTAATAAGAGTAGGAATATATTTTTATATATGGAAGTGTTATTATACCTACTTTTATGTTAGTAACTAGGACGATAGTTTTGTTGTACTATTTCCGTGAAACGTTGAAAGTAAAAAAAAAAACTGGCCGGACCACGCACAATGAAGGGTTCCGTAGTTGGGATGAACTTATCCCAAAAAAAAACTTAACTTTGTAGTTGAAAAACATGTTCTCCCATACATCGATATACGTCACAGTCAATTCTCCAACTGCAAATATATATGTAAATAAAAAAATATATGTTATAAAACTACAAGTTTACGATTTTCGGAATTTTTCCTTCATTTATACTGTGAGACCTTGCTTCGTGCCAAATTTCATGATTCTAGGTCAACGTGAAGTACCCCGTAGATTTTTAGTTATTTGCGAGTATCAAAATATGTCAGTTAAATGGCCGTATTTATTTATTGCGTTGACTTAGAAGCTTGATCTTTTAGAGCTCCAATGGACCACAGACCTAAATGAGATACTTATGGAACCCTAAAATTTAAATCTCGTTTGTGGGGTTTACAGAAAAATGTGTTTACATATATATTTCTTATACTTACTGAGTAACTGAGTTCCAGTGGCGGTACTAAACATTAAAAAAATCTATAATAGTACCCATCCTTGAAAATAAAGAGCAATTTTGGCAGCATTTCTATAATATTAAGCGCGGAGTTGTCTGCATTTAAAGCTTTCCGCTTTAAAGCGCTTCGTACAGCGGATTAATTTCTGGCGACCGACCCATCTTCCGCATTGAAACAAATGAACGGGATTACTCGCTGTATCCTCGTTTTAAATGCGGTCATTTCTGGACATTGTAATACAGAATATTCTGGAATATTATGAAACAGGGTACAATAGAGTTAAGTTCTATTGCTAGAGAAAATGTAAAATCCTGGTTCTATTTGACGGAAGTATTCAAACCAGAACGCAAATACAAGGGGTTTTTGTTTTGAAATTCTCAGGAAAAATCTTGCTAGCTTTCAAATAAAAGTCAATACCGTTATTTTAGAAAATGGTTGCTGAGGGTTGTATTCTTCCTTACTCTTTACCTTTTAGGATTAGGATTTACGTAAAATAGAAAGAAAAAGTATTTATTGGGAAAATAGAAATGTTTTTTTTTTATTCTCGGCCGCTTATGTGTTATTTGAATATCAATCATTTGTGTTAGCATTCGACTCAACTTCGGATTTAGTGAGTGTAAACAAAAAAAGGGTAAGTCACAACATTTTTAATGCACCCTAATATTTTTTTTGCAAAATCTGCTAAGATCTACGACTAATTTGGAAGGAGATCAAAATTATCCTTTACGTACCTCATTAATGAAGTTGAACAAAGTCAAATAATTTATTTCAATTAGGCATAAAAAGGCACTTTTTCAACTTCCATATACCTAAATTATGTACCTATAAGCTTATGTATGGAAAAGAATGTTGAGTGTGTTGCGATTACACCGCCACATACAAACTACGCATCAAAGACATGACCTTACACAAATCCTGCATCGCGCAGTTAGAGTTTACCGAGCGATCGACATACATACAAGATTTTAACTTCAAACCGATGGGCAGTTGCCCGCCAGACATAACACCCGTCTGGTCGGAGGATCCTCCCTTATCTATGGTGAATGAGTGAATTTTACACCCTGTTCCTCATACCACTAAAGGTGAGACAAAAAGGCAAGAATAAATGCTGTAGAAATGAATTCCTCGCGAAGCATGTGTGATGTGACTATGAATGATAGGTTAAGGAATGATGTAATAAGACAACGGTGCGGTTTAAAAGAAGATGTAGACACAAACATTTTAAAGAGTGTGCTTATATGGTTCGGTCATATTGAGAGGATTTTTTTATTTTTTATTTATTATTATGTTTGCAGATTACAATGGTCTATAGTGTTAGTAACAAAAAAGCTTAGCCTATTTTAGTACTTAATAATTAAAACAGAACGGGTCCGATTTGTAAGCGCCCACACTAGCGGGCTGTCTGCCCGGGCGGCTATTGATTCCAGGATAGTGTTGCGACTGCCACGCAGCCTGCCGAGTAGCGAGGCAGATTTCTTACGCCACAGTGCCTCAAAGCCGTCAGTGCGTGCGTCTGCAAACATTGCCGAGGCCCTACAGAAGCGCGGCAATCGCAATAATACCCTGAATGCGTTATTGTATTGGATACGCAGAGCATTGTAAGTTTTTTGGGTATATGTGAACCACAGGGCTCCCGAGTACAGTGCTGTGCAGTATGCCTTAAAAAGGGTTATTTTAATTGCGTCTGTACATCGAGAAAATCTGCGGGCCAGCATATTCGCCCTAACTGACAATGCTCTGCGCTCCCTCTCAGATCCATATCATCCTTTAGGTCATCAGTAACCAGATGGTCCAGATATGAAAGGCGGCCAACTAAAGGTATTTACAACGCAGATGTGAGTGGACGGGGACGCCCTAAGAGCGGACATAAAGCCTCAGTGGCTTTATTGGAGATGTTCTTCAGAAAGATCAGGTGCGTAGTATTTGCAACCGGCGTGCGTGTATGACCAGATGTATGAACGTAAACGAAGCAAAAGGAGTACGTAAGGATCGTAGCAGGTGGCGTTCTGTAGTCTCTGCCTACCCCCATTGAAAAAAGGCATGAGGTAATGTATGTTTGTATTATGTATAAACACAGTTTTATAACTAAGAGAATCCTATTACCTCTGTGGAGTGCATAACACAAGATGTTGCCAAAATTGATATTGCTCGCAACGTTCGTGTAATAACCAATAACCGTAGGTTTTTATTATTATTGCTCTTATTTACATAATACCTGCTTTTGGGGTCTATTCGATACAGTACGCGTTCAGATTGGCATATGTGGGCATTGTTTGGTTACTATTATCTAGATTCTATTTTTTTTGTAAGCTCGACGTTTTTATTTAAAAAAACCGCGCATCGCAAGAACCGGTTTTCACATTGTTACATTGGTAAATTATTTAACTTTAATAATACAAATAATTAAACAAAATAAAACTTAAGAACCTAATCAAAATTATAATCAAATAAAAAATCTCCAAAGCTGTGATTTTATTTTCGCTGCAGGTAATTCGGAATATAGTATTCCAACTCCAACTCCATGTCATATTTTAAGCTACTGCATAGCTTTTATCGCGGGCTTTGAGCGCGGTGACCGAATCAAGAAATTCCGTAACGAAAATAAAATCTAACACCCCCCACTCCGCCTACCATGTAATGACAGTTCCCATGACAACGTTATGTTGTCCGTAACGAAAATAAAACCTAACACCCCCTACTCCGCCTACCATGTAATAACGGTTCGGTAATTTTTGTTTTATGTCATCACGTCATCATCCCAAGTGTAGCGTTGACAAATAGGAAGTATGAAGGTTACAAATGCTATGCAATAGCTTTACCGCGGCAGTCCCCGAGTGCCACACGTCTTTTTTTATTCTAGAAATATTCACAAAATCAAAACAAAATGATAAACTAATAAGGTCACTGTTAATAGTTTAACCTTCAAGCGGGCGCGCGGTCATTTGTAACGGCAGCGGTCGCGCGTAACCTAAAAGACCTATTGGATATTACAGGGATTTAAAACACGAATTAATTAAAAATCATTTATTATTTTTTAATTAAACATGTTATCATTATATTAGGACTCAATTTTACGAAAAAAATAACTTAAAATTAGCTAAAAACAAAATTATAAAATCAAATAAAAAACTTAAATTTTCTTTGGATCAAAAAAAGCAATTTGGCAACACAAATCTTCTTATATACGTCTAACTAGCTTTGTATAATAAAAAATCAATCAAAATAAGTTGGCTGCATGAGATCAAATAATTAAAATCAAATTATTCATCATGAACATGGGTCTAGTTTTCTTCAGAATCAGTTTCTTTGACTTGATAACATTAATTGCAAATGAATGTAGTGTGGGTCCTGCAAATATTTCTCAGACATGATGTGCATTGTGTTTTTGACTGCCTCCTTTTTTTTGCTGGGCATATTTTGCAACTTCCTCTGCATGTGCTGGAATTACTGCTTGGTTCATAACCAGCATCTTCAACACTCATATTCAAATGCTCTCTTATGTTTCTTTTGAGTTTTTTTGAAAGGTTCACCATCGTAGCCCTTCTTTGAACGTACTCTTTTGTCAGTTCAATGCCTAATTGACGTAAATATTTTCGCCTTTTCTGTATAACCACTTGATTTGCCCTCAATATTACCATGCCATTTATTCCAGCAATATCCAGAAGACGAAAGAAGAGTGTCAATGGCCATCTAATATCATTTGTACTTTCATCAATTTTAGCAGCAGAATGAAGTGATGATAATAAAACCACAAATCTTTATTTTTGGGCACGTACGAGACCAGCGTAGCCCTGTCAGAAAATCATTGCCACTTTGTTACCTTATCACGCCCCGTAAAATATGTGCTTATATCTGAAAGACGCACATCTTCTTCATCTGAATCTGAGCTGCTTGATTCTTCAACAGATTGAGTTTCCTCTAGAACTAGAAGGTGGTCGGAAGCTTCTGAACCTTGGTCACTGAGCTCCAATTCACCCTCGTCATCTTCTCGTTGTATTTGCGCAAGTATTGCACTACTATTTAGTGCTCTACGAGCCATTTTTATATAAAAAAACACTATTACAAACTTAATTCGATGATATTCCAAAAAATAATATCTCGCGTTGAGCGTCGCGCGTAACTTTTTCGACGACAGGCGCGTGGCGTGCTTTCGACCCCTGCGCCGCGACCAAAGCAAATGCAATCTGTGCGCTCCAGGGGCCGCGGGTAAGGGAGGTAAAATGTTTATTTCGTGCACAATGAAACAATGACAGGCTACTAGGAATAGGAAATAGATGCGATAAGAAATAACGATATTATGAACGAAAATGTATCGAGTGCGGTCGATTCGACGCCGCGCGACCGCTTGAAGGTTAAACATTTACAATTAAGGTTTTAATTATTGTAGTTAATGATTATCGAGGATTGCATTCTTACCGAAAATGTTTTCAAAGTAGACGTTTTGTTCCCGTGTGACTGTCAGCAAAAATGTCAAGATGGCGCCCTGTTTTTAGTACTTATTGATATCGTATGTCATGTGACGTTATGTTTAAGGTAAAGAAACCAGATGGTGTTTACATTAATTGAGATATCCGAGTATTCCAAATTATCTCCAGTAATTCAAATTCACTGCACTTCCTCTATAGTTCTGTATTTTGTAATTACACTTAAGAAAAACAACTTTTTGTAGAAAAAAAATCATGAGGAAACCTTGAATTTATAGTAATACCCTGATATGGCAAGCATTAAAGAAATGTGGTCATCAATGTTTCTACCCATTAAAACCAATACAGACAAGGTCATAAAGACCTAAAATTTTTTATGCCAGTCTTAAGCCACTAAGATTTTAAACCGGACACTTTTCCCCAACGTCATTTTAAGTACAGTTGAATGTGCTTTCAAAGAACAATATTCTTGAATGGGGTCTGCAGACCACTAAAATAAAATGGGAAGCCCTGCAGCTAAATGCACTAAGAACGACCACCTGAAGAAAATGGCTATTTGCTGGAGAAAAAAGGAAAAGAACCAAGTGTTTTAATGCAAATGTGGCCCGGCAAGCAAGTATTATTGACGTTTAATAAACAAGTGCGTCATAATAAGGATGTTTTATTAACACAAATAGATTTTTTTATGTAGTTTATTAATAAAAGAAAACTTAAAAGTATTCACGTAAGTCGACAAAGAGGAAAGAAATAGATAGAAAATATAATTCAGAATTTGTTACAAATACATTTAAGAGGCGGCTCCGTAAATCGTATCTTAATTTGCATTCATATTCTGAAAAAGTTACCCATACAATCAAAATGAAACCTTAGTTTAAAATTTATTGGGTGTTTTTCTTTCTTTAAATAAGATAGTTACGTAATTGGAACATTTTCGCTCGATTCATTTTGTGTTCGAAAACCATGTCTTTTTAAAGATTATTTGAAACAAAAACAAGATTACTCGGCTTTTATGTCTAAAATAATTATTGACAGTAAGAAAATATAGTTTATTATCCAGATATAAGATATTTTTTCTCTATATCAATTATTACTTTAGTTATAAACGAAATGAGAATTGAGAATTACGACATTTAGTTCCGTGCTCGAACACGACCCATGAGCGTACGCGATATTCAACTTTATTATTGAAGTGTTTAGCGTTTAGCACATGCTGGAGTAGTGGGGTGCATGGGGCGGAGTTAGCGTGGAAATTTTCTTTGGAGTGCCTGGTCTTTATGCAAACAATAACAAACACAGACTAATTGAATTGTAATACCTATAATCGTACCTAACTACGAAACACACTGGCGGTAAAGAGACAGAAAACAAATGAAGAACACAGCTATTCCGAAAAAAAGGACCGCAGCCTACCAATTACCACAATGTGCCAACTCGATTACTACACAGAGTGGCAATTACAGTACTACCACAACATTTTATTAAGCCATCCACCAAATCTCTTACAACTTTATCGAGTAATGTAATTATCTTAATAACACTTTTTCCTTTTCTCTTCGCCCCCAATTCTAGGATTCTTTTTCCCAAATGTTTTTGTACTAAAATATTGGTTGTGAAAAAATATTTACCCCGGTTTTTGGAGCGTATGAAAATGTAAAAACATTTTGTGAATTAAGATTATTGGAAGAATAATATTCATGGTAGGAAGTCTGTTTTGTTATTTTATGTGAGATAGTGTTTTGTATTTTTAGCATTGTGCCACAGTTGTAATTTCTCCTGTATTATGGTATACACAAATCATTTATTAATATTCTTAGAATATACAGGGTGTTTGGCAGAACGTTGAACATACGAAAATGGTGGATAGGTGGGGTCATCTGCTACTTACTTAGCCCTAATTTATTTGGCCCTGGCCCCCTGGATATTTTTTTTTTAATGCAGGTTGAAATTAGGATTTAAGTATTTTTTACATCTTTCTGTTATAAGAATCTGCCAATATTAAAGATTTTAAAAAAATGCTTGTTTTACCTATTTTTTTTTAATAAAAATTAAACTTTAAACTTAAGAAAGTTGTGAAACTAGAAAAAAGCAAAAAAAAATTTTTTAATATCCAGGGCGCCGGGGCCCAATAAATTAGAGCTGAGTAAGTAGCAGATGACCCCACCTGTCCACCATTTTCGTATGTTCAACGTTCTGCCAAACACCCTGTATTTTCCCACAAAAAAAAATATATTTTAACTTTATGAAAAAAAAGACTTGATTATTTTTTGAGTAGTACGTATAGCAATTTGATTAAAAGGTAATGCCAAGAACCACAGTTTTCTTAGAATGTAAGTAACTTGACTGATTTTAAATGAATTCTGTTGATCTTCAGATCTATACGTTAGGTAAAATACACTTTAAATTATTTACATTAAAGAAGCCTGAGCAAAATACCAAGAAAAACCTAACACGATTTCAAAAAGACTGACTTGAAATTTCGTTGCTCTAAAAGTATTTATTACTTGTTTTCAACTTCAGAAAATCTAATTTGGTTTAGAAGAGCTTGCATTTTTAAATCATTCGGATCTCATTTGCATTAATAAAGTTGAAATCATGTGAAGGGATATCTTAGGTACTCAGAAACCCTCGTTGGATGTAATAAGGGTCCATAATTGGGGTCCTCCCAAAATTCGTGCTTTTTTTCTCGGAAAAATGTAAAGTCGTTACTCGCATAAATGGACGATACAGTTGGTTTAATGTCTCGGATATGAAAATGAATTGTAAAATTAAATTTAATGGATCGTTCAAAATGATGGGCGGAGGGAAACAAAGAGATTTTACGAGTTAATTAGCGGGGAAAATATGTGATCAAAAAGCTTAAAACCAGATGCTGCAATCTTTATATGCTGCAGTGTCAATCTTTTTAAGGCTTTTAATCAACATGGAATAGTTGGTGAGTAACGGGCGCAGGAACCTTTACTCAAAATTTCCGTTAAAATAAATAACCCAAATTTCAATCAATCTACCTAGCCTTTTTCCAACTATATTGACCAACCCTGGCAAGCGTAGCTTAACCGGATAAATCGACCCGTGCGACTGTTATTACTTAGCAACGAGCTCAATGACCCAAATGTAACATCCCAAAAACAATTCCTTATTGGGTGAAACTTCTCCGTCCACTGTTTGGGAAAATTTAAAAATGGCCGTACAAAATAATATGCCCTTTAAAAACAAAAATGGCTCTCAGACTTTCATTAACCAAAAAAGCAAAAGTCGGAATATGATATGAATACAAAATAGGCACTCAACCATTTTGTACACGAGTCCTAATTTTAGAGTCACTACATGAGTTTGTTGTTAACATAAAATACTGTTGTTTGTTAGTTTACTATCATGACAAAAACTAGTTATTACACTACTAAATGTAGTTAATAGAGGGTAGAAACTGTATAAATAGCTGAAACCACAATATAAATAGGTTGAGCAGGCTAATTAAATGTCATTATTTAGAGTTAGAGTTAGAGGCTTTCTCATACTCGGAAAGAAGAAGAAAGTAGAAGAAGAAGTGTTTGTTTGATCCGAGTAGCGGGTGGAAGACGCTGCTCCCCATCTTCGGGCGGGAAAGACTCATAATAATTGCTTTCCTCTCTAGGGCTGGAATTAATTAAAAAATAGGATAATATTTGGTTAGGTAGGCGGCTACGATTTTTTTTACATAATTAAGAAAAATATATACAAAAATTTAAAAATATGCTGCGGTCTTGTCAGTGTATAAACAGCCAGTGTGAATTAAAAATTTACCTATTAAGCGGGACGGCCCGCGGCGGTGACGCAGTGTGTTCAATATTTAAAATTTAAAAAAGACTAAATAATTTGAATACTTAATTTAGAAAAACTAATATTTTTTATTTTCCTTACGCGGTTGCACTTCGGTGATATCCTCGGGGGGTGACATACTGCTCCTCAGTACCCCCAAAACAATGGTCGCAAACGCAGGTGCTTCTTTATTTGTATTTGCGGTGGTAGATTCCGCGCGCGACCGGTTGTGTACTAGAAATTTCCTTGGAATGAAATTGAAACCAGACACGTAAAGATGCGGAAACACAGATCGCGCGCGACTGCTCGTGTTCGGCGCAAGGGTGCGACCACTGGAAGGTTAACACGGGTCAAAGACATCAATTCCTTCGAGCCTTGTATAACAATCTACTATTCCGTGAAGAAGCTTTTCACCAACAAAGAACTGACAGTTCTGGTAAAGTAAGCCTTGCTGCAAGTTTTAATTCAACAATTTTTTCTAGTTTTCTCTAAAAATTTATAATATCTCCTTAATAAAAATATCAGTATCGCTTTAGGGGCATGAGAAACAGGGTGAAAAGTTCACTCATCCTCTAAAGAAAAGGGAGGATCCCCCGACCAGACGGGAGTCGTGTCTGACGGGCAACTGCCCAATGGTTGAAGTCGGGATCTTGTATAATATATGTCGTTCGCGCGGTAAACTCTAATTGCGCGATCCAGGATTTGTGTGACGACGTCAGGTCTTTGTTGCGTAGTTCACATGTGGCGATCTAGATGTCGCCACATCGCTATTAGCGATAAGACAGCCCATTGTATCACCCTATGTAAAATGTCTACATTTATATCCGTAATTCGTATGGTGTACATAATAAAGAGTATGCTAATCTATCAGTGGTTTAGTCAGGGTCTATTAATACTTATGCTTAGAACCAACATTACACTCTATATATGAAGTATGAAGACATGTGACATCTACCAACCCGCACTGGGCCCGCGTGGTAGATTACGGCCCACTCCCTCTCACAGAGAGGAGGCCTGTGTTCCAGCAGTGGGAACATTTATAGGCTGATGATGATGATGATATATGAAGTTGATCTTCTAACCTTTTTTGTGGTATCGGTCAAAAACGAATAAAACAGTAAACGCAAATTATGCGGATGGTTCAGTCATTTTATAATGCTTATCTTGTAATAATGATATTTATATAGGTAGAGCCCATTTAAACTCGGCAGAATCTGAACAGAATAGTAAACATTTGAACTTCTATAGGTCAAACAGAAGTCAGCCATTTTTGACTAGCAAGATTTTTGTCGTTATGGCCCAGTGGTTGAGACCTTGCCTCTCATGCACGAGGTTCAAATTTGGGCAAGTACCAATGTGACTTTTTTAATTTATATGTATTTTCTGAGTTTATCTTGGACATTACTAACATCGGTGAAGGAAAAACACATCGTGCGGAAACCTGGACTTATAGTTAACTAACTACGTTCTGCGGTTTCACCCGCATATGTGTCGATCCCGTGGAAATATCGGTTAAAAAAGTGTCCTTTATATCCAGGTCATGGTCTACCCATGTGCTAAATTTCATTCAAATCTGTTTAGTCGTTTTTGCGTGAAAGCTTAACAAACAAAATAACTCACTTTCGCATTTATAATATTAGTGAGGAAGTTAGGATATAAGTCTGAAATCGCCAACCCATCTTAAGCAAGCGTGGCAATCAATGGTCGTGCGTTCTCTGTATGAGAAAATTTGCTTTGCAGTGGGACCATAATAGCCGATACTATTTATCATAAGATTTTTAATAATCTATAAATATGAAAATGAATCCCTATTTCCCTTGGTCACGGCATCACGCGTAAACGGCAGGACCGATTTCGCTTATTCTTTTTTTATTTGTTTGTTTTTTTCTGGAAAAGGTTCATAATATGAAAAAAAAGAATAAGAAAGTTGCGCGGAAAATTAGAAAATTTAAGAAAACTTAACGACCTTACTAACTTTTTTATTGTAACCTTAGCGCTTTTGACATAACTGTCAGTAGTTTGACAGTTGGCGCGACTGACAGAATGCGTGCTGCGAACATAGTTAAGACACGACAACGTCTGTCGGGTCAGCTAGGCAATAATATAGGGTACAATGCTAACAAGTAATGTTGTAATAAGGCTTTTAAAAATATTACACTTTTAACAGAGAAACTCATAAAATGCAGACCATAAACCACTAAAGCATCTTGGCTGCCCATTCTAAATAATTTACGTCACCCTTTTGCCCACAATACGATAAACGCGACTATTCCAATTAATAAACTGGTACACAACTTTAACGATTGATGGTTATTGTTCAAGTTTATATTGTCCTGGTGATTTCAGTTCCCTGGTTCTGGCTATTAGGAAGATTGGTGCAGACGGAATGCAAAATGTATGAGAGAAAAGTAAAGAGCAATTTTCGACGAATCGTTTTTGGTTTAGCGTTATTTTCTTGGGCGTTTAGAGACAAGTACAATTTTAACAGATAAAATTTAAAAAACCCTCCTCATAAACATTTCCTCCTACTCCATCAATAGACCCTATTCACCATCTACCTATAACCTATTCATTAAGACCATTCCAATGAGCCCAAATACGATACTTGTGCTGTAAGTTGGTAAGGGAGTTTGGTATCCTGCAAATTCTAGGTGATGCTGCAGCATCAGTTCAAGGTTACTATGTTCTTCTAATATCATTGAAGTAACAGAATACCAAATTTCAAATCGATTAGATCTGTGGAAGATACTCACATCCATTCATCAACTAGAAAATAGCTGATAATCTTCAAACGGCTGAACTGATTTTGATAAAACAAATGTCTAAGAACTATCGCTAGAAAACCTGCGTTTAAGAACTACGGTACCAGAAAGAGACTCGCATACATTGCGGTCAAACTTATAACCCCTCTTTTTGCGCTGGGGGTTAAAAATAGTATTCTTTGGATAGTGCAAGAGTTATATGCTTTATGTATCTGTGTATCTGTTGTATATGTAAATGGTACACCACTGACTACCTGCAGTATTGTCTCTCCTTTTCCATTTAAATCCATCCAAAGGTTGTCTGTAAAAGATCGCTTTTAGCGATAAGACCGCCCATTGTGTCACCCAATGTAAAATTTCTAAATTAATGTATGTAATTTTTATGGTGTAAATCATAATAGTAGTTTATGAAACTGTTTTAATACCAAGTTATGTGCAGTTTCATACACTACTTTATCTACTCTCAAACATTGGGAATGAAACAAATACTAAATAAAAGCTCAAAGTTAAAGATCAAGAACAAATTTAAAAATTTCACAAAATTCAGTAAGTACTACAAAACAAAAGAATGTCGCCTGCACCAGCACATCACCGCACATGCGCTACAGTGGGTGCTGCTGTCCCCCGCCAAAAGTTGATGGAAACTCTTTGATGATATTAACTTCTTGGATTAGCGCTGTATCGTAACAGAAAAAATATTGTTTTATAGTATTATTTTGTTAGAGAAAAAGTGTTATAATATGATTCTATTTTTAAATTTCGGTATTCTGTTTATAAAGTATGTCAATATAAACTCGTTTTGAAGTTCATAATTCGAATATTACGCTATGAGAGTAGATAAAGAATATTATTTCTTCTATCTATCTATCTATCTTACTAACACCCGGTTGCACAAAGACAAACATTAATGCCTAATTACGTAATGGATCATTAACGCTAATGATTTCATTAACTTCATCAAAGAACCATTGAAATCGAGTCTAATGTTGCTGTCTGCAACAAGTTAAAACTAGTTAATGGAAGATTATTAAGTAGTTACAGCTTTAAAAGTTAAAGTTTGTTTCTGCAATTGGCTCAGTTGCGGCTTTTTTAAGGCGCCATTATAATTTTGTAGAAGTTATTCTAACTTGAGTCAATTTTTGTCTCGTCTATTGTTAGAAAATATGGTCGGTCAGAGGAATTGAAAATCAATCCCTACCTATAATTAGAAGAATATAAATATAGTGAATAAATGCATGATAATAGTATATAATAATAATAGTAATAAAATAGGAATTAATGTAAACTTAATAAAAATTTGCACGCTTGCTTGCAGGCAGAATACAATGACACTTAGGTTATAAGATCTCACCTGTACCAAAACAATGTATTTCTGGCAAATAAACATTTGATTTGATTTGATTTGATTTGATTTGAATAATATTATTTATGTTTGGTTTTCATAAATTGCAGCAACTCTGCTGTCAAACAATATTTTATAACTTGTCTCTATTTAAAAAAACAGTTTTGTTAATGCTGGGGCTGCTAATGCAAGTGCGGAAAACCTCAAACGGCGCAAATACTCCAATCTTATTGGGACTTATATGTTTGAGCCGTTTGAGGTTGAAACACTAGGGCCATGGGGTCCGAGTGCCCACCTAGTTTTTCAAGACATCGCCAAGCGGCTGGTCGACTCTTCACGTGACCAGAGGGCTGGCCTATTCTTTGGTCAAAGAATCAGCATTGCCATACAACGTGGCAATGCTGCCAACCTTTTGGGCACTTTTCCTATTGACAGCGATGCGGACGAATTTTTTGATGCCCTATGATTATTCCTCCCCCTTTTTTATATACTTGTACATATTATTATATAATGTCTGATAGTTTTTAAACGATATAAATACGTGTGTAAATAAAGTCATATCTATTTGAAAAAAAAAAAAAACATAACTGGAAATGTTTTTGTTAATAGAAAGTAAGTACCTATAACTTAATAAAAACAATTATAACAGTTGCATGCACAATGAAAACGAAGTAATTAGTGATAGTTTTTTTAACAAAAAAATATAACAAAATTATATTATCATTCTGAACAGATTGCTTTGAACATCCTACAGGAATTATTAAAGTGGAAAGACTTCAAATGCTTACAAGATGATTCTTTTTTCCACCGTTTTTCCCAAGATTTTCTTTGAGTCGAACAAAAAGGTTTTCTTCAGAATAAAACAGAGGTTTTCACGCTCAGTTGAAATGGTACGTGAATCAGCAAACACTATGAATTTGCTTAATAAAGAGGTAGAGGCTGTGCGTTGAGTTGGAATATTTAGGACGCAGACTGATTTGAAATGGGTGGGTTTATGAAAATAGGTACGGCTAATGAAGAATCCCAAAACTAGTAAATGAACATCATTAACGTTTCCACAGTATTTTAATAATTATTATTATAACTAGCTGCGCCCCGCGGTTTCACCTGCATAAGTTTCGATTTCGTAAGCATATTGGGATAAAAAGTATTTCATGTCCTAAAACAGGTTATGGTCTACCTATGTGCCAAATTTCATCCAAATTTGTTCAGCCATTTTAGCGTAAAAGCGTGATAAACAAACAAAATCACTTTCGCATTTTTAATATTATAGTAAGGATTTCATATTGAGCTGGCAGGTATTTAAACTATATATCTTACCAAGGGGTATCGTATTACCCAGTGACTGGGCTGTGGAAGTCAGATAGGCAGTCGCTCCATGTAAAATATACTGGTATTCAGCTGTATTCGGTTAGACTGGAAGCCGACCCCAAAATAGTTGAAAAAAAAAAACAAGTGAAAATCGGTTGTTTTTGTTTGTTAAAGTTTTTATTTTTCACTTTTTAGCTGTAGTACCTACCCTACATATATTCGAATACAACTACATGCTATGTAAATAACAGTGGCAGGAACTAATCATAGGTAATATCATCCACATATGTACTAAGTGGGAAAAAATACGTATCATTAAATCTAAATCAAAAACCACCCAAACAAAGTTAATAAAATTTATATGAAGGTTGTCTGTAAAAGATCGCTTTTAGCGATAAGACCGCCCATTGTGTCACCCAATGTAAAATTTCAAATTAATGTCTGTAATTTTTATGGTGTACATAATAAAGAATATTCTATCTATCTATCTATGATCTCTAAAGTATGATTTATCAAACAAAAAAGAATCATCAAAATTAATTTATAATTGGCGGAGTAAACGCATAACAAACATATAAAAAAAATCATTTGAATTGAGAACCTCTTACTTTTTGAATTCAAAATTAAGCTGGCACGTAAAGAACCACAAGAAAATCGCGAGAGGAAGGGTTAAGGTTTAACTTTTTGAATTTGCAGATGACATTGCTCTCTACAGCCGACGAGAGTCTAATTCAAGCTTATTAATATTAATGTTATGAGAATAAAGGAAGAAACCGTATTCTATCGTTATTATTATGACAATTTTCCACCTTAGAGACTCATGTATGGCATACACAGGCCTATAAGAAAATTACATTTCAATTATGAAGTTGGAAAATCCAACCGTTTGATTTTGAAGTTAAATGTTTAACATTTAATTTTAAATGGAACACGCAAAACGCTATAAGAGTTCATTCTACCTATAAACCTAATTCCTTGCTCTAAAATATTTAAGAATTCATAAAAATAATATAACACGTCTGGACGCACCCTAACCTCAAAGTATTATTGGACCTGTGAACCTGACGAAAACATGTTTTCTGCTAAAATTTCTGTGGTTTAAGTTATAAAAGTTTTCACAGTTTATCTCCAGTTACTTTTTACTACTGTTTGCTTTATCAGGTTATAAATTTAAATTCATTTATTAATTTTGTGAATATAGGGTAAAAATTATACAGATTTTACAAATAAATATCGGTCCATACTACGTCCAGCCAGAAGGCACACAAAATTGTTTAGGTAAATAGATAATCAAATGTGACATTAACAAAATAAAAATATACGAGTAAAGTCAAGGTACATGTCACAATTTCATGTCAAACACTATCTAATAGTTTCTAATAATAATAAAATGTCAATAAATTAAATAAACAAATAGGTATTTAGTCACATTCTCGTCTAAAATAATAAATTAAATAAAAAATGTCAATATAAAATAATTATTAGAATATTACCGTAACATTTCAGCAAAAAGAATTCTCTGATAAAAACTCAGTCACAGTGTAGTGCGCCTTATCATTTAAAAAATTACGTAGTCTACTCTTAAACAGCACTGTTGTCAAGTCTTTCCAACCACTTGGTAATTTATTGTGAATAATTGGAGCCGTACAGTAGATACTTCTGCGCACCAAAGTAGTTTGACACGGCAATTGACATAATTTAAATAAATGAAAGTAAATTATTATTTTAATGGTTCGAGGGCTTAATAAATCAGTCGGCAGCCGGTTAGGGCATCAGACGTAGCCCGCGTCCTAATAGAAAGCAATCGTCACTTGAATACGCGACCGTCACGTTCATATCTCACTTTTTTTCGATAGGCGCCCTCTGTTGGTGCGAACACGCATTCCGGATCACCGAGTAAAAAGTGACATAATGCAACGATCGCTTTAGATGAGGACGCGGGCGTAGTCTTTGTTTGAACAAGCTATAAGTCTTATTTCGAACTCCAACGTGGTACAGTCACATTATGACCTTGAGCTGGCCTAGTGTAGTACCTACGAAGTTTCAATATAATAAGAGACTAGCTAAGGGTTGACTAATTACGAGGTTGTAGGTTCGAACCCAAACAGGCGCTTTACTTTGTGTAAATTATTTTATTACCACTGCTCTCAAAACGGTGAAGGAAAACGTAGGGAAGCCTGCATGTCCTAGAACTAAAAATTCGAAGAGGTGTGACATCTACCAACCCGCACTGGGCCCGCGTGGTGGATTACGGCCCACTCCCTCTCACCGAGAGGAGGCCTAATCATAATCATAAACATCATTTATTGCATTCCATCATCATTTTTTGGCCTGTGTCCCAGCAACAATTATAAAACATTTTAAAAGAGTAACGGTGGAGTTTCTTGCCCATTCTTCTTCATACGAAAACTACCTTTTGAAAGGGGCGACTAGAATCAATTTTATTACTTTGTAATTTTTGACGTTCAAAAGTGCCATACATGGGCCTATTTGAAATAAATGATTTGACTTTGACTTTGACCAGCAGTGGGAACATGATAGTTTGATTATAATTAAACCAAGTGACTAGCATATACTGGTTTTGTTACACCTTGCTGCGGTTTACTGTACATATATAATCGTTGCACTGTATTTAGAATACATGTACAACGTTCACGGTATTATTGACAACCTAAAACTTTTAGTTAAATACCCTTAAACAAAATCTGTCGTCTTCGACATAAAAGATTCACTGGCAAGAGATTTATTTGCGTCCCAATCTCACAAAATGGGGTGCAAAAGTAATTTTTATTTTTATTGGCGTCAGCTCATAGGATTTATCGTTGGACGGAATGGCCGTCGAAAACAGTAGGTTGAGACCAAATAGTTTTAAATGACTTACAATAAATAAAGCTTGCTGCAATGGTGGGCCCAACCAACCGGTGGGCCCACCTGGTCTCCTCTGTGAAGAGCCTGCTAGTAGTCGAGGGCAGCACCTGGAATTGAGAAACATAACACATTAATAAAAGTTTTTATTACCTACACTGGTGGAATTACGAAAATTTCGAGAATAATAGCACGTATTGGGGGACAGGCTTATGTACTGCAATTTGGCTAAGTTTGAAAATGCATTTGTTTATCCTATATTATTAAACAATCAATATTTGTATGTATTTATATTTGTTTCTAAATATATTTGTACCTACTCACATTCTCGAAATCGGCTGTAACTATTTCGATGAAGTTTGATCTAGCTAGGTCTCATATATGGGAAAATAGATAGCTGTAAGCCACCCAAACACAATAAAATAAAATAAAATTAGTTTTCTCCGTGTTTTCACCCGAGCAGAGCTCGGTTGCCCAAAGTTTAGAACAAGACAATGAAAAATGACATGACATTATTGATATTAGAATAATAATCATGGCAGCATGGAATTAGTAAGTACCTACTATCATGGTAGTATGGAATTAGTAGGTACTATCCTATACTATTAAATGAGCATTCTCTATTTTCACCAGAGCAGAGCTCGGTCGCCCTGGTACTGTAAGTAACAGTAAGTGAATGTCATTCAATCTGTTTTTAGTAAAGCTGTGTAAAGTAAGGTGCTTCTCCTTGAAAACTCAAAACCTCTTCTTGTTAAGCTAAGGACTATCGACTTCGAGGTTTCATACTTTCTGCCTTCCTGAGACAAAAATTATACTGAAGTAAATTTTACACAAAGAAATAAACTTGCCATTGATAGAAAAGATGAGCATGTTTTATACATGGCCAGTATGTTACATGATTTAATCCAACCTAGAGCATTGAATAAAGAAACAAAATTCCACTTTTAAAACCAAACAAAATGAACACCATACAGTTTGCGACACAAGAAAAGAAAAAAAAACATGGCAGCGTTACGAAGTGAGTACAGAGCGTTAAAGAACAACAGTATAACTAAATGATCTAAAACAAACATTTCACGACACTGTGACGTTCGTGAATAACCACTCTTGTGTGGATATGGTCACCAGATGTTTAGATCTCAGAGGACAGAATTTTAGAAGCTTGATTAAAAACTGTAAAACAGCAGCCCTAATTCTGTTAGGTTTACCAAACTAACGACAGGAAAGTCAGAAATAGATAGATAGATAGAATATTCTTTATTATGTACACCATAAAAATTACAGACATTAATTTAGACATTTTACATTGGGTGACACAATGGGCGGTCTTATCGCTAAAAGCGATCTTTTACAGAGAACCTTTGGATGGATTTAAATGGAAAAGGAGAGACAATACTGCAGGTAGTCAGTGGTGTACCATTTACATATACAACAGATACATGAAGCATATAAATACCTATAAAAAAATAGATGGAAAATTTTGAAAAAGAATTTTCAAGTTAGGAAAACTTTTGGGGACACCAAAAAATAGACTTATTTTATGACAACTCTGCCTATTTTTGACATCTACAGTAGTGGACTATCAAGAGTTTTGTATTTCGGAAATATCTGATTATTTTGGAGTGCTCATATAATAACAGAATCGGTACATAAAAGAAAACCCCTAGATTTTAAAGGTATCCACAGTTGGCAGGTACCACTTTCCATCAGCCATCCACGTGTGCCAATAATCCATGGAAAATTGAATATCCCCAGGAATACCTGGCACCTAGTCCGCCTACCGCTGACTGTCTCGCTTTATTTCTTTTGTCGTCTATCTCAGCTTCCGCAGGCTGTGGTGCCTGGCAGAACGCCAGTCAAATGTAACAGCTCAAGTTGTAGGCAGCAGCGAATTAAGCTAAGCTAATTACTTTCAGCTTGCGACATCTGGCAGCGGTCAAGAGAATTTTTTGAATAGAAAAGTTTTTAGTTTTAAAACGCTATGCTGAGAAAGTTTTGGCTTTGTTTTTTTAGTTTCGGGTGTGATATGAATGTTGTGATCCAGGTTTGCATTAAAAAAATATGGAACGTTTCTAATTTTGCGACTTCCTTCCATATTAGTGTTAAATATTTTAATTGTGAGTATATTCGTAGTTATTATTTTGGTCAGTCAGTCATAACAGCTAACTGGGATGAGTGGAAGAGGATAATGACTGACATGAGCTAACTGATTTGAATCTGCCATCTACCTTCGAGGGATGACAGAGTCCAGAACAATAATTATAATCAGCCAATAATGTTTCGACAGCTGGGACAAAGCCGTCCTCTCTGTGAAAAGGAGTGATCCGTAATCCACCTCGCGGGCCCAGTACGAGTTGGTTGATGACACAAATGACTTCTAAATGTGTTACAGGATATGCCGGTTTCCTTCTCCCTTTTTGAGAGCCTTAGTGATGAAATAATGAATAAGGTAATACGGGCTGGTATCCGCAACTCCACGTCAAAGCGCGTATTTTGCGTAAATAATGAATAGAAAGTAAAGTGCCTGCCTGGGTTCGCACCTAGGACATGCAGCTCGCCATTTCCACTGAGCTATGCTCTTACATAAATGTAGATAGAAAGTACGAAGCACCACAACAAATTGAAATAGTATACAATTGCACTAATCGCTTTATCTTTTCAACTTGAGCGTTCATATTCATTTGTAGTTAATATTATAATCGTGCTATATTAGTTCGCGTGTGAATTACGCGGAGAGATGAAATGGCGGTTGGCCCACATTCGGCAATGTTTGTTTTTTGTTTCAACTACATCTTACTTTAACAAATAACGTTGTTGAAGTAAAAACATTTTTAGGCGCGTTGGGCATTTTTGAGATGGAACTAAACCATTGATTTCGCGACACCATGACGAGACCTCATTTTTGTAAACGCGATTGTGCTCTTTATTTATATTACGTTACGGATCGATGTTCTATGCAAGTATTTTTACTTTAAAGGTTTTGTAAACGCTATTGTGCACTTTATTTAGATAAGGTCACGGACCAATGTTCTACACAAGTATTTTTCTTCTACCAAGGTGATCTTGTTCAAGTTTTCACTTCTTTCGGCGCTCCCGGAGTGCCACCAATATTTTTTTTTTTTTAAGTCATGACTAACATGAAAAAGTTCTATTTATTGATGACTAAAATGAAAGTCAGTCCTCGAAGCATGTGATGTAGACTTAACAACGGATACAGCTCAGACTTTTTATAATTTTTACAGTAAATATAACAAAAAGGAAAATACCCAGCAATAATATAAGTTAAGTTTGGGAAAATTATATCTGTAATTTTTATGAGTACCTGAGCGACCGAGCTCTACTCTAGTGAAAATAGAAAATGTTCATTTAAAAGTATAGGATAGTACACACGACTACACATCAAGCTATACATTTTATACTGATCTCACATTGTTTAGAATTTCCATACAATTCAAGATCAGCTTATACTGGAAATATATAGCTTGATGTGTAGCCGTGTGTACCTACTAATTCCATACTGCCATGATAGTAGGTACTTACTAATTCCATGCTGCCATAATCATTATTCTAATGTCAATAATGTCATGTCATTATTCATTAGCTTGTTCTAAACTTTGGGTGACCGAGCTCTGCTCGGGTGAAAATACGGATAAAACTAATTTTCCCAGATATGAGACCTAGCTAGATCGATTTTTCGGCCCCGTAAACAACAACTTTCATCGGAATCGTTACAGCCGATTTAGAAATCTATTTACAAACAAATAAATAGGTATACAAATATTGCTCGTTTAATAGTATAGGATGTACATAATAAAGAGTATTCTATCTATCCATTCATTGTTAAGAAAATGGATTATCAACTAAAATTTTCCATATATTCAAAACACAACTGTAATACTTAGACATTTGTATGAAATGTTGTGTTACGTTTTGAAACTTGCATTATCCACAAAAGATTTGTTTTTAAGCTATTGCATAGTTTTTATCGCGGGCTTTGAGCACGGCGACCGAATCAAGAAATTCCGTAACGAAAATAAAACCTAACACCCCCCACTCCGCCTACCATGTAATGACGGTTCCCATGACAACATCACGTTGTCATGGGAAACGTGATGTTGTCATGGGAAAAGTACGGAGGTTAAAAATGCTATGCAATAGCTTTACCGCGGCAGTCCCCGAGTGCCACACGTTTTTTTGTTTGTAATTACAATATCGACTGCGTACGGTATGTATGCTGCAAGTTACACATACCTTGCACTTAGCATACAAGTTACTATGCCATTCTATTCGTGCAAGTTTACAGCGTTACGTTGTATAAACAAGCTCATTGGGTCGCAAAATAAATGTAATTTTATAATAGAAACATAACTATAATATTATTGCCTCGGAAAGCACGCTAAGCCGTTGGTCCCGGCTGTCATTCATGGATCTTTGACAGTCATTACGGGTCGTCAGAAGCCCGAGAGTCTCAACCAGTCTTACCAAGGGCTATCGTATTACCCAGTTACTGGGTTGTGGAGGTCAGATAGGCAGTCGCTCCATGTAAAATACTGGCATTCAGCTGCATCCGGTTAGACTGGAAGCCGACCCCAATATAGTTGGGAAAAGGCTAGGCAGATTGATTGATAACTATAATATTATTCATCTAAATGCTAACATCTTTAATCTTGGTCTTGTTATATGCGGATCATATTAAAACTTTTGCTTATTTTAGTGAGGTCTTGAATCTAAAAAGCTGTGATAACTACAATTTACAGAAATGAATTATAATAATATTGTTTAGACCAGATTTACCCAGTTGGAGACAATTTTATATCGCAAAACTACCTAATCTTTGAAGCTTACTTGTAAGAATACTTTGGAGTTCAGTTTCAGTTAATGATATGTAGATAGAATTGTAACTTGCATTTTAATACACCTAATATTATAAGCGCTATACTGCTGAGCATGAAGTCCTGGGTTCGATTCACAGGTTAGGCAAAGTATTATTGGGTTTTCCATCAGGATTTTTTCTTGATTTGTGCCCGATTGATGACATTCATCATTGATCAACTCTGCCTAACTTTTTGGGATAAATAGGCGTGATGTTATGTGTTTTTATACGGTTCAGGTACTACTAAAATAGCTGAAATAGAAAGACTATCTTAGCAAGACCATTATTTAGGTAGATTGATTTAACAGTGACTTACTAGTTGTAAAAATTTTAGGAAAAGATTTTCCTAAAATTTTCTACTTTTACAATGTTTGTAAATATGTGAGCACCATGTATCTATCACATAATTAATTTATCTGTCATTGCTTCATTTTTAATTCTTTTTACCTATTGTGGTACCTCATCATCAGCCTATAATGTTCCCACTGCTGGGACACAGGCCTCCTCTCTGTGAGAGGGAGTGGGCCGTAATCTACCACGCGGGCCCAGTGCGGGTTGGTAGATGTCACATGTCTTCGAATTTTTGGTTCTAGGACATGCCAGTTTCCTCACGATGTTTTTCCTTTACCTTTGTGGTACCTATAGTAACTTTATTCTAGGTGCATCGTTTTCACATGTAATTATAATTTTAATTAATGTACATAAACAAATATTGTATATTGTAAAACATTTCAAAAGAGTAACGGTGGAGTTTCTTGCCCATTCTTCTCCATACGAAAACTACCTACCTTTTTGAAGAGACGACTAGAATCAATTCTATTTTTTTGTAAATTTTGTCGTTCAAAAGTGCTTTATTTGAAATAAATGATTTGACTTTGACTTTGAAAATGGATCGGAAAAGATAAATCCTTCTTACTTATCATTTGGAAAAGAAATCGATAATACTCCACATATGTTTATTTCTTTTAAACTTCACATAACAAGGCGCATTGAAAATTGACCGCAAAAGCTTACAGTAATACCTAAACTGTGAGAAACAATAGGGAAGTTTTTGTACAAGTGCATGCAGGCAGGCCACTGGGTTGGCTTGTAGCCAAACAAGCGTTGAAGCTTTGTGTGACCTTTTGTAAGCTTATTGTACTGTTTAGAAGAATCTGTGCTATCTAGGACTTTTAATGTTGGGTTAAAATAATACCTATTCTTGTTTCAAGTTAACTTTTTAATTGGAAATGCTCCAATTGTTAGCAGAACTTCTGAGTAAATTAAACTTCACATATTCGTTTGACAAGCGCACAAAAACCTGATTGGACTTAAAGTCAAATCATTTACTTCAAGAAGGCACTTTTGAACGTCAAAATTAACAAGAAAATTGAGTTCATTCTAAGCGTTGATTAAAGATCTAATCTTATTCTTTTCGTGTGGTTAGTGACTAACCTGGTGTCAGAATTTTAAAGCCGCCCATGGGCGTCTGACTTGGCTTCACATGCCGTCCAGAAAGATCTAATAATAAACCAATTATGTGCCAAAAAGGCATAAGACAATATTTTCTTGCTTGTTTTTATAATTTTTTTTTAATTAAAATTATACTGTCCCAAGGCTGGAACCCCAGAGTTCTGTTTTTTTTTTTTTTAAATCATAATTTATTAAAACAAATTAAATAATTTATTTGCATAATACATGTTAAAAAGTTGTTACAGATATAAAAGGTACATTGTATTATAACCTAATGAGGTGTGCAAAATTAATAAGTGTAGGTGTGCAAAATTAATAAGTGTATTAGAGATGTCAGCAGAATTGACGGGGTCCGCTAGGGCCAATGCCTGCCGGGGGTTCGAAGAAAACCGATAGGGAAATCGTGGCCCCCTGGCAACACGGCAACTGAAGGAACACGGGTGGGTTTTAGTCAGTAAGAGTCTGACACGCCCTTCCGCTCCGCCCAGAGCGGGAGAAGTTATTTGATGATTTCCCACCAAAAAAAAAAAAAAAAAAAAAAAAAAAAAAAAAAAAAAAAAAAAAAAAAAAAAAAAAAATCGCAACATTAAATACATAATAGGTTATAAATTGAGTTACATTAAAAATATAAATTGCAAAATAAAAAAATACATAAGTCAAATCCTTATTGGTGATGTTCTTCAGAAAGGCCAGGTGCGTAGTACTCGCAACCGGCGTGCGTGTATGACCAGATGTATGAACGTAAACGAGGCAAAAGGACTATGTAAGGATCGTAGCAGGTGGCGTTCTGTAATTTCTGCCTACCCCCATGGGAAGAAGGCGTGAGTTTATGTATGTATGTATGTATGTACATAAGTCAAATCAAAATTTCAATAATCATTACATTTGTCACTAGCGACCGGCCCCGGCTTCGCACGGGTATAAACCGGGTTATTAAAACCGCATCAAAATCCGTTGCGTAGTTTTAAAGATTTAAGCATACATAGGGACAGAAAAAGCGACTTTGTTTTATACTATGTAGTGATTATAAAATATAATGGATAAATATAATGGATGGATAATATAATGGAGGTTTGTTCTTCTAAAATCTTGAAAAACGTAAATATAATAAATGGTAATTCTTTTTCTTACTTCCTCACAATTTACTAGCTAACTTAAGTTAGTTTAGGAGTATCTTACGCAAACCTTCTTTATTCTATAGCAGAGCTTTGCCCTCGTCTTTGTTTGTAAATCCTTTAATCTCGAAAACTTCTTTCACTGTTCTAAAGATAAGCCTTTATTCCTAACAAAAACAGAAAAGTTACGACTTTAATAGAGTTATAATTAAAACGCCACATTATTTCTGTTCGTAATAACAAAAACACATAAAAGTTTAGGAAGCCCCAAGATACATATTTTTATTATAAAACTGACTGCTGCTCGCGGTTTCGCTCGCGTGGACTCTAATTATTTTTCTACAATGATAAATAGCCTAAGTTACTCCTTACAACATCAGCTATCTGCCAGTGAAAGTCCCACCAAAATTGGTCCAGTCGTTTCGGAGATTAGACAAGATTCCGGAACAAACAGATAAATACAGACAACAATTTCAAAAATTGTTTTTTGTTAAAAGTACCGTATACTTTCATATGTTTAGTAAAAAGCTGTTATTTTGACATTAGAAACAGACACTTAAATTTAATTTATTTGTTTATTGTACCTATAGATAAAGAAGCATTTAATTACAAGCTTTATTCGGTGAGTATCTAGTGAATGTTTTTTTGCAAAAGACGAAAAAAATATTTTTTGCAAACATTTTAATAATTTATATCTAAGAATTCTAACAATATATTTACATCATGAATATTCCTTCTGAGTGATGTTCTTCAGAAAGGTCAGGTGCGTAGTACTCGCAACCGGCGTACGTGTATGACCAGATGTATGAACGTAAACGAGGCAAAAGGAATACGTAAGGATCGTAGCAGGTGGCTTTCTGTAGTTTTCGCCTACCCCCTTGGGAAGAAAACGTGAGTTTATATTATTTACGTATCTATTCTGACAATATATTATACAACTAACTATTCAAACCAATACATTTTTTGTAACATATTTATTTTTATCTTTAAGTTAAAAATAATGAAATAATCGGTAGGTTCCCAACCAATAACCAAACCAAATACTATTGGTTCGTTTCATATTTTTCTTAAATAATACCTATTTTTAGACCCAAGGGATGCAAACTAGTTTCGTATTTATTAATGAGACATTATGAAGTCCGTTTGTACTTCTTTTTTCGTTTTAATAAGACGAAGGTAGCCTTTAAAAGCGTTGAAATTAATAACGTTATGTCTATTTAATTTTAGAGAATTAAGATTTCTAGTACAAAAACTGTTGAAGTTGCATAAAGTTCTGTTTTATTTGTGACAAAAATAATCTGTTACAATTGTAAAATCTGCGAAATTAATTGTTATGCAATTTGACTAACTGTATTTTCAAATCAAAACTGTAATTCTTTGACAGTGGTATGAAATGACTATAGCACGACTAATTGACGTAGGATGTCAATTTGCTTTACAATTAATACATACCTGACATACCTAGTAACACTGTTATTTGAAAGTATTGTAAAAGCCAATTATTTTTAAAAGAGTAATCGTGGAGTTTCTTGCCGGCTCTTCTCCATAGGGAACGACCAATTGGAACAGTGTACCTAGCTTCTGACGCTTCATAAGTGCCCATGTAGGTTTATCTACACTAATATTATAAAGAGGAAAGATTTAATTGTTTTTTTTTGTTTGTTTGTTTGTTTGCATTGAATAGGCTCCGAAACTACTTGACCGATTTGAAAAATTCTTTCACTGTTGGGAAGCTACACTATCTCCGGTGTACATAGGCTATATTAAATTTTCAAAAAAGTTAGGGATCTATACTAAATCTCCAATAATGTAACTCAAGGTGTGAAAAAAATACCAAAAAACTTTCGTGCGCTGCGAAAACTGTTGATTATAGAACAAAATAATGTACTACGTCTTTGCAGAACATATAATTATCTACAAAAAACATCGCGACAGCATATGTCTAACTATTATAGTTATGTCAAAATAAGTGTTTTTTCATTTAAAAAAATATATATAAATGCCACCGCTATAAAAGCTCTTTTATTTATACTTTGGAATTAATCCTTATCAAAATAAATGATTTCATATTTAGGTCTGCTTCAAAACCAACTTATAACTTTGAATTATTCAATTTGGACATTCCATTCGAAAGGTATCACAAGTTTAAAAATGTAAGTTATTTGAAAAATGTCGCATGGTCGCCGCTCACGCCGCTCGGTTAGACGGCACCATAATAATAATAAGCGATGTAAGCGTCACTGGGGTACGGGGGGAGTCAATGTCAAGAAATAAAAACAAGAAAGTACGTATGTATGGGAGAGTGTGTGTGTGTAAAAAATTATAACTTTTGAAATGTTTGTTTAAAACCCGTGCGAAGCCGGGGCGGGCTGCTAGTGTGAAATAAAATATTTGGAACTTTGTTTTTTTTTTTTTAACTTTGAATTATTTTCCCTTTGAATTGCCATCGTGGTGAAAGGATGACCCAATCAGCGTGTAAAACTCGCTGATTGTCCAGGGTGCGCCGGACGTATTATGTCTCTGTAGATACGTCACTCGGGGAGGCTCATTTCATACAGATAGGTACATAATATACCTATTTATTTTGTAATCGATCAAGGAACATGATATAACTCATCATCTGTTACGACGCCTCATTGAGGTGGATGAAAATTAAAATTCTATTGTGTCTCGTTAATGACAGTTGAAAGGACAATTGTAGCGGTTACACCGTCACATACAAATTACGCATCATAGACATGACGTCACACAAATCCTGCATCGTGCAATTACCAATTTAGTGGTATGAGGAACAGGGTGTAAAGTTCACTAATCCACCATAGAAAAGGGAGGATCCTCCGACCTGACGTTGTGTCTGGCGGGCAACTGCCCATCGGTTTGAAGTTGAAATCTTGTATCTATGTCGATCGCTCGGTAAACTCTAACTGCGCGATGCAGGATTTGTGTGACGTCATGTCTATGATGCGTAGTTCGTATGTGGCGGTGTAACCGCTACATAAACATCTGTTTACTACTATTGTAAATTTTTTTCAAATATTTTATTTTTATAACTGTTACAGGGTTTTTTCATCAGGCATTTCTCAGTAGCAGCCCGGAGTCTGGATTTGTGCCCGGTTGATATAGGCTCGCCCCTATTACATGGGATCTAAAGATAGCTGGTGAAATGTGGGTGTACTGTAGGTGCACCTCTGCTTAACCCTTCGGGAATTAAAGGGGTGATGTTTTACTATGTTATTTTATAACCTATTTCACACAAACCTTGATCTAAAGAGGGAAGAATACCTATTGTAAAAATATGTTTCGGAATAAAAATAAAAGTATCAAAAATAATTTACTCCCTCGATTCAAGTTCCCCTTACAAATCTTGGTTCTCGTAACAATTAATAACCGAATTTTCCCCGATATTACATCAAGAACAAAACACGATAAGGCCCCTTTACAAGTGATTTATTTATTCCTTAAACATCAGTTATGTTCTCGGCTTTATTTTCTGCCGGCCCATTTCATTGAGGGTCTGGGTCAAAAATATGGGCAGAATTTGTTGGAGTTTTTAAGGTTCTTGTCATATTTCGGTGTTTTGTTGTTGTCTCTTGTTGTATCTTCAACTACCTCTCTGTATTATATCATCATCTGCCTAGCCTTGTCCCAATTATGTTGGAGTCGGCTTCCAGTCTAACCGGATGCAGCTGAATACCAGTATTTTACATAGAGCGACTGCCTATCTGACCTCCACAACCTAGTCACTAGCTAACACGATACCCCTTGGTAAGACTGGTTGTCAGACTTTTTTGGGCTTCTTACTACCCGTAACGACTGTCAAAGATCTACAAATGACAGCCGGAACCAACGGCTTAACGTGCTTTCCGAGGTACGGAGGGGTCTTGGTATGTAAAGATGGTCACCCATCCACAGACCAACCGCGGCAAGCGTAGCTTAACCTGATCGATCGACCCGTGCAGCTGTTGTTACTTAGCCACAAGCACCTCTCTGTATTATAGAAAGTAAAATAATGTATAACATTTAAATTTTTACGATTTTTTTTAAATCTTCACTCCCTATCTCTACTATGACAAATCAGCACTGCTATTCTTCTCTGACGTAAAGATTATTTTAACATTTTTTTTGTGAATCTTATTTACTAAATATTATGTAATTAAAAACTTTACATTCAGGCGCTGTAATGTAACAGTTGAGATTCGAGCATTATCGAGTGACTGAGGATAACCGGGCACACCTGTATGATACAATTTTTTAACATAGCTATTAATGCGTACCACTTGTAATTAGCATACCTATGGCGGAGACGTCGGTGAACCAGTGACCTAGACGGCAGCATACTACTGAAGAAATGAAAGTGTTTTTATATCAATGTTGCTATCTTTCAGATTTATAAAAGATAACATTTATTTTGCTGAATAGCAAGTATTATAACAAGTACGTTGACTAGAATTAAAAGGCTTCAAGGGCAGTCAGAACCATTTACCCAAAGTGACACCTTTCTACTAAATTACTGCGATGAAGGTTGAACATATTCACGTGGAAAAAGCCCAAATTCTTCGGCACGTCAATATTACGCACATCAGAAGGAATTCCTAAAAAACGAGACCTTCCTACCTTAGTACAGATAGGTAGGTCTACTATAATTACTTTGTCTTTGACCCGCCAATAAGAGGTATTTTCAAGAGAAGGTTTCTAATGACGAATTTTCGGGAGAAAATTTGTGGTGAGAATAGATTTTAAAACATTATTTGAACCCAACCAAGCAGGTTCACGAGTGTGTTTTTTATTTATTTTACTGGTAAAATTATAAAATAATGTTTTACTAAAAACTAGGGATAATGTAACAATTTCTTATAGGTTAGCACCGCATGCCCCATAAACGTAATAAATGTGCACAAGCACTATACTATTATATAAAATGAAAATAATACTAAGAAATTCAAAAGAAGCAATGCAAAAAATACGAGATTTTAAAATGAATCGTCTAAAGCAAATTAGCATTGAACTGACACCAAATAACTTAAAACAGAGATACTGATATTATATTTAACAAAAAGTGAAAAAAAAACTTTTTTACAAAAAATACAACCGACTTCGAAACTACAAAGTGAAAAATAACTTTAATTTCGGAAGTCGGTGTCTTTGCATCAGTATTTTTAGTGAGTTGATTTGTAATTTATCTAAGTTACAATAGCCTTATGTCAACTGCTCATCAAAAATATCCAAATCGCTATAGATGTGCCTTTAATATTTGAAGAGTTCCCTCGATTTCTCCAAGATTCCATCATCAGATCGTGACCAAATGACAATGGGACCAACTTGAAAGTATACCCTTTCAAACAAAAAAAGAATTTTTTAAATCGGTCCAGCTGTCTTCGAGTAATCGGGGAACATAAATAAAAAAAAAAGAAAGAAGTATCCCGACGAATTGAGAACTTCCTCCTTTTTTTTGAAGTCGGTTAAAAACAAAAATCAAAGAATACATTTTTTAACATTGATAACACACACAGTGTTCAGAATAAACTAATTTGATACTTCAGAATTATTTGTTTAAAATCATGCTACCTATTATTACTATTATATATAAGAAATTTCGAAAAATCTGTTTACTTCGTCTGAATAAAACGTCTTTAGGTATTATGCAGCAATTCAAATAAAAAAAAACAATAATATTCTATAATAATTTTGGTTATTATTCACTACCACAATCAAAATCTGAATCTAAAAACTTAAACATTTCCATGTGTTAAAGATTCATTAGAGTCACTGTTTTGTCATTTTTGATTTAGTAAATTCTGTATCAAGATCACAACAAATCACCAACAACACTCCATCTTGTTTTGGCAAATTGAGGTTGACATTATGTAGTATAGCATTGCCCTATAAAAAGTTTGCAAATAATTCGAGTGTACTTTTGTTTGCCAGACTCTACTCATGTATTGAGTTTTCCTGTCAAATGAGTTAATTGACAAATTGTCTGTTCCAAAATTAAATACTTTCTTCTATCCTAAACTTATACCCAATTTTTTGTCTATGCTTCATGAATCATAGGCAGATGGAAAACATTCAAGCACTTAGTAACATTGACCTGACGTAAGATCCTTATACTAATCATCTACAAGTAACTAATAATCTAATCTCTCCAGTAATAATTGTTTAAGGGCATGAAGAACAGGGTGTAAAGTTCATCCTCTAAAGAAAAGGGAGGATCCTCCGACCATACAGGTGTCGTGTCTGGCGGGCAACTACCCAACGGCTCAAGTCGGGATCTTGAATATAATAAGTCGATCGCGCGGTAAACTCTAATTGCGCGATTTAGGATTTGTTTGACGTCACGATTTTTGAATGACGTCAGGTCTTTGATGCGTAGTTCGCATGTGGTGACGTAGATGCCGCCACAATTGAAACAAAAACAGTACTGTCCTTTTAAAGTGAAACTTTTATTACATCGTCTCAAACTTTTTCGTCTGTGTGTTGCATGTCGCGTGACGGTCGGCCGCGGAGTAAGGATAAAGTGAAAGGCCCTCGTCAGAGCAGCCAAGGCCAATATGGCGGCGCCTATAGAAGTTTCACTTTTACCGTGGTTTCATAAAACCACACAATCCTTTTTTGTTTTGTGAAAGTTGATACAATCGCAAACATTTTCACATGTTGTCCTTTATGATACAACTAATACAGTATTCTAACATTAAAATTACAAGCACTGTTACAACAACAAACAAAAAGAGAAACCAAACGCTACCCAGAACTAATGCTAATTACTTTAGGGACAAAATTCATCCACTAACCTAGACACGGTAATGGTTCATTTACATGAAGAGACTTTCTCGCCTCGAACAGGTGATTATCAAAAGGAGATAAAAGTTCTATTGTGTAAATAGTACGCACGATATTCGTTTAGTTAAAAGCGAGATGCGACTTGCTTTTGAAAATTGACAGCGTCGGTGTAAATTAAAAATTGTATTTCGAGTTTTCAAATGACAGTTCAAGAAAAGCACATAATGTCTATCGTGTAATAAAAGTCTATCGTGTAAATAGTACGCACGATATTCGTTTAGTTAAAAGCGAGATGCGACTTGCTTTTGAAAATTGACAGCGTCGGTGTAAATTAAAAATTGTATTTCGAGTTTTCAAATGACAGTTCAAGAAAAGCACATAATGGGAAGAGACTCTTATTTTTTTAAGTTTTTGTTTCTTGTTTGAGTGTAAAGTCGACCGCTATGTAAAGAAGTGCACAGACTGGCTTAACAAACTGGCTGTGCAGTTTAATTTGTTGGCCAGCCACGCCTCCGTGCGTGGCGTAGCCTTGGATCACAGCGTGTGCCATCGCCGTGAAACTAAGTTTGCGTGTGTAGGCTTAGCCGGGGTTACTATGGAGCAGTGTCTTTAATGCATGTGTACAATTTTTCACCTGGTGACTCTCGAGAGTCTTCGAGACTCACATAGCCATTCTCGCCTCACGACAGGCTAGAAACTTTTCCGTTGTAAAAGAGCTTTAAGTCCCAACTATTAAGGCTGGTACTTATGTGAGCAATAATGGCCGTGCCCGACCGGACGCGGTGTCCCATGTTGCGGCCTGTCCTGGGCATTAATATTGCCTCATTAATGAACGCCGGCAGATAGTGCCGAATTGTGTTTGTGTTATGCTGCGTTCATAACACAAACACAATTCGGCAAAAAAGTGCCATACATGGGCCTATTTGAAATAAATGATTTGACTTTGTTCATGCATCGGTTGTCTTGTGATTTTTTTTGGTTGAAGACAGTTGAAAGGTAAACAAAATTAAATACTGATAATATTTAAATGTCAGTATCCTGAGAATCTGATATTCTTTTTATTATAGTTGCAGGTATGGAAATCCGTAAAAATAATAACTATTTGATCAATACAGTTAAAGTTTTCGGTTGAAAAATAATAAAGATGGCCAGTATATCCTATCTCTCTAGTCTATCATAAAAAAGCAAGTTAGAGTCTCATTTCCAACGAAATCGTATGGGAAGAGAATTTTGCGATTTCTGACTTTTCTAGTATTCAAACCTCAGTTGATCCGAAAGAGTTTTTTTATGCTCATTTGAAACTGAATCGATTTACATCAAAAAAAGTTTCTGTGAAAATTGCTTATTCTCTTGCTGTCTGTACTTTGTTTTCAAAATCTGTGAATGCAGATCAAAATGTCTCTAAAACAGTTAAGGACAGTTTCCAAAAACCTTTTCCCATAACCAAGTACAACGATAAAGGTGTCTGTCGATACATCTGCCTTTACTGTCCTATCTCAAAAATCCACCCTGTATTCTCCAGAAACTTATATTAGAGTCATTCATCAAGTAGGATACCATATAAGATTCTGTAGAAAAACAAGTAAATCTTCTTAACTGTTTAACTGAATTAATTCCGAGAGACTTAACATGCATAGTCGCTGGACCGGAAAAAAATCTTGAGGAATTTCCAATTACGGAGCTCCTGACGTTAAGTGTATTCACAAGAATTGACGTTTAATAGGCCTCCGTGAGGGTAGAAATGCCAGGGGTCGTGAATCGCCTCCTAGCGGGTGAAATGAGAAAATGCTGGTGATCTCAGATATTTTTTAGTAAGTAAAACTGTTATATTTCTTTGTGTGTATGTCAATCCACTCCAGAACCGCGGCAGCGACCGCTTACCGGAAGACGTAGCGTTGAAAGGCCTTCCACAAGATGAACTGATGACCTTATGAAGATTGTAGGAATCCACTGTATGCGGAAAGCACAGAATCGGTTGAAGTGGTGGTGCTTGGGGGAGGCCTATGTCCAGCAGTGGACATCTTTCGGCTGAAATGATGATGATGATGTTAATCTATAATGTTCCATTGCCTCCTCTCTGTGAGAGGGAGTTGGGTGTGATCCAGTTTCTCTCTTCTCGTGTCTTCGAATTTTAGTTCTAGGACATTCCGGTTTCCTCACGATGTTTTCCTTTACCGTTTTGACAGCAGCGGTGATGAAATAATTTACACAAAATAAAGCCTGCTTGAGTTGGAACCCCACGACCTACAACTCGTAAGTCGCGGCCGTTACCACTGGGCCACCACTGTGCTTTGCTCTGCTTTCTTTGTGTGTGATTTGTAAGTTTTTTGTTTAGAGTACGTATTAGTGTTGGTCCATTACCACTTAGAGTTTTCAAGATTTAAAATAAAGTTTGCTAGAAAGCTTTCCTTGGGCTACTTTCTATGTATGTGCAAAAGAGTATGTTACAATGCTTAGCGACGAAACCTTTTAGACAATAATCGACTATGCTAAAAAAATATCGAAGTAACTTGGATAAATTTTAGCCAATTTTGGCACGGAACTAAATCTTAATAAATTAAATTACTTATTCGTACTGCAGAAGAGAAATTACAAATACAAGTCAGGTACCCGCAAAACTTTGAATATCAGTCGAAATCTCATTAATTGATCTATCGAAAATTTCGTAACAAATCGAAAGACTACCGAAGAAGGACCATAGTTCGATTCTAGTCACGTACAATCGGCTTGGCACTCACCAGCGTCGGATAACTAAGTTTTATGCCCGGCTTTACTCGCTAATGCCTTTACTCCACTTTGAGGGACAATGGTATTTGATTTAAGGCCAGCCCAACTTATTTAAGCTTATCTTTTTTAGGTTTAAGCAAGTTTGTAAAGATACCTTTTGTTATGTGTGCAGTTTGCTTAATGCCCAAGGAAGTGAAGAAATAAAATCATTTTTTGAAGATTCAAGGAGTCATTAATTGTGAGCTTCACACAAAAATCTTTAAGACAAGCCTATTTGGCATACTCATAAAAGGGTATTAAAATTATCCGGAACTCACACAAACAATATTTATAACGAAATCTGCTTTTCCTGAAAAAAGCTTGAAAGTCAACCATATCCATTTAAGTAGATGTGTTGACTTAGAATAGATTTTTCTATAAAATAGGCCAAGAACGTAACACTATTAAACCCTTTTCTCAGCAAACACGTAACACAATACAACCTTATTTAGCTTTCAATTCAAGCCGAAGCCCGTTTACACGTAAACGTCTAAAAAAGCCGCTCTTCAAAGTCTTAGGCGCCATTTTTCAAAGTCTTCGAAAGCTGACCGTCAGCGGTGCAACCATTTGTCTTATTCTCATATTTCCCCCGAGAGGGCTTTATGCGATTTTTTTTGCTGAAGATAAATTTAGAGACAGCCCTGCGCGACTGTTGCAAGATATAATACCATGAATATGTGTGGTTGTTTTTATTTTTTCGCTGTGTGAAATGTTTTGTTTTTATGAGATAACGTACTTATTCTATAGTGTCGTTACACCTGGTTCTTCCAGATAAGACACAAAAAGACCACAATTGATTAGAACCCTTACGTTAAAAGTTTTTTTCATGCAGCACATCTTTCAGACGCTGGTCAGTCAGCCTCGCTAACTTTTGTACTTGTTGACTGACAAATTTTATTACCTTGCTTTTCAACAACTCGAACCTATGCTAAAGTAATAGACAGTAAATAACTTTACAAATTGTAACGTGTCATTTACCAAGCACTATACCAACTGAAGCAGAAATGATAACAAAAACGATTATTAGCATAGGGAAAAGGTATTTCTATTCGTATATATATCTCCCTAGCCTTTTCCCTACTATGTTGGGGTCGGCTTCCAGTCTAACCGGATGCAACTGAATACCAGTATTACAAGCAGCGACTGCCTATCTGACCTCCACAGCCCAGTTACTGGGTAACACGATATCGCTCGTTAACGACTGGTCGTTAGACTTTCGGGTTTTTCGTTTGACAACAATTCCCAGTAAATTAAAACTTCACTGAGGTTGAAACTATTTAGCTGTCACATGGACAAATATGTAGATCTAGCTGTTTTATGACGTGCAACTGACTTTCAACCTTAGGTGGTATAGCAGTTTTACAAGTTTGTCTACACCTAATTGGAAAATGTCAGAATCCTAACTACATATTATGATAATATTATAAATGCGAAAGTGAGTTTTGTTTCTTTATTTGTTTGTTTGTTACGCTTTTACGCTAAAACGGCTGAACAGATTTGTATGAAATTTGACATTAGGACATAGGATACTTTTTATCCGGATATTTCCACGGGATCGAGACTTATGTGGGTGAAACTACGGAGCGCAGCTAGTGATATACCGGATGATTTTTTTTTACCGTCTCGAAATTTTTACAGGGTGTTCTACCCATGAATATAAATAACTTTCACTATGGGAGCAACTCTGAGATCACGAAAAAAAAAAATCAGCTGTTTCATACATTTTGGTCAAGTAGGTATTGAACTTTTGTATAAACAGCAGATTTTTTTTTCGTGATTTCAGAATTGCTCCCATAGTGAAAGTTGTTTATATTCATGGGTAAAACAGCCTGTGAAAATTTCGAGACGGTAAAAAAATTTACCAGTATATATTTTTTTTGTATTTTTTTTGTAGTAGGTATATATCCCTATGTATTTCTGTAACTTCCAATAACACTTAACTAAAATCTCTATCCCCATTTCTCTCATCACATATTCACAAAACAAAGCAGTAAAACGCAGATAAAGCTTACTTCAACACAAAAAGATCTCTCAAATAAATCTCAGAAAAGCGTGAAAATGGATAATGTTCAAATTAAAATGTAGCTCATTTTGCGACCAATCTGCCAGCAATGGTCGTGGGAAAAAATAAATCCAGATGTGAGAGTGAATGAGGCGTTAAGGGGTGCTTCCGGTGGAAATGGGGAGGTTTTTTATTATATTATATGAAAATGGAGTGAGATTATAAAGGGAGTATTGTTTATTTAAAGATATCTGATAAAACAATGTTGAGATGAATAATTGATTCGGCAAAGATGTTTTAAATCCAGTATCATCATCTCATCTGCCTAGCCTTTTTCCTAACTATGTCAGGTTCAGCTTCCAGTCTAACAGAATGTAGCTGAATACCAGTATTTTACCTGACCTTCACAAACTAGTTACTGAGTAACACGATACCCCTTGGTAAGACTCGTTGTCAGACTTCTGAACTTCTGACTACCCGTAACGACTGTCAAAGATCTACGAATGATAGCCGGGACCAACGGCTTAACCTGCTTTCGAAGGCATAGAGGCGTCTCGATAATTGTAATCTTGTCTAAAATATAAAATAAATGTAGGTAACAAAAACTCTACGTGATCGAATCAGAAATGAAGAGATCCGCAGGAGAACCAAGGTAACCGACATAACCCGAAGAATTGCTAAACTTAAGTGGCAATGGGCAGGACACATTGCTCGCAGAACGGATGGCCGATGGGGCCGAAAGGTTCTGGAGTGGCGACTACGTACCGGAAGACGTAGCGTTGGAAGGCCTCCCACAAGATGGACCGATGACCTTGTGAAGGCCGCAGGAATCCGCTGGATGCGGAAAGCACAGAATCGGTCGAAGTGGCGGTGGTTGGGGGAGGCCTATGTCCAGCAGTGGACGTCTTTCGGCTGAAATGATGATGATGATGAACGAAAACTCATTTCAAAACTGTGATAACTTCTTTGGCAGTCAATAAAAAAATACGAGCGGTTTTTACTGTGTACAAAATTTTGCGGTATCATTAAAATTAGGGGTACAGCCATATAAAAACCGAAAATCCAACACTGCACCAAAAAGTCACTAGTTTAAAAATTATGATATATATGCGAAATTTTATGAAATATCACGTATAAAAGTTTGTTATTCCGACTAAAAACTGCCACGGTTCGTTTCGTTTAGTGAACAGATTAAATTTTATTGGTATAAAGGTTCCGTATGAAAAGTTTGTTATTGTTTTCCTAGAACAAATTGCATGTACTTTGGCCTTCACGAGTTTCGGTAAATAAGTAGGTATTGTTTGATGAAGGAATGGGTTACTCGTTCTTTGATTTGTTTGCTCAGAACATTTCAAGGACTCAATAATTCACTTTGGGGAAAATCATGGCTACAATTTTAGTTAGATTAATATCATTCGAAAATAAAGGACGTAATTTAATTAATTAATAGAGAGACAGTCTAGACTGAACGTATATTATTTAAAGTTACCAAGCATACATTAATTATCATGTAATAATTATTAATTGGGTACTTGAGAAAGATCTATGTGACATAATATATATTAATAATTAAAATAAAGTAATTCAGAAACAGTCTAATATCTAGATATAAAATTCAAGATATCTTCAAGTTTAGTTTCATTTTATTAATTTCATTAACAGGAGGTTTTTTTTATAAATTTTTCAGAGAACCTATTCACCAAAAAATTGGCAAATTTCACCAATGAAACTAAACGTAATTCGAATGTCTAAACCTCATTTAAGAACTGCAGCTGTCAGTTTTAATAATCCACATCAATAATGACACTGACAGCAGGTCTTGAACGAAGTTTAGATATACTAATTGCGTTCAGTTTCATCGGTGAAATTCGCTCTAAGAATTAAAAACATTACTGAGCTATCTAACTCAAGTTCCAGAATGGATTAATATTATTGTTAATTAACATTGCCAGTAATAACATCACTGATAGGCTATAAGGTAATATCAGCTTACATGCCATCATGTTAAAGATAATACGAAGGTATTTAATTCAATGAAATACGGCGGGCGCTAGTTCTAGAACTGTGGCAGTAACCTAGGGCGAATTTCACCAATTCAAATTCAAAAGTCATTTATTCAAACTAGGCTGAGAATCAGCACTTTTCGAACGTCAAAATTACATAAGACAGTCCCCCAAAAACGCCCACCTTTCACCACTTCCTAGTGCCTTTAGCTGGGAAGAAGTGGCGCAACAAACTCCCCAGCAGCACAGCTGTCTGTTCAAATTAGAAAAAAAAATTCTATACAATAGTATGGAAAATAACTTACATTACGCAACACAAAACATAATTTAAATGATAAATTATTCGCCATATGTCAGCTAGAACACGCCAATATACCAACCAAAAACATCGAGCACTATACTCAAGCAGAAATAAAAAATAAAAACTAAACGTAAACAGAACTAAATACTCGTATCTAAATAAAAGCCTCCAGGCATAAAGGGCGTGCCCGCTTACATAAAGCTGTAATTGGAAGTTATAAATGATAAACTAGGACCATCGAGGTAAAATAAATGAACAGTTGATTACTAGTAACAATAACAAAACCATGATCAGCAAGACGACCAGTCACCACGAGCAGCACCAGTTCACGAGCATAACGCAATGAAACTGAACACGATCAGTGCTCATAAACCGCATTCAAGAGCTGTCAGTGCCACTTTTGTTGTGGAGTATTGACATTGACCATGCTTTTGAACGAGGTTAAGAAGTGTTGATCGTGGTTGCATTGGTGAAATCTGCACATAGAAGGCTAACTTGCCACAAACATCGAATAAATTCTTTCGAACACTTTTTTCAATAATTCACCTACAAGTAGAATTCCAAGCTTTAACAAGTTATCTATATAAATGAAAAGGAACAGTCTATCACCCTTGTAGATGTTTATCGGCTCGGAAAATGTTATGTGGCCTTCAGGCTTTCCGAGATAACAAACACACTTTTGTACATTTGTTCACTTGTAACCTTTGGATTTGTAAGATGAACAGTCAAGTATTTGATATGGTTGTGTTTTGATATTTTGAAAGGGTTGTTTCTATTTTGTAGAAGAGATTATCTTATCTGTACTGTGTTAGGGTCACGAAAAGAAATGTCAGTCATCCGTAGTTATTTAAACTGGATTTTTCACAACTGTCATTACAGATTATCGTCCGTAAAATGCGTTACTTACTAAAGTTAAGAAGCTTTGGTTTCCTAAAAAAACGAAAAACCGTCACTCAATAACGGCTGTCTAAATACAGAGCGTCTTTTGACACCTTAAGACGCAGATATATGCCAGTGACCTTGAGTGGTTATGGCCCCTCGCCCACGGCGACTTTTTGTAGCGATGCAGTAGCGATGCTGTCGCGCGTCCGTATCGATACAGTCGCGAAACGGTCGCTAGCTGTGTGCCTTCGCCCACGGGCCCAGATTCTGTCGCAAATCGCTACAGTTGCAAGATGGATTCCAATGAGGCAACATTAGTCACGTTGTCTTTGGTGCTGTTTTTATATAAGCAGCCGTAGCGTAGGTAACGAAAGTGGCGTTAATATTGGTCATGTCCGATACGGTCGCGCGTTTGCATCGATACAGTCGCTATGCTGTAGTGCGTTAGTAGCGCGTTGGCATCGCTTGCAAACATGCGTTAGTAGCGATGCTGTTGCACGTTTATGAAACGCGCGACAGCATCGCTACAAAAAGTCGCCGTGGGGCGAGGGGCCTAACTTGCGTGTTCTGTACTGAGCTCACGCAACGCGTCGTACGTCCAGCCAGTAATAGGACCCGCCCATCAAGGAGTGCTGTCCCAAATTAGACGAATTATTAATTTATTATACATAAAACAAAAGGTATTTTAGTAAAAAAAACGTTTACCAAGAGATTAATAATTAAATAATCTATAAAATGGTGAAAATTTAAAAAAAATGTGTGCGTTAGACATAACTTTTACAAATTAATGTCACTATGTAATATAAAAGCAATCTAAAATATACATATATTGAGTTATTAAAAAAAATGCTCTAATTTAACATATATTTTTTCCAAATCATTAACACTACTCGTTTAGACGTGATCTTTAGTATAAAGTCATTAAAAGTCCGCTATCGTCACCTTAATGCCAAATACTGGTGGAAATTACAGATTTTCTGACGGCCGTTTTATCATGATGGAACCACTTTCCCAGGACGCCAAAGGTTATCGCGTGGTATAACATCATCTCAATACCTATACTCCTATAGTTGCTCGTAGAGAGTTTCGCTTACCCACATCCAAACAGATGACCGTAAATATACGCGAACAGTTTAGTGTAAACAAAAAAATCTTTGCTTTAATATTGTGGGTTCACTTTTACCCGGAATTTTCATTATGATAATATCGTTTTATAAAAGGATGCATGACCCAGTTCTCTTAAACTAGAGTTCCTACAATTTTCTCAACAATATTGTCACAATATTATTATTAGAAGCAGATTTTTTAAATGCACTTCAGTGCAATCATAGATGGGCGGAGTTGCGAAGCCTGCCGGGGTTGCGAATAAAACCGAAAGGGAAATCGTGGCCCCCGGCAACATGGCAACTGAAGGAACACGGGTTTTAGTCAGTAAGAGTCTGACACGCCCTCCCGCTCCACCCAGAGCGGGAGAAGTTATTTGATAGTTTCCCAAACAAAAAAAAATGTTAGAACATAGAAAAGTTGTTACAATTAAAAACACTTTTACTAGAAAGAACTCTTTTTCCTGGCTTTGACTGTCTCATTGGTCTAGTGATCACAAGCGCTCCTGCTGAGCAGGGGGTTCGAGTCCCTGGTCGGGCAAAGGGAATTTCTCAGTAGCAGCCCGGAGTCTGGATTTGTGCCCGATTGATGGCAATAGGCTCGCCTATTACATGAGACTTAAACATAACTGGCGAAATATGGGTGTACTATAGCTTAAACGTCTGCCCAACCCTTCAGGGAATACAGGCATGATGATATGAAAACACCTTTTCCTTTTGTTTTTTTACTTATTTTGATCTTAAACTAACAAAAAAATAACACTAACAATAACTTCGTTCAGCTCTTTCTGTCGGAATGTGATGCAAATGGTCCGTGAACCGACTCAGCGATTCTGCGTAACGCGGCGATCAATTGTGGGGACGGTTGTAACAGTAAAACTTAACGGCTTTTCAGTTATACTGTAGTCTGGATGAATGTGTTGTTGATTTGTGTAGTGGGTGTAACAGAGAGGTTTGTGTGTTAGTGAGGGTACGTTGTAACAGTAATCTTTCTTGACGTGACTATAAGTTTAATTTCAAAGACTTCTTTACGAATTCATTGCAAAAAATACACGGTGTATACCTTACATCGACGTGCAAACTGAATTCGTCGATTATTAAAGAATTTTCTCAAGAATATTGTCACAATATTATTAAATATTAGAAGTTGATTTTTTAAATGCACTTCAGTGCAATCATAGATGGGCGATAGTTACGAAGCCTGCCGGGGTTGCGAATAAAACCGATAGGGAAATCGTGGCCCCCGGCAACATGGCAACTTAAGGAACACGGGTTTTAGTGTCTGCTGTTCATTATATTTTGCATTTGTTTATGTTTTTTTTATGACCGGCGAAATACTTCTATTCTAGTAGTAGCTCTAGTACTTATTATGTTGTATTGAATTCATTGTAACAGTTTGTGCATCGATTTCGATGACACCGTGTTTACAAAACTTTTACTTGTGCTATTTAAGTTAATTCTAGAGATTCAATATTGCAATTTACAGCGGGAAATCTTAGAAGCTCGAAACAGCCACTTTCTACTCCGAACAAATTCGTGGCGTCAAAATTTTTTGCTCGCCACTACACATTCACACTTCACAAGAAATGTTTGATGTCTAATAGATCGTTAGTTCAGAAACTCTCACACGTCTTTTTTACTTTACTTTTGTTGGAAACGTCTTATCTAATGAGCGTCAATATAGACGTTGGTATATCTACTCTCAAAAGGACAAAATAAGTATTATTTTTTCTGTGATAAAACCGCTTTTTATTTTAAAAATGATACGAAAAAAACTTTTTACAAAAAAAAAAACAACCGACTTCCAAAAAAGACACGACAGTTGACAGTTTTTGAGTTAGCTTCAATAATATGTACTTTTTTTTCCCACTTAGTATGTGGATGATATGATAAGTTCCTGTCACTGTTATTTACATAGCAGGTAGTGGTTTTCTAATTTGTGTGGGGTAGGTACCACAACTAAAAAGTGAAAAATAATAACTTTTACAAAAAAAAAACAACCGACTTCCAAAAAACACTACAAAGTGAAAAATAACTTTAATTTCCGAAGTCGGTGTCTTTGGTTTTGAATTTTCGTTTTTGTCACCGACTTCTGAATTTAAAATTATTTTTCACTTTGTAGTGTTTTTTGGCAGTCGGTTGTTTTTTTTTTTTTGTAAAAGTTTTTATTTTTCACTTTTTAGTTGTGGTACCTACCCCACACAAATTAGAAAACCACTACCTGCTATGTAAATAACAGTGACAGGAACTTATCATATCATCCACATACTAAGTGGGAAAAAAGTACGTATTATTGAAGCTAACTCAAAAACTGTCAAAGCCAAGTAAATAAAATTTATATGGGACTACCTCGAGAGCATACCCTTTCAAACAAAAAGAATTGACGGAGAAATCGGTGGAAATACATAAAAAAACAAGAAAAAAAAAATACAAACATACGCGATAAACATATAACCTCCTCCTTTTTGGAAGTCGGTTAAAAAGAAAGAAAAACGGTACCCAATTTAAACAGTTAAAATTTGATCATCAAGAAAATATCAAATTGTCTTCGTCTATCATCAGATGCCATTAATTTATCAATTAAGTCGCTAAAATTACAACCAATAGATCTTCTATTTTACTATACCCACTTACGTACTAATCAACGTCAAAGAAGATAAGAATGGCCACTTATTAACTTAACTATTACTTAAGTATAACATTAATAGAGCTACAGAACTATTTTGTAACTTTGTTTTTGTGGTCTGGCTGTATTATTATGTCCATTGTTTTCTTGTTTTCTCTAAAACTTTCTCCAAGTATTTAAATACCGGGGAATGAAATAACAATAAGACTTAATGTCTTCAGGAGTTTGAGTAATTTTAGTTTGTTATTGAAATAGTGTAAATTAAGTTCTTTCAACGGCTCTGTGAAAATGTGAAAGTTTTAATTGTAGCGATAGGAACTTCACGTTAAAATAATGAGGAAATCAACATAAGTGTTTCTTTATACTTACCTAACAAATTGATTTAAAACAACGTGTGCGGTCGGGGGACCCCTGTCAAGAACGAAGTTCTTTCTACGTATGATTTCAAACAAATTTTTTACAGCCGCCATCTTGGATTTACATTTTGACCACATATCGGCTTTAGCAGCCTTGATAATTTTGAAAACGAAACCCATGACGAAAAATTTTAAATTTTCAGAGCCGCCATCTTGGATTTACATTTTGACCCCACTATTGGCTTTAACACCCTTGAAAACCATGAAAACGATATGCAAGATGAAAAACTTTAAAATTTTGGTTTTTTTTATATATATTTTCATTTTGACCAAATTCGCACTCTCTCTCTCTCAGTTTGTCTCTCCATCTTTTTCTCTCAATGCAGTGTACTCGGGCCGATGTGTACAATTTTATCCCACGACACTGTAATC